>OX401406.1:55242781-55660638 GCA_947846245.1 Cerastoderma edule
AAATACGGAAACAGCATGTTTGTTTGACAGCTCCTGTCATTTCATGTCAATAACGAGAAATTGTTTGTTTTCTAGGAAGATCTAGTTAAGTGGAGTAAGTGAATCGTTAAAGGAAGAAAGAATGTATTTAAAAGAATATAGGATATGCATGCCACTTACTGTAGAAGAGGTAAGAATGTTTGTGTTCTTTCTAAATACCAAAACAAATTCTTTGATTATCCCAAATTGAATGACTTTGCAGACGACATTTTAATACAAATTAAAGAGCATCTTCAGCATGGTTAAGAAGTATTGTTGGAATATATGTATTATTGTTGATATATAAATTGCTCCTTTTCACACAATTATTTCAAAAGATATTTGTAGACTTGAACTCATTGGAAACATGTAAAACCATGTATTGCTAAGTGATTTTAGGTGAACACAATCATTCAGTATTAGAAGATTCATGAAACCGTACCTGCATCATAACAAGCATGTATACAAATGAAAGGGGATGAATAATTTGCTTAAAGTCATACTTGTGCTCATTTACACTAAAATTGTGAAAGTTCTACAATAATTGAAAATTAACTTAAAAGTACTTTAAATACCCTTTTACAGAGGAATTGAGGCTGTTAAATGTTCACATAATGCTTTTAAAAGAGTTGATACGGTAACTGGGCTATTCATAAAGCTTCGCCATTCGCCATAGGCGAAAGTCAACTTGGTTTGGCGAAAAAAGAAATGTACCCTTTCGTCAATTTGGCGAAAGTAAAATTGACCCCATTTTGTATAGAGTCTGTAATGGCGAAAGTGGGAAGAATGGCTAAAGTCTTTTCGCCACTACGAGTGGTAATCATTAATTAAAATTGAAAAGTTTGACGTTGAACAGCTTAAATATAAATAGAAGTGTTTGGTTCCTTAGCCGATTTTCTAGTGAAAGCGCTCTTTTAGAAAATCCGGAGACCAGACATTATGTATATTTCCAATAGCAACGTCTAATGAAAACGTTTAAACAGGCCGGTTCCCGGTTTCAGTTTATGTGTCACACTAAAGTCGGTACCAGAATAATAAAACGCACCAAAACGTTTTCGATACTTATTTCTGTAGCTCACTGCGTTAAAAAAAGATACTCATAAAGGTGATATGGGACTTATTGCAATAAAAAGCACGCGAATAAAAACATTATTTGTGTGTAAACACATTCAATATATCAAGCGTTTTAAATGATTACATCGATGCAATATTAGAACGAAATTCCATGGTACGGAATTTACGGACAACGAAACAACAACAACAACAACATGAGGGAAAGGGACTCCCGGTGAAAAATGGTAATTAAAACAAACATTCAAGGAAATATAACCTTTTATGAGCATATCTTAATGCATTGGAACTCCCACATTTAGTAAAAAGAACGTCATTATTGTACAAGTACTGTCAACTTGCCAGTTCAATGACTCCCAGATCACGTAAACGCTGCAGCATACCCTGCAAACTTTAAGGTTAGATATTCTTTTTTAAATTGTTTAATTTATTTTGTTTTATTTACAATCAAAAGTTATTTTATATTCTTTTTTTAAATGTTTATTTTGTTTTATTTAAAAAATGAATCATGCCAGGTGCAATGCATGCAAGTTTAATTATTTTCTGTCGTCTTTCTAACCCTGTCCCAAAGTTCTGTAAACATTTATTGAGGTATAGGATGTAGTACTCTACTAAGAACAACCACACAATGAAGTGGCTGATACAAGAATTGTTATTTATTTGTTCAATTTACACATCATTTATTTTATTATGTGATAAATACCATTCTAGCCTATTTCAATAATTGGTCTGTAAATTGAACAAATGAACTGTAATTTATATTTAATATTTCTGCTAAAATGGCTAAAAAGACTTAGCCAAATTTGGCTTTGCAAAAATCCAAGTGGCTAAAGAAAATTTGGGTAGCTTAGCCAAAATGGCTCATAATATTTTGGTCCAATGAAGAGCCCAGGGTAAGGTTTGTTTACAATTAGCGATAAAACAAGGTCAGCTGACAAACGTTGGGAACCAATAAAACCCCAAAAATTCTCCATTTTGAATGTTCACATTGTAAATATTGGCTAAATGACAGTATTTTTTGTGTGTTTCACCTGACTTTTCTAACCTGGTGATCGCCACTTATTAATCTCAGCGCTCCTAGCTATTTTAGATGTTACTCAAATGTAAACAAATAAGTTAAAGTGGTGGGCACCCAATCTGTGAAAGTAGCACTTTAAAAAATAGATAAGAAATAGTGCAGGCGTTAAATTGTCATGATCCTGTTGTTTTTTGCTATGTTTCAACATATTTTATCATAATTTATAACTCACATTGCCCAGTTTTGTAGTTTTCCTGAGCGCTAGTATGCTTTTAAGATTGAACATGCATGAAGGTCTAATCAGAATTATTGGCACTAAATGGTAAAAATGGAAAAGGTCATTAATTTTGCAAAATATATGCTAACAAAAACTGATAGAGATAATCCATTTAAAAAGATTGAGAAAAATTTCATTGACTACATTTAACAAAACTTTGATGTTTGAAAAACATGGCTTTTTTTATGCGATTTGATGCAAGACAAAATGTAAGAGTTGGAGGGTGAAAATAACTCTTTACTCAATCACTCACTCTTACACCCCCCCAGCGCACACTTAAGCAACTACTGTGACCATAGGTTTTGTTTTTTCATCTTGTCAAGAAGGTTTCACTTAAATCTCAAACAGAAGGTTTTGTGGTTATATTGCTTACATCATAATTGTTTCTAGCTGCCATTGCTTCAAATTTCTATACACGGGAAATGACTCAGAAACTCCTGTTATTAGTTGATCTGAGAGCTGCATACGAATGAGTGATAATTAGGGTTTAATTAGTTAACCTATCCCAGTTTATTCACCCATTTTATTGCGCATCCTAGAGACAATCTACGAATCCAGTGTCGTAAAAGGGGACATTACTCCTGATGAGAAGAAAAAAATCCCCATTGTCACAATGACTTCCACTAAATAGATTTATTTTGCATATTTTAAAAATGTTCACCTGCTATTGTTTCCAATTGAAACTATCCTCATAATCCATTAACCCTTTACCAAACCTCAAACCTTCGACTGTACCAAATTTAAAGAGTTTGCAGATGACATTTTAAAATGTGATGAAATTGAAAAATAATCTGCTGATAGGGCAGAAAACATTGTGGAAAAACGAGAAATTGCTCATTAAGAGCAACTTCTCCTTTCCCCACAATGTTTTCCAGAGTCGTCTACCAAACTGGTGAAACCTAATTATAGTTTGGTAATGGGTTAAGTTGTTTTGGTCTAAACCCTTACCCTATTATACCTGACTTTTGCACATCTTCTTAACGATTTTTTACAAATAACTTTTACATAAGAATGAGTTTCTCCTTGTAAATGGGCATTTTATCATTTTCTTACAATGGTTTTACCAAATATAATACAGAAAACGTATTTTTTTTTGCTTTTATTAGATGGCAACAGTTTTGTGTTCAATTTGGACATTTCCCAAACTCCCATATTGGATGATGGGTTTCTAATGTAAAGAGACTGGTCAGAAACACTGAGGGTTGTGATAATGTATTGATTTCCCTGGTCATTTACTGACACTATTATTGTCATGGGGGATCTATCGTTTTTCTGGGAAAATCTCGGATAACAGAAATGATTCTTCCTTTTCCCCTTGATTCTGATATCATTCAGGGTTCGTTTTAAAGGGAGAAGAGCTTTAGAAATATTTGTAAAAAAAGGAAAAAATGTCAATATTGATGATCACCTATGATAACATTGTTACTTATGATAACATTGTTCCTTCGGTATATGTCTGGGTTTCAATGGAATGTTGTAGCAAGTGTTTCACATCTGTGAAGGACGTACTATAGTCTTCCAATGAACCCTTGATCTGTATTGTTGTGTTTACTTGTTTAGAGTTGTCCCAGTGAGATTGATATTTCGTGAATATCCAGAGCATGTCCTTTAGGGTGATTAGTAGAATAATGCAAATCCTGGGTGTACCATGATGTAGAGTAAATTGAGGATTCAGTGCAAGACTATAATAAGAGCTTCATAAACATGAAGCTTCATAAACATCATTTGTCAGTTATTTTCAGTATATATGTACATATAAACATAAACATCATTTGTCAGTTATTTTCAGTATATATGTACATTTTAGAATCATATTGGCCAGTTATTTAAAGTATACATGTGTGCATTTTAGTATCATATAAGCCATATATCTACAGTACAGTCATGTACAATAACCTGTATCCTGTGTTTTTCAATACTACATTGCCCAGTAATTTACAGTACATGTTCATATATATCCTGTGTTTTTCAATACTACATTGGCCAGTAATTTACAGTACATGTACATAAGCATGTGTTTTTCAATACAACATTGGCCAGTAATTTACAGTACATGTACATATATATCCTGTGTTTTTCAGTACCGTATTGGTCAGTTATTTATGATCGCCAAACACAGTCATGAGCAGAGTCAGAACGGAGAGGGGGTAGAAGTCGTCAAAAACGAGCCAATTGAGGATCCAGAACACGGGAAAGGCCAGTTAACGGAGAAGAGGATACATTTATCTAGGTGAGAACTCACTCATTATCACCCACTCAACTTGAATAGCCCTTCCTTCAAATGGGCTTTTTGTGACCAGCCCAATGTTATAGCAATAACAAACTACAATTGTATGAAAGATAACAGTTTTAGCTCACCTGAGCACAAAGTGCTGAAGGTGAGCTTTTGTGATCGCACAATGTCCGTCGTCCATTGTCCCTCGTCCGTCGTGCGCCGTCAACAATTTCTTTAAACATCTTCTCTTCCTAAATCATTGAGCCAATCTTAACCAAACTTCAAAGGAATGTCCGTTGGGTAATGCTCTTCAAAAGTTGTTCAAAGAAATTGATTCCATGCAGAATTTTGGTTGCTGTGGCATGAAAAGGTCGGAATTTCTGCAATTTTTAAAAAATCTTCTTGTCTGAAACCACTGGTCAGAATTGAAAATAATTTCACAGGAAAGTTTTCTGGGGAGCTCTTTTCAAAAGTTGTTCAAAGAATTTTGATATCTCGAAAAACATGGCTGCCAGGCTGCGTTGAACTTTGAACACGTTTTTGTTTTCAGTATATACATGTATGTTAAAATTTATAACTTTACAAACATCTTTTTTTTCCCAAACTTCTGGCCAATTTAAATGAGATATCATGTGAAGTTGGAGGGGAGAAAAGTTTGTTAAAAAAAAAATTAGTCATGTAAACAAAATTGCTGCCATGCCCATATTTGGTAAAAACCTTAAAAAAATCTTCTTGTCACAAACCACTGGTCAGATTTCAAAATAATTTCACATGAATGTTCTTTGGGGGCCGTCTATAAAGATTGTTAATTTTTTTAAATATCTCGAAAAACATGGCTGCCAAGGTGCATTGAACTTTGAACACAGTTTTTGTTTTCACTACATACCTTCATGGTAAAATTCATACCTTAACAACCGTCTCTTTTGCCAAAACCTCTGGGCCAATTTCAATGAGATATCATATGAAGCATCCCTAGTTGGAAGGAATAAAGATTTGTCAAATAAAAATCAGTCATGTGACCAGAATGGTTGCCATGCCCATATTTGGTAAAAACCATGAAAAAATCTTCATGTCAAAAACCACTAGTCAGATTTCAAAATAATTTCACAGGAATGTTCTTTGGGGGCCCTTCTATAAAGTTTGTTAAAAAAAAATAGATATCTTGAAAAACATGGCCACCAGGGTGCGTTGAAATATGAACCTGTTTGCATTTCCACTATAAACATGTATGGTAGAATTTCTAACAGAATACATCAATATAAATTTGGATGTCCAAATATGCCAAAATGATAACAACGAAATGGCAACAATAGATCGTACTGGACAAAAGTGAGGGGTTATCTTCGTACATACAATCTGTAAAAGTAAAATATTCAGTTTCCGCATTGCAAGAACTGTGTACCATTTTAATATCCCACATCAAGCATACAGTGTCAAACTTGTGAAATTAGAACAAACAAAAAAAGGTCAATGCATACAAGCACAATAAACTCTGTGTAAATGTTAGAAGCAATGTTTCTATTTCTTCAAATAGGTGGTAATCTCAGGTGAGCGGTTCTGGGGCCATTATGGCCCTCTTGTCTTTGATATTGGGTTATGACCATTGAAATGAAAGGGAGGAATTGCTTTTCATGAGCAATAGCATATCCAATGTATGTATAAAAGGCAATGTCTTAGTTCATAAAAATAACCTGTCATTTAATAGAATGGTCTAATGATGGGAAATCTTTCTTTTGTCGTTATGTTTTCAAATAAGGCTCCCTTGATATTTCAAATGTGGTAGTTATATTATTATAAAGAGTCAATGGTTAAAGTTGGTTGCTAAATTTATGCATGAATAAAGATATTAAATGGTTCATGTGTTAAACCCTTTCTTATAAGAAATTGATTTTCAGCAGTCTGTTTAAACCAGTAGTTCAAAGGAACAAAATAAACTATCAATAAAATCTGGATTGATGATTGTCCTAACATTTTCTGCTCAGTTAATGCCATTATTTAATATTTTCCTTGATGCTATGTTTCGATACTTTAAATACCATTTTGAAAAGGGTATTTACCCGTTTGGGGTGTACTCTGGTGCAGAAGTCATGCTTCAAGGGAGACACTTTATGCCTCCCACTTATACTGATTGATTCATTTGGTTAATAAACTCAAATCAACTAATTTAGAATTTAAGATTGGTCCAAATTGAAAGCAGGATCATTCAAAGCCATTTCCCCTTTTACCATAGTGTTTTTTGTTCAAGTCTTATGCTGCTGCATGGTCCCTCAAATAGTTACATACTAGAGTTTCAGGGTTAAAGTTATGTAACACTCGCACTTATATTGCACTGAGCAATAAAGTTTTGTCATTCCTGATACCCCATAGAGGAGTTGAACTCATGCACAATTCAGCTTTCTGTAAAGTACATGTATTAGAATTTGAATTACTTTAACAGCACTGGCAACTGTGATGTTTTGAGGAAACAGGCATTTATATTACTTTATCGAATCAGATATTTTTCTCAATGAACAGGAAATTGCTGTACTCTACTGAAATCTACAAAATTAATGTCTTATTTCTAATGAAACTGGGAAGGGCATTTGTTTTATTCTAATTAAACAGACAAGTGTTTTATTCTATTGAAACATGTCTTGATTCCTTTGAAACAGTCAATTGTCTTTATTGTATTTAAAGAGGCAACTTTCTTATACTAATGAAACATTTTTTTTAATCTTATGATAATTAAGTGGCTTGGAAAGAATAATGTGCAATATTGGTGAGGAAATATCGGGAGCATGAATAGTTAAGCTCACAGCCAAAAAATGACTGATATTCTGTTGAAATGTCATAAAACCCCAATTAAACCAATAACTGAACTATGTTACTACTGTTGTCTATCTTACTAAAAAGAAAAGGATATATATCTTATTCTCAACACAAAGATATTATCTTACACAAAAGGGAAAAGAGTTTGACATGCATTTATTAGCTACTGATGTCTTAACATTTTACCAGACATCAATTTCTATAGGTTCTGAATAGAAGAGAGAGTAGAGGTAATGAGAGACATAATGAGATTTTACAGAAATCATTTCCATTACTGTTGAAAGGTCAGTTTCCAGGGATTCCAGTGTGCTGTTATCCACAAATGATCCTGTAGCTAACAGGAAATGTCAGCTGGAATCTGATTATCCTATTACACAGGGGGGCCTGAAAAATAGCGTATATTCAATCTTCTCTAGTTCTTCTCTCTATCCTTTATTGTAGGTACTCTGGTTGGGAGAATGTAATGTGTGATCACAAAATAAGATTTTTTGTGGATGGGTTAAGTTAAAGCATGCAGTAGACTCACATAAACACCCCATACCTGGGCCTCTGCCATTACAAATACAGAATCCTGTGAGTTCTCACAAATTGAAAGAATCACCATACATCAATTATAATATGTGCATGACTTACTTTAATTGTTAAATTTGGCATAAACCAGTTAAGCAAAAGAAGATGCAAATTTAGGGTTTTTAATTGTTCCTTGAATTAGGAGGAATTAGGAGGTGGCCTATAGGCCTGTTAATTTTGGATTGCTGATTTGGGAAACCAAAAAGCTGGTAGCCTGGTGTGACTCTGATTTTTTTGGAAACTGCATGATTTTAAAGAAATCTCCTATTGGGAAGGTGCCTTTCTTTGACTTCTGTTATATAACACAAAAAAGCCCTGAAATGATATCTTCTTTTGGAAAAATGTTCTCTATACTCAACTGCTGAAGATAAAACTAGTACACATGTTATACCTACAGAATTTGCTAACACCATTACCCCCATGTTAATTTCTTTGATGGATTCAAACTAAAGAAAATATCTCGCATCAGTCTATTCTAATTTCAATGGGAAACTGACCAGAAGTTGCATTCAAAGGAGGAATTGTTTATTTCAAATAATTATTTCTTTAACAATAAATATAATGCTTTCCAGATGGACGGACATAACATTGAATCATTCTTTACCCTTGGAACAAGGAAGAAACTTGGAAGCTGATGTTTTGAATCTTTAAACAATGTCATCAAGGGAGACTGTATAAGAAAAAACTCCTCAATTTAGCATACTATCTTTCTACTATTTTGGCAAGAATGAGGCTTTCTGTCATAATGAATCAAAACACTTAACTTGTTACAAGAACTTAAACCAGGTAAATAATCAAAACAATTTATCTTGTACACTTACAGACAATCTATTTAATGCTAGGCACATATTTTGTTTGTTATGTTGTCTTCGATAGGAAACAAACATGGGCACATAAGCAGAACAACTGGTTTATCTGGCTAAAATTACAACTTGTATACATTTCTTAGAAGTTCAACGGTTATGTCTAACTTATCTCCAATATATACTTGATGAAATGGACAATTAGTTTTCAGTTCTTGGAAACCAATGCGGCAAAGAGAAGATTTGTTTGTGGTGCACAATTTCTCTCTTAATCACAATGGTTTCAACTCATATTTGCAATCAAAATCCTTTTTCTAACTATGCTACTGTTGTTTACTGATACAATTTAGAGCAACTGATATTTTATGAAGTATTTGGATGAAACCATAATTAAAGGATATCCATAATCCAGAAATGGCTCGCTTGATGAAGCCATTGATTAGATGCTACTGATTTGATATAGATGAGTGCTCCCTATTTCATTATGATTCAAACAAATTCTTATTATTATCTTAGGAAATTGATCCTGGACTTCACTCATCTATTGGTATTTTTGTTTCATTATCTCATATTGATGACTTGAGGAAGATTAAATCGGAGATACACTTGATTCCTGGGTTGCAAAACGCAACATTTGAATTCTTCATAGCCACCCTCTAAAGTTACCAAGGGCTGGTCTGGGAATACCTGAATGATGGAATTGATTAACTTAGATGTCTCATGACTTAACCCTTTACCAAACACTAAATTTTTTACTTTCCCAAATTGAAAGAGTTTGCTGCGTGAGACGACATTTTCAAATTTGACGAAATTGGAAAAAAAACTTTTGATAGGGCAGAAAACATTGTTGGAAATGGAGAAACTGCTAGTTATGAGCAATTTCTCCTTTTGTTTGCAACAAAGTGGTTAAATGTTGTTATTGTTTGGTAATGGGTTAAACGTTTTTGCATTATTATATGAAAACATGATGACAGGATTTTTTAGTATACATCACAGCTGTCAGCATACTATCTATAGTCTAATTAACCTGGTATGTCTTTACTTGTATTGTTCATACAGACTCATAAACCCAACAGTTGCCTGTCTGACTTAGAAATAAGTTATCCTGAATATCTTACCTGGTTCACTCAATATTCTTTGATTTTTTTTCTGATGTTTTATTAAGATTGATATAACAAACTTTAGTTGTCTTTCACTACTAAACAATCATGATCTAGTAGAAAAGTAGTCAGTGGCTTGAAAAGCGTATTACAGTGTATAAAGTTCTGGTGAACAGAGGTGACGAACTAGCAGAAACAAAGATAAAGTTGTCTGAAAAGCTGTTGAAAATGGAGTTAAACCCCAATCCAACTATTCAACTTGCATTTCTACCTCATACCAACTGAGTATACAATAGTTCACGGGAACAGCCCTTATAGGCAGTTTAGTAAGGTTTGTCTCGTAACCCTTGATGAGCATGGCAAGTTGTTGATGCAATTTAACATCCCACTAAAACAAAATGCTACAAGATGCATAGATTATAAGGTTTTTAGCATTCCCTTTGTGTATGAGTTACCTTACCTTATAGTCAAAGGAGAATTCTTGTAATATGGTGAACACTCTGTTACATGATTCTGTTTAATCATGTTAAAGGCTTTATTGATCATAAAGAAACCTGTCTGTTTTCCCATCCTCAGTCTATATAAAGGTTATAAATCTTGCTTCCTTTGACAAAGGAGCCTCGCTTTGATAAAAGGGAACTTAATTCTTTGCTTGTTTTAAGCTACATGTATATGTATATAGCAGATAATATTTAAGTTATTGTGAGGATTAAAGAATTTCTCCATATAAGCGATTTCTCTTTTTTCTCACTGTTTTCAAGTGACCTCTGATAACAAAGTATTAATTGGAGGTTGTTTCTTTGTTTTTTATGTTAAGAATGTTAAGTGTTTTTAAATTCCAACAATTTTAGTTGGGAATAATTAAGTCTTACAAACAAACCACTTTTATTTTAATCGAGTAGAATTATTCACAGAAAGAGAACATAATATACTCTTGAAAACTAATTTCTTCTCTTGTCTCAAAACTTTAACCCTTATTGTGCTGGAACCAACTTCATGCAAACAGGTTAGATCCAGGCCAGCCGCCAAGAAAATTGGCGGCTTACCTGGATCTTACCTGTTTGCTACTTTGAGTATCTTTCCTCATCATAATTAAGCAGATATTAACGGTTTGGGAAATCAGACGACACAAAAATCTATTTTTAGAAAATTACCCAGCATTCTAAGGGTAAAGACTCCTGTTTAATGAAGGCTAATGAATGTACCAGAGGGTCCTGTGTCACGCAGTGTTTAAGGTGGCGGTCTTAGAACTCAGGTATTCCAGAATCAAGCCCTACTAGTACCTCTGGTTTCATGGGAGTGTCCTTTGGCAAGACACTTTAGTGCCCTAGCCTAGTACTTGTTTATCCAGAAATACAGTAACATTACTGAAAAGGTGTTTAAATAACATTAAACCCTATATAAACAATGTAAGTGCAACAATATAATTTGCTCACCAAGGTCAAGCTCTATAATTTCATGACATCTTAAAGGGGTAATGATGAGGCGTTGCATATTTTTACACTCCTTCGAAAATTTGTTGCTAATGTAAAAGAGATGACCATTTGCCGAATTGTCATTATTGACGTATCATATAGTATTGCACTAAACCCTTAAAGGATAACATCGCCTTTTTCTACATTGTCCTATCAGAGGTATACACATCGGCCAATTTTAAAAAAGAATTACAATAGTTTTCAACCTATTGCAGGTTGCGATGAGAACAGATTTTTCATTTGGTAGAGGCGTCTATATGTAATGTGTTGTTTGACAAGAACCAGAAGTCTCTACAATGCCACTGTCAGGCAATTCCCTCAGTTTAGTGGAAATCTTGCATGAAACCTTTTTCCTCGAGTTATTGATTAATGTTAAATTTCTATACTACGTAAAGGTTAATCCACTAGATTTGCTCAGAATTATTAACTTTATTTCTTATATAACCTGTTTATTTTTAGATTCATGAGTATCAGGCAAACAATCAAAATAGGAAAGGTTTTAATACCCAAGACTTTTTCAAATGAAGAATTTGCACATGATGAGAAAGGAATTTCTTTTGTCTCCTTGCTAAATAGTGAATCAAGTAGTTTGTCACAGATATTTCCATCAGTTTAGTATTTGGTGTTAGAACTGTCTGTAACAAGTTACACCCACCAGGAAAAAGATAGAGATGTGTAAGAGGGTTTGCGATCTCACTGGAAATAATTCCTTCTAATCTTATATAACATTCTAGTCATTATCCCAGTTTTACCAGATTTAGAGATGACATTTTAAACCAGTAAAATGATTATAAGACATTATGTAAGGATATGAAATTTAATAAGAAAAATTATACCTTTCCTGCCAATGTGGAATAAAACCTAGCAGTCATTTACAATCTGGTATTGTTTGGTAACTTTGTCTGCTGTAAAGCATGAAGAAAGAAATAGGCAATTTTAATGGAGATCATGTTAACCCTTTCCCAAACAATAACAACATTAATAACGGCTCTGGAAAACATTGTGGGAAAAGGATAATTGCTCTTAGCGAACAATTTGTCCTTTTCCCACATTGTTTTCTATCCTATCAGAAGATTAGATTCCAATTTCATCACATTTCGAAATGTCGTCTGCAAACTCTTTCAATTTGGGAAAGTCAATAATTTGGCATTGTTAAAGGGTTAACACAGAAATCAGGATTTATAGAATATTTATGAAAACAAATGGTTAGTAAGAAAAAAACAACCTTACCAATAAGAATTTGAAATGATTTGTTTTGAAAATATTTCTTTTGTCATTCTGTTCTTGAATTCTAGTGGCTTCAAGAGTTATAGTTATGTTTGCAGTCTGTAAAGGATTGAAGGCACGTTTCAAGCAATTATTGGCTGGATATACAGCTCTTGCATGCAATCCATGAACTTTTTGCAATTAGTTATTTCTCCCTAGAATTACATGTCTGTTACACGAAGATCACGGAAATCAATGCTTCCGTATTTCATGAGACTCGGGGGGAAAACTTTTTCATCATTGGAGACAATCTTAAAGACTCTTGCCGTATATAGCCTTCGAAAACATTCTTTCAAATGGAGAAATTTATCATTATGACTATATTCTTATTTTAACACAATGTTTTGCAATAGAATTTTGACTAATATAATCTTTTATTGGTTAAAATATGATCTGATAGTCTCCAGAGCCAGTAAATGAAAAGGTTCTGTAATTATTTTTATTAGTTACAGATGTTTTTCACTCTGTTGCAATAAGGTTCTGTTTGTTTGTTAGGGTTTTTCAATAGGGTCAAAAGTATTTCAGTTATCTTTTGACGCCTGGCTCGCAAACATCTTCTGATGCCCTGGTCATGAACATCTTAGGAAGCATTCCTCGTAAACATCTTGCAATGCCGGGCTAGTAAACATTTCGTGTATCTTTGCTCATATACATCTTATGTTGCCCAGCTCATAAACATCTTATGATGCCAAGCTCGTAAAAAACATCTTATCCTATCCAGCTCATAAACATTGTATTGTGCTCAACTCATAAACATCTTAGGCGCTCAGCTCATAAACATATTATGATGCCCAGATCATAAACATCTTGCTATGCCAGACTCATATCTATCTCATTTAAATTGTCATTATGAGAGAAAATCCAATGAGTATAAACATTGTAGGTTTAAGTAAAGATCTGACTTTTTTCATCAACAAATGAATTCTAATGCATGACTTGAAAACTGTGAGTTTGCTTCGAAAATGTTTTGTCCAATAAAGGAGAGCTTGTATATTCCAATTTTATCAGTATTCAAAATTGTTTTACCTGTTTTAATGCAGGACTATAGTGAGTCTTTCATTAATGTGAAACCACTTTTTAATTATCTTACATTGAACCATCCATTTACTGTTGTCGAATGTCTTTCAATGTGGAAAAAAAAAGTCTCTTGATTAGAAATCTTGATTGGACTCGGCCCCTCTCCACGTGGGTTCAAATCCAGGTGAGGGATATAGATTTTCATGAGAGGCAGTCTCCCAACTGACTTACGGAATGCCGATTGTTCAACCCGCCTTAACCAGCCCTTATGGGCAGTTGAGTATGGGGTCTTCCTCCATCATTAATTGGCATTACTACATAACTGAAATAATGTTGATGCAATGTAAAACACAAATAAATAGAAATTGATTGGACTCATGAAGCTTAGTTTCTTTCTTGATTATGTCTTACTTTGACATATCGCGTGCAGGAACCACTGTCTCATATTGACAAATTTCTCCCAAAAGGCCATTCAAGGGTTCAATTCAATACTATAATAAGTGCTTTACAAATGTGAAGCACTTATTTTGATATTGCACTGAACCCCTGACTACATATATATGGTTTTGTCAAATGGTTTCTACCAAATATGATAGAGATATTGAGATATTTTTATCACTCACAGTGCCAATATTTGGGAATGTGACTATTCTCTATGTAATGCCTTTCTCTGTTCTTTCCAGTAAACTCCCGTATTGGATCCGCTCCATGATTCCACAGATTTTCTACATCACAGAGAAGGCTTCAAACTTCTATCCTCTTACTATAACAGGTATGTATTCATGTCATTTCCAGCCATTGCACCCTGTGTTTATCCCTGTGTTTATCCCTTTGCCAAACACCAATTTTTAGACTGTCCCAAATTGAAAGTTTGCAGATGGTATTTCAAAATGTGATAAAATTGAAAAATAATCTTCTGAAAGGGCAAAAAACATTGTGGGAAAAGGAGAAATTGCTCATTACGACCAAGCACCCTGTGTTTATCCCTGTGTTTATCCCTTTGCCAAACACCAATTTTTAGACTGTCCCAAATTGAAAGTTTGCAGATGGTATTTCAAAATGTGATAAAATTGAAAAATAATCTTCTGAAAGGGCAAAAAACATTGTGGGAAAAGGAGAAATTGCTCATTACGACCAAGCACCCTGTGTTTATCCCTGTGTTTATCCCTTTGCCAAACACCAATTTTTAGACTCTCCCAAATTGAAAGTTTGCAGATGGCATTTCAAAACGTGATAAAATTGAAAAATAATCTTCTGAAAGGGCAAAAAACATTGTGGGAAAAGGAGAAATTGCTCATTACGACCAATTTCTCCTTTTCCCACAATGTTTTCCAGAGTCATCTGCAACAAAGTGGTTAAATGTCATTGTTGGTTGGTAATTGGTTATGTCGACTTTAAGGTCCAGTGCAAGACTATAGTTGCTCCTTCACAAACGTGAAGGACTTACTATCAGGACCTTTTATCCTAGGCCTGTTAGTTTGGGGCAGCTGTATATCTGAAAACACTGAATTGGAAAACATAAAAAAGGTGCAATTTTGAATTTTTGATGAAAACTGCATGATTTTGAACAAATTTCCATTTAGAAGGTGCCTGTTACATAACTTGTAAAAAACCCTGACTATAGTCTCAGACTGAACCCTTGACTTGTGCGGCTAAATTTTAAATTGTCATTTTTAGATTCCATTAATTCAAAAGCCTGAATATTTTGTAATTTTAGAATTTTGTATATATTGTAATCTTTTATCATGATTTTAAACACAATTGGCAGATCAAATGTAAAAGAAAAGTATGATTGGGCTATGTTAATTTAATTACAATGCTGACTGCCTTTTCAAACTGTTATATATCCCACGCACACATGGCAAAATTCTTTGTGAAGGGGAGACAGAACTGTTTGTTTAAAGATTTGTAAACATTCTTTATTTCATGTGCTGCTCTACTTGTATGCCTCTACAGAATACACTGTAAGTATTTTCTTTTTGATCATTCAAAAAGCTACAATTCTTGTTTCCATAGAGCCCATTTTGGGCAATAGTTAATTTGCTTGTTACAGGCAATCTCTCCCCTTTTGTCACATTGGTCTCCTTATGCTTCTACCATTGTATTAGGCTGTCTGCATGGCCCAGTGGTTAAAGAACTTTGTGGTCCTGGGTTCGATTGGTACCTCTGGTTTTATGGGAGTGTCCTTGGGCAAGACACTTCAAAGCCCTAGCATAGTACTTGTAAATCAAAGAAAGGGTAACATAAATGAAAATTTTTTGACAATTCGTTAAATCCTATTTAAACAAAAAACCAACTTAATGAATTAATTGGTTGTTTATGCATTAAAATTCCTTAAATATGAATATGATGTAATGGGTCAAGTTGTTCCCTTGGAAACTTTATCTTTGATATACATGATGATGTAGTCAAGGTGATTGTGCACATGCATGCAACAACATGCATTAATAGTATCTTTGGTTGACTGATAGTCTATCATTTCTGCAAACAAGACGCTTTCATTTAATTATCTTCAAGATTGAATCCTTAACAAGACATGCCATATAAGAAAGCTAATTTTGATATATCAACCCAATTCTGAATATACACTTGTTGAAGAAAATTGAAGAAATCTCATGTGGAAATTGTAACTATTGGTTGTGACAAGCAATTCTCCTTCTGTCACAATGGTTTCTTCCGTCTATCAAATTGATATATAAACTTTTTCATAACTTACAGTTTCATTATCTACAATTGTCATTCTCTGATGCTTTCAATATGGACCAGTTACAAAAACATTTTTGTGAATAAGAAAATCTTAATGTCAAATAAAGATTATAGTGATTGGTATAGAGCTGTCACCTATACTGTAAGAAAGAACTTAATGACTCATGATATGCACACATAGATAAATCAAATAGAGACAAAATGTCCATTTCTATTCTTTATCTTAGCTTGGGATCACTGTTGGTCAAGTATCTATAATGATAAGATCAAAGATGACTATTTGTTTTACTGTTTGCTACAAAGATTACATCTGAAGTCTGCCTTTTTATTCTTAACCCTTTCCCAAACAATAATGACATTTGAACACTTTTTTCCAGACAACTTTTGAAAACATTGAGGGAAAAGGAGAAAATGCTCGTGACGAGCATTTTTTCCTTTTCCCACAATGTCTTCTGGCCTATCAGAAGATTATTTTCCAATTTCATCACATTTTGAAATGTCGTCTGCAAACTCTTTCAATTTGGGAAAGTCGAAAATCTGTTGTTTGGGAAAGGGTTGAGAATAACACTATCGATCAAGTAACCCAATGTAGTTGGAAGTTGAAGGAGTATCAAAAGATTTACCTTTCCTGTGAAAAGGGAATAAAAAAATTGACAAGATAGTGTTGAAAAATTAAAGGCATGTTTTCCTTTTTCCTATTGGAAGTAAATCGTTTCAGATGATTAAAACAATAAAATTGATAAAAGATTTCCATGAAAAGTCTCATTACTATAATTGACTTATAGACATTGGCATTGTAACAAATGCTGAGTTTTTCTAAATGAGCAAATGCTTCATTTATCACAATGTTTTGAATTTTTGCAAAATGCTCAGGTGTTTTCGGTTGTTTCTGATATGTAAAGGGTTAACACTTTTATCGTACCATAAATCAAAACAATTTGAAGGGTTGACCTTTGACTTAATAGAGGACTTCATGAATATTTATATAGGTACATGTACTAATTTTTTAATGTTTTTCATTTTGATATAAAAAAAAAAGGTTTATGTTTTCTGTTAAGCTCTTGATTATTACTCCTGTTGCATTTTCCCTTTATAGAATGAATCTAAAAGTCAATGAATAACTATATATGGAAATTCATGAAGATTAACCCTTTACCAAACGCCAATTTTTAAACTGTCCCAATTTGAAATAGTTAGCAGACGACATTTCAAAACGTGATAGAATTAAAAAATAATCTTTAGATAGGGTAGAAAACCTTGTGGGTAAAGGAGATATTGCTCTTTTCCCACAATGTTTTCCAGAGTTATCTGCAACAAACTGGTTAAATGTTGTTATTGTTTGGTAATGGGTTAAGTTTTGTTTTGAAAGTGCATTGAGGAAATGTGACCTGGGGCAGTAGTTTATTACTTGTATCATAGTTCTAAATGTTAAAATCATTTCCTGGTTTTGTAATAGGATGACACGATGAAAAGGGTTGTAAACTTTTTGCTTGAAAAGTGATAAATTGTTCTCAGATAATGGTTTATAACAAATCATTTAGAAAAGTATTCAAATTTCAAGATCTTCCTTGATGTATGCCTTTAAGATGTTACTTGTTAGTTTGTAGCAGTTTATACAAAACATTTCAAACATCTTTTACCAATTCACTTGTTTGCCAAATGTTGCAAATGAATATTGCTGTTTTCAGCCATTCCTACATATGGTCTTTGTGGCTTGTTTGAAGATATTAGCTTCTTATGTGACAAAATCATAAGTCACTCCTTTTGTTGCAATGGTTTCTATCTAATGTCATATTGAAAATATTTCTTTAACCCTTTACCAAACAGCAAATATCCACTTTCCCAAATTGATAAGAGTTTGCAGACGATATTTTGAAATGTGATGAGATTGAAAATTATCTTCTGATAGGGCAGAAAACATTGTGGGAAAAGGAGAAATTGCATAATTGTTGTCTGCTGTTCCTTTCAATTTGGACCAGTTACAAATTTCCATACATGATAATGCGTTAACCCTTTCCCAAACAATAACGACATGTGACCAGTTTGTAGCAGGCAACTCTGGAAAACATTGACGAGCAATTTCTCTTTTCCCACAAGGTTTTCTTTCCTTTCAGAAGGTTACTTTTCATCAGACTTTGACATGTGGTCTGCAAACTCTTTCAATTTGGGACAGTAAGAAATTTTGCATTTGGTAAAGGGTTAAGATGAGTTAAGATAATATCAATTACAGTTCCAGGCATTACTAACATGCCTACGGTGTCATGGAAGCATACCAAGGCCTCCACCTGGCTTCTATATACTACATTATATACATGTTGATCTCTGGACTTAGCTTATTGTCAGTCACTAGTCATCAATGCTTTCTTGTACTTGTTGTTTTGCTTCATAATAGAAGCAATATTTGTCATTCGGAATATAACATATTCATGTAAACAATATGAAGAAGGAATTAATAGTTATTATTCCAACTATTTAGGAAAGCTGATTATGGGGCTTTAATAAAATGATATACAGTCAGTATTGTTTTGAGTCACTGCTCTTAATCTATTACAAAAACAACATTTGACCACTTTGTTGCAGAAGTTTCTGGAAAACATTGTGGGAAAAGGAGAAATTTGCTCATTATGAGCAATTTCTCCTTTTCCCACATTGTTTTCTGCCCTATCAGAAGATTGTTTTTCAATTTCATCACATTCTGAAATGTCGTCTGCAAACTTTCATTTTGGAACAGTCGAAAATTTGGTGTTTGGGAAATGATTAAACAGTACATAAACAATTGTTTAGCCTTAGACTATCTTAATACAGGTAGCATGCCATTGACAAAGCACCTGCTGGAGCTTTGACAAGCCCCTGCTGGAGCTTTCTAAATAACTGGCATCCATATAAAATCTTGTCTTATTTACCACGTTTTGTCTCCTTTTACTATGGTCGCTTAATACAAAATATTCTTGACAATTAAATTAATTTTTAATGGTTGACAGTAAAATCAAAAGTTAAGCAACACCCGTTTCCCAAAGTATTGCTAAGTAAGTATTACTTACTCAACATTATATGGGACTGTCTAGACTGAGTTACATAACTTTGAATGACATTTTGACAAAATTAAGGTTTCTTTCCTTGTAAATTTGAAAAATATGGTTTAAGTTTTGTGATTTAGTTCATATCTGACCAAAATTATTAAAGCTGTTTTAAAACTTCATATATTTACCAACTATCTAAAGGGAGCAGCGTAGACTAATTGACATAAATTTGAATGGGAATTGGGAAGGTGTATGGCTGCTTTTGAACCTAAAATATTCAGTTAGGTGTTGTATTTAAGGTTCACTTCTATCTACATGTATCAAAGCTACATCTATTCCTTTTAAACCTTTATTCTCTCACACTTCTATCATAAGGTGACTGTATTGACCTATCAACATAACAAGACTTTTGCCCCATATTAAGTCCCAGTAAGGTGGTCTTCAACATTTTGTTATATACATGTTACCTCATTTTTCATACTTCTATACATAATTATTTGACATTGCCTCTTCTTGTTTTTAAGTTGAAACGAGAAAGCAATTGAATAGTGTGCATACACAGGGCAATGCTTTTGTCCTTAATTGGCTTTCTTTTCTCTGCATTCTTTTTTTCTTTCAAGATACAATAAATTGTCATGTAGTTCTGATCACTTTTGCATATCATTTGTAAATTGATACTTTAATTTTGCAAATAAGTTATGTAACCATTATTTTTGTTTAATTCAATATTTTCTTATCTATAAAGGGATTTCTGGAATAGATCTTTTTATCAATTATTATGTATGTTGGTATAGCGGTAAGTCTTTATCCAATCAATAACTAATGTTCCCTATTTTCTATTTTTAGTGTTCATTTATTCCCAAATTTTCCATCCACATAACAACCAGATATGAAGATAATCCAGGAACGACAGATAATGTAAGTATCATGATCAACCAATGGTATTCATATCGCACAGGTTATGATCAGTGGACACTTGTCCCTCGATGCTATTTATTTCTTCTCAACCACTGTAATGGTTTTAAGAATTTTCTTATCAGGGCAATTATAACAAGTATTCTTACAGTAGATTTGCTGGAAAGATGTTTGAACATTTCTAAAACGCTTGTTTACACCATTTGTAGATAATACTATCAATATATTTGTAAGTCTGGAGGACTTTCACCAGTAAGGAAGATAATTACCAAGTATTACTAGAAAGTTGTGAAATTATCTCCCTTAGTGATGATATGGACAAGTAGCTAACAGAAAGGCCAAACATATGGAATGTTTCTATGGCATTTCATTGTGATATTGGTATAGAAATCTTTCTGTCAAAAATGTTGATACATTATGCAATAGGTTTAACCCTTTCCCAAACAATAATGACATTTGACCACTTTGTTGCAGGCGACTTTAGAAAACAAGCAATTTTTTTGTGACAAGCAATTTTTCCTTTTCCCACAATGTTTTCTGGCCTATCAGAAGATTATTTTCCAATTTCATCACATTTTGAAATGTTGTCTGCAAACTCTTTCAATTTGGGACAGTAGAAAATTTGTTGTTTGAGAAAGGGTTAAAGCAAGATAACTATCATTTCCATATTAAGTGTGCATAGAAGACATTGATATTGGTAGAACCTGATCTCAAAGCTTTTTGAATTTGTGTTAACCCATTCCACTATTAAACATTTGAGATTGGTTTGAATCAAAATTTTAAAGATGTTTGTATAAATCATCAGTCACTGTTTGACTACCCTATATCAAACCTATTGCACAGTGGTAAGCATATTAAGTTGCTTCTAGAGGTCCAGATGAGAGTGGTTTTCTCCTGGACTACTTCTGTTAAGCCTTTCAAATCCTATATTGTTGGTTCCCATAAAAACTGTCTATGTGAGACAATTCTAATGATTATCTTTAATGTGGTTTAAAGTTTCAGGAATATTCCGTGAAGTGTGTCTGCATTGAAGCTTTGAATGTTGACTAGACCAGGGTTCAGGCATGATACCACTGTCTCTCAACTAGTGAGAATATAAGACTTGGCCATTGAGAGAAATGAAGATAAGACCATTTGTCAAGCAGAAACTGTTAAGAGTCTTTTTTTCATAGAAACATGAATAATGTAATGTTGTAATGTTTCAGTGTTTAAGATTGACAGAAGAAGAATTAAGTACAAGAGAGGTAGACTTTGTTGATATAGTAACAGATCCAATAGACGATAAACACTATAAGGAAGAGGAGGTAAGATCTCAATCAATTGAATGATTGATTTGTGTATTGATTAAAATCTATCCCAGCAATGGCATTTGGATTTTCTAGAGAGGTAGTCTCCTAGCGTGACATGCCCTTATGGGCAATCAAAATTGGGGTATTAATCCATCGTCATTAATCTGGCATCACAAGATAACCATGATAGTAAGTAAAATTGATAAAATGTATGTTTAAATCAAAAGAGGCTCATAGCAAAGGGCTTTATGTAATGTCTTTTTGTCAATGTAACAACTTTTCTTTTGCACATAATATAAAGATATAAATTAACTGGGTTTTGTTGATACAGATTTTCTTAACAAGTATGGATGCCGTCAGATTAAAATATTTGAGTTTTAAAATAACAAAGTTTTTTTTACAATATAACATCCATATGAGTAATAGAGTATTTGATATCTTGGAATTCAGTTATATAATCTGTTTATTAAATTCCCTTTATGTGCATACATATCAGATTTTACAATGAGACCAGTTGAAGATGGGTGAGGACATTATGAGAATTACATGCAAGATATCTACATCACACTGGAGTGTGCTATCTCATGCAAGATATCTACATTACACTGGAGTGTGATATCTCATGCAAGATATCTACATTACACTGGAGTGTGATATCTCATGCAAGATATCTACATTACACACTGGAGTGTGATATCTCATGCAAGATATCTACATTACACTGGAGTGTAATCTCATGCAAGATATCTACATTACACTGGAGTGTGGTATCTCATGCAAGATATCTACATTACACTGGAGTGTGATATCTCATGCAAGATATCTACATTACACTGGAGTGTGATATCTCATGCAAGATATCTACATTACACTGGAGTGTGATATCTCACTACAAAAATTTCAATATATCACTAATAGAAATAAAAAAGAAATACTTTTAGGTATTTATTATTCAGTATACTGAAGTACTGATTGATGAAATGTGTCACTGTATTAAAATGAATGTGGTTTGGTTAATATAATGTCTGTTCAGCGTATCTTTCAATGGAACTCAGTAACCCCTTCCTTCAGAAATGAATATTTTAACACATCAGCAGTAGAAAATATTTGAAATCATAGTTAAAAAGAAATTATTCAAAACAAGCAATTTTTCCTTTTGATGCAATAATTATTTTTATATGTCAGGCTATTCATACTTAATTATTGCTATTTGTTGTTGCCTTCAATTTGATCCAGTACCAGATTTAGCTTCTCTAGGGTGTAGTTGAGAATTGCCCCCCTCTACACATATTAATGATTATATGTAAGAAAAACTTGTGTGAGGGCCCAAGTAAACAGAAAGAATTATTGGTTTGCTGTTATTTTTCATCCTATTTTATGTGTTTTATTACAGGATCTCACTAAAGTCAAGTCGGAGAAGAGAGGGCGAGGTCCGTTTGGCAAAGACTGGCGGGTACGTAATCTATCATAGTATATAACATGGCTATAGCAGCAATGGCTTTCTCGTTACCACATTTACAATGTTCATCTGGCTATAGCAGCAATGGCTTTTTCGTTACCACATTTACAATGTTCATCTGGCTATAGCAGCAATGGCTTTCTCGTTACCACATTTACAATGTTCATCTGGCTATAGCAGCAATGGCTTTCTCGTTACCACATTTACAATGTTCATCTGGCTATAGCAGCAATGGCTTTCTCGTTACCACATTTACAATGTTCATCTGGCTATAGCAGCAATGGCTTTCTCGTTACCACATTTACAATGTTCATCTGGCTATAGCAGCAATGGCTTTCTCGTTACCACATTTACAATGTTCATCTGGCTATAGCAGCAATGGCTTTCTCGTTACCACATTTACAATTTTCGTCTGGCTATAGCAGCAATGGCTTTCTCATTACCACATTTACAATGTTCATCTGGCTATAGCAGCAATGACTGTCTTGTTACCACATTTACAATGTTCATCTGGCTATAGCAGCAATGGCTTTCTCGTTACCACATTAACATTGTTCATCTGGCTAAAGCAGCAATGACTGTCTTGTTACCACATTTACAATGTTCATCTGGCTATAGCAGCAATGGCTTTCTTGTTACCGCTTTTACAATGTTCATCTGGCTATAGCAGCAATGGCTTTCTCATTACCACATTTACAATGTTCATACTAGTCCAAGCTGGATACACCAGTAGATGATATGTATACAGTTTGATAAAATACTTTTTGATTCTTTTTTCTAATTTGAAATTAACTTTTGTGAGATAAGAAAAAAAGTGCTTTTAAAGAGCTTCTTATTCTTTTTTCTCAATTGTTAGTTATCTACATGTTAAGTTGAGTAACTATTGAAGATGGTTCAAACAAAGCATAGATGGAGGCTCCAATGCAAGACTATAGTGAGTCCTTCTCTAATGGGAATCACTCACTATAGGTTTGTATTGACTCCTCAAGATGGTTATTACAGCAAGTTAGTTACTAGATTTTCAAAAACCTTTTTTATTTACTCTTTTCCACCTGCAGATGACATTTTTTTACATGAAACAGACGACTTTAGAAAAGCTTTGTTTGTTCTGCTATTGTGATATGTGAATGGATTGAAAAAGCTTTGCTGCAATGTTTTTTGAAAGTCGTCTGCTGCAAGATGCAAAAATGTGGTGTGAGGTGGGTATGTGTTAATACAACTGTATGAAATGTATCAATATGACTAATAGGCAGAATGTGTGTGTCTTGACCAACTTGGAGGATGAATTAAAAAAAGATACACTGCACAGGAAGAGCTGTCAATGTTTAGTCATCGATCACACACCTTATTCTCTCTATGGTTATATAAATATGTAATAAGCCAGCATTTCTTAAAAAATTCAAAGCATGATTCCTAGTATTTTACCTATGCTGTCTCAGTAACTGTTTTCCTATTCCCTCAAAATGCTATCTTATTTTTCCTTTGAAATGAATTATGGAGGTACTGCTTGTTTTTTCGACAACAAGGCATATCACTAATATCACAGATTGACATGGACAAGATAAGCGTCAATTGAAATCTGCATAGAATATTTGATGATTTTTGTTTCAAGAAACTGTTTCTCTTTTTTGGTTTCAGGAAAACACCAAGCCTGTTATGTGTTCATATAAAGCTGTTAGATGTTGTTTTGAAGTCTGGGGTCTACAAACAAAAGTGGAAGGTTATGCCCAAAAGGTAAAGGACCCTTGTACTAATTCATACCGTAATCATATCATTTCATGACTTGCAAGTCATCTTGTTTAAGCTAGGTAGATCTCAATTGGTAGAAACAATGTGCTGGAACTGACTTCATGCTTATGCAAACAGGTTAGATCTAGGCCAGCCACCAAGACTTGAAGTAAATTAGCAACTGGCCTGTGATCTAACCTGTTTGCTACTCATGAGTATTTTTCTTCATCAAAATTAAGCAGATATTTGATATTTTGGAAAGCAGACAAAAAATGGAAAATTACCCAGCATTCTAAGGGTTATTTTGTCTGAAATACTTTACTTATTCTCAGTTGGGGCCCCATCGGCCTAGTTGTTAGAGTACAGAACTTGATATTGCATGGCTCCTCTCTCGGTGGATTCAATTCTTGGTAGATGTAGATTTACATGAGGTAGACTTCCTGAATGCGGATTTTCTACCTAGCTCGACCAGCCCTTGAAGGTTGTTTAAGATGTGGTCTCCCTTCATGCATAATGAGCCAGTCATTGTAATTTATCTGAAAACTGTTGAAACTACTTAAAACCCTTACAAACAAACTAATTCTGTATTAGTTTGAATTTATTTATTTTACATTGATTGTGATGGAAGCTTGAAGCTTATTGAATTCACTCTCGATGACTGCTTCCTGGATACTACACCAGTACTCGCGCAATTTTCACCTCGCTTGACAGGGATTCGAAAACAGGACCCTCGGTACAAGAGACTGACCGATCACTGTCGCTCACAATTCTCTTTTGATAGAAAAGGAGAATGATCTTGGATTTGATAGATTCTCGTATATAAGGTATAACCATGATGAGAAAAGAATATACTTTCACACAGTTTTGTTTGAGGATTGAAATGAGTATAGATCCATATTGTTATTATTTTATATTGTACAGGCCTGTAGAGATATCAATTTACTAGGACACAGACAAGCTATATCCTGGATGGATGAATGGATAGGTATGTAAGACTAACCAAAGGTCCAAATCGGACGCCTATTTCCCTATGCTGACTGCTTTATTTCTGTCATAAACCCTATAGTGTGGGTACCTATCAGAATCGTCTGGCTGTGACTATTTAAAAGAGTACCCACAATTTAGGAGTTATTGATGTGGTTTTGAAAAACTACATTCACTTTACTCTTATATGCCTCTTTTTTGGAGTTCTACATGTAGCTAAATTATTTTTTGTTTATCTGATTTTAGTTAAAACTTAATTGTTTTACATTGATTATGCAACAAGTTCACGTTTGCTTCCTTGATAAATAACAAATACTTGTGCTGAATGTAAATCAATGAAATGTTTCAAGGTGGATCTGGCTACTCATGGAGTAGAACAATCCAATTAGTCCCAGTGTTTATCCTATTATAATGCCTGCTAGATATATTCTCATGAATGCAGGAGAAGATCTTTACTCGTCAATGAGAGTGTTGACTATTGACCCATCAACAAGATCCTGCTCCTAATGCTTGTCCGAGTTGCTTTTGATTAATGCTTTTAAAAGCAATATCCCTGTGCAAATGTAAAACTATTTGTCAAAGTTTTCTACACAATTCAAGGGTTCAGGGCAAGACTATAGTAAGTGCTTCATAAATTCAAGGGTTCAAGGCAAGACTATAGTAATTGCTTCATAAATTCAAGGGTTCAGGGCAAGACTATATTAACTGTTTCATGTTTATGAAGCACTTACTATAGTCTTACACTGAACCCTTGAATTTCATTGTTCATTTTGAGGCACTTTGACGACTGGACACTGTTTTCCAAAATACCTAACTTTTATGCATTTGCTGCAGATGATGTAAGAAACCATGACAACTAGATTACATGTACTATTGTATTCTATTAATGAGTAACTTGAGCAACCTAAGCTTCTATTGATATGATGTTAATGAACTAACGATACTTAGATCTACAGCAGTCATGCAATAAACAGGAAGGATTCGGTAAAAAATTAAGGGCAATATTATTTGTTTGTCTGAACCTGTATAGTGCTGAAACCAACTTCATGCTTGTGCAAACAGGTTAGATCCAGGCCAGCCACCAAGTAGATTGGCAGCTGGTCTGTGATCTAACCTGTTTGCTATGCTGGGTATCTTTCCTCATCAAAATTCAGCAGGTTTTGGAAAGTGGATGACACAAAAATCTATTTTTAGAAAATTACCCAGCATTCTAAGGGTTAATGGATTAGAAACCAACTCCCTCATTTACTTATCTTGTTATGTACCTCTGTCAAATTATGAAATTACTGTGCCTTAAGATGAAGGTACAAGTTATGGGCAGTTCTTTCTGTTTCACACTTTTTCTCTGCTGTCCAGATTGAACAATACTCCAAGTTCCCTATAGATGAATCAGTTTATTCTTCTGTATTAACTGTGGATAAGTAAATGAAGATATATGCTTGTGAAGACTTGATAAGCTGGATTAGAATATCACATCACTCAGATTTTATTTTTATTTTATTTTTATTTTATTTCTATTTTAAGATATGACCATGGATGACATAAGAAACTATGAGAACAAAATGCAGGAAGAAACAAACAAGAAAGTTCTACTGGTAGATGGGCAAGCCAGTACATCAGAAGAAGGGACACCAAACCCTCAATGATAGGGCATTACACTTCTTCATTCATTCCATCACTCAATGTTTTACAAACATTCAGTGTTATAGAAAAGCGGGCAATCAACTGCAATTATAATTGTACCATGCAATAGGGCAATTCCAGTTATACTGTTTATAGTCTGTGAAATGTATTGACTGCAGAAGATAAACAAACAGTTGAGATAAAACAGTACTGACCTAATGATGTGGGCTTAAAGACAGTTGTGATCTTAAAGTTGTGACTTAGGAAACAGTTGACTAGGACTTCAGAAACAGTTGCAACCTAATAATTAGGCATTAAGAAATAGTTGTGACAAAACAGACATTTTTTTAAGTTAATTCCATTCAAACAATATTTCCTACGAAATAGTTGAATGAAAACGTTTTCTAGCTGATGTAAAAAAAAAAGAAATTCAATGCTATATTCCTAATTTTCTTTAGGTATGAGAGCCTTGGATGATATCAAATAGAAATAAAGGATAGGAAATAGCTCTAAATCAGTGCTAAATATGATGTATGGCTTTTTGTTGTAACATAGTGTTTTTAAATCAAACACATGTGTTAAATATTGTGTGCATTTTTAGAGCATTAGTTATTGGTCAATCACATTATATCACAAAAGGATAGAGAAAACAATGAATGTAAGATATATTTGTTTGTGAGGAATGTAAGATATATTTGTTTGTGAGGAATGTTTTTCTTGCACTATGATTCAATGATATAGTGTGTTACAAGCCATATCAGAAAGCCAACTTGGCACTTGATTTGATATTTCATAGCAAGATTTTGTTCTTTTAAAAGTCATTGATGGAGCGTGTCTTCTGCATGAGCGTATGGTATCTTACTTTTCCTTGATCTTTTCCTGCACACAGACAGAATTGCAGTTATCATCCTGACAAAGGATATAAATGGTAGATGTGGGAATAGATTTTATTATTGTTTAATACAACATTTTCTTTTGTTGCTCTCTTGTTTTTGTTATATCATGTTACTACTTAATGAGAGAATTGATAGATGATAACTTTCATCATCTTATACGAAACTTGTGTCAAATATACATGAATTCTTTCTCTTTTCCAAATCAAACAAAAAAATACAATGAAAAAAAGAATATCCAGTTGGTAGCAAAATTGACAAAATTAAAGATATATAATCCATATGTTGATGTTTTTGTTTCCCATGTTTCAGTAAACGGTTAGTGATGTTATCGAAGGTTTTCCCAGTCACCTTCATTGTTACTTGATTTCCTATATTAAAAAGAGAAAATATCAAAATTTGTCAATAAAATACAAAAATATTCCAACTTATGATGCATATTCACACATGTATGTTTTTAGAAATCCATTATTTACATTTAGATGCATCTTGCTTTTTTCATCCATGTTGTTGCTTTTTCATGGTAAAAGTCCCCTGTAACAAAGACAAAAGTAAGGATGAACCCTTTTTCAGGCTGCAAACATTTTTTTTTTATTTTTCAAAATACTTCCATGTTATGTAAAGCCTACTGAAAGATGAACTATGTTTTAAGTTTGTGCATACTTTCTTACTGCAGCCCTTGAAGCTGACATTTGGAGCCTTTATGAAGAGTATGAATGTTTTGCAGGACTACTTTTGAAATTTGTCAGTGTTTTTTGTTAAATTTCTAAAATTCTTTCTTTCTGTGTACCGCTATCTATATAATTGTTATGAGGTATTTGATCATATTTGATGTGTTAACATATACAGAATTTTAAGAGACTGACACATGATGAAGTTATCAGTAAGTTTTAGAATAATTTTTTAATTTTAGCTTTTTGATCATTTTTATTGGGTGTTATGCAGTGTTAACAAATTTTCCTTTAAGTTGTGGATTTTTAACCTTTTACCAAATGCCAAATTTTTGTCTGTCCTAAATTGATAGAGCTTGCGATGTGATGAAATTACAAAACAGTCTTCTGATAGGGCAGGAAATATTGTGGGAAAAGGAGAAATTGCTCGTTGAGAGCAATTTCTCATTTTATTACAAAGTTTTCCAGAGTCCTCTGCAACAAAGTGGTAAAATGTCATTATTGTTTGGTAATCAGTTAAGATATAAAATCACACATGAAGTTTGGAAAGGTGTTCAAAAAAATTGCAGACACTTCTGCCAACTTCATATTTCCCACAATGTTTTATCTAGATGTCATGATCCTTCAAATGAGGTGTCTGTATGTTGCTGGTTGTGTTGCATGCATGTCTCATGTGCGTGTGTATGTGTATGTGCGTGCATGCATGTGTGTGTGTGGGTATGTGTGTTGTATTGGATATACATGTTTTAACATTCCTCAAGATTGAATTCCATAAGTTATTGTTGGTGTCCTGTTGTTGCCAAAAAAACCCACTTTTCCTGATAGTATAGAATGTTAAAATGTTGGCAGGAGGGTTCCTAAAATGAAATATCCAACACCTATGCTTCACTATTACCCTTCATCTTTCCCTGTTACTGGTAAGTTGCATCAGATGATTTAAGAGCTAATTTTTTTAAAATGAAGAAATCATTATCTTTAAAAAACTTTTAATTACATGTATTAATGTTTTTCCCAGTTTCATCAATATTCAAGTAGTCATCTGAACTCATTCAATTTGGAGCAATTTAATATTTGTCACCTGTCTGTAAAGGTGTATTGGACTCGAATAGCCTAACCCCTTATTCCATTATACCTCACTTTGATACATCCACTGATGGAGTCTTTAGAAGTTACTGTGATGAAAGGATGAATTGCACCAAATGAGCATTTTTTTCTTTTGTCACATTGATATTTCCTAATGTCATACAGAAAATGCATATTTTTCATACTTTTTTTGTCCTCTGCTGCTGCATATTGCATTATGGCCTGTAGGATTGTTACTATTGAAATAATTGTGACATAAATGGAATTTCCATACATTGAGCAAGCCCTTCTTTTTTTACAATATTTATCTGCTACAATGGAGCTCATGTTGTAGTATAAGAGAAAGGTTTCAGTGGTCAGTTTAATGTTTGTGAATGAAGGCAAAGAAGGAATTAATTTCACTTAGCATTATCTTCTTTTTTTGATATTTTTCTCCATGATACTGTAATGAAGATTTGATTTGTAATATTTTGGTATGAAGCATATAGGGTTTATGAGTGCATACTTTCAACTCATACAAGTTTGTCTGCTTGGGAGGTTTACCTCAGTTGACCTTTATATGTTGGAGGTCGCTTTTGGAGTTCAAGGTCAGATGTTGGGATATTAGATGCTATTTTGTATCAAAACACATTTATTAGCTTTGTTTAAGAAGATTAAATGGAACAGCACAAATAAAGCACTGCACTTAGGGTGTCTCTATATTGAGTGTTTTATGCAAGACTGTAGTAAGTTCTTCACTCTTGTTAAGGACTTGCTTGCACTGAATCCATATCATATCATGGGTTCAGTACGAGACTATAGTTAGTGCTTCATGTTTGTAAAGGACTTAATTAAGTCTTGTACTGACCTGTATATTTGCTTTGAATTGCTACAACAGTTTTTGGGCATTAGTTTTGAACATATCAATTTGATCAAATTACTGGAATGTTTTCAAATATTCACAGTAATAAATTATGTGAAATCAAAATAACATCCCTGTTATATGATTAACATGTGCAAACTGAAAGTATGCTGCAGTAACGACATTCATTATCCATTTCTTTTATTAGCTTATCGAAAAAACAGTATTTGAGAAAGAAATATAGCTCAATACACAAAGGATAATAAAGATAATCTCTGGTGACAATAGAATTTCATTTCATCATTTGAAATTTCTCCTTTTGTCATAATGTTTACCAAACTTGTTACCTGAAAGATGTTAAATTATATATAAAAAGAAATGATCAAATACATATACCTCGTATTTGTAATGCAATTTATTAGTGAGTAAATTCTTTTAGAAATGATATATATTATGTTATCTGCAAAACATGTCTATTGGATTTTCAAAATTGATATTACCTCAACTTAATTCTGTAATCATTTTCAAGGCATATTTTATCTTAGTTTTCATGTCATTTTTAGTATTTTGCTTTTGATTGTTATAGCAGAAAAGTATTTCAGTAGCTGTTTACATTGATAGTTTAAAAACACTTTTGTCATAGACTATTGAAATCCTTTCATAAAAGGAGATTTGCTCATGGCACGCAAATATCCTTTTATGAAAGGATTTCAATAGCCTATAACAAAAATGTTTTTAAATTATCAATATTGCCAGCTATTGAAATACTAAGAAAGTTTTCCTTTTTTATTTTCTTTTTTTTTGCATAAAATTCTAATGCCATATGGACATGGTGCATATTGTTTGACTTTTATGTTGTGGTTAGTGTTATCATGTATATAATTGATAAATATCTCAGCATTTTCCTAAGCAAAGGTAGTGCCCAAACAAGATGTTATGATGCTTCTCACATTGAAACAATCATCTAAAATACTTCAATGTTACAGTTCCCAAAACCCAATTGATAAACTTGTAACTTGGAATTGTTCAAGGGTCCTGCATGGCCTAGTGCTAAAGGTGGCAGACTCGTAGGGTCCCAGGTTGGAGCCCCACCAACACTTTCAGTTTCATAGCAGTAACCATTGGCAAGTCACTTCAGAGCCCTAGCCTAGTGGTGGAGGATCCAGGAAAGCTGTTACAGAACTGAAAAATTGTTGATTCGGCATAAAACACCATAATCTATAAACTGGAACTGTTCAGTATACGAGATTGATGTATGAATTGTGCATTCTTGACAGATTAAAGAGACCACTGAGGATCCTTTGTATGCCAAAAATTGGTTTACTACTATGGTAGCATTCCTGAACTCAAGCAGTTGAAATAGGATCTCTCCAAGATGATGATCAATTTTACTTATGTATTTTTCTTTAATTTTTTAGAAACAAATCAGGTCCTATTAAGTTATACATTTTGATATATCCAGTATATGTTTATGTAAAATCAAACTATTATGATAAAGTCTGATAATTATGTAATTGTATTCAACATGTCTCTCTCCTGTTGAAGAGTTTTTAGTTAATTTGTTTGTGAATTAAACATATCAATCAGACACTTTCCTTCTTGTTTGTATTGTCTCCTATTTATGTACTTGTTTAGTTTACCTTATTTGTTTTACATCAATTGTAAAGGAAGCTTAAAGCTTGTTTAAAGCCACTCTAGACGACTGCTTCCTGGATACTACTAAACTAATACTTGCGCCGATTTGTGAGTTTCTCCCGAAAATTTTCACCTCGTCTAACCCTTGACCCTCAATACAAGAGGCCGGCGTTCTACCTCTGGACCACTGTCACCCATTGCTTCCATCTAGAAATTAGGTAGAAACAATTGTGACATAGAGATGTGTTGCTTGTCATTGGTAATATATTAATCTCAAATGTTTTTTTATCTATCTGCCTTAGAATTGGTAATTTTATAAGAGACGGATTGACAGTTTATAATGGGAAGAAATTGTACCCGTCGCATCACAGTTAAACTTTTTTTTGTCATGTTTTCACCATGGTTCATGGGATCTCCATCGCTGAGTGGTTAAAGAACTGATCTTAAAATCCCCAACCTCCTCTCCTCATGGGTTTATATCACGATTAGGGTTTCATTAGAGGCAGTCTCTCAGCTGACTTAACCCTTTACCAAACGCCAAATTTTCAACTGTCCCAAGTTGAAAGATTTTGTAGACGCCATCTCAAAATGTGATATAATTAAAAAATAATCTTCTGATAGGACAGAAAACATTATGGGAAAAGGAGAAATTGCTCATTAAGAGCAATTTCTCCTTTTCCTACAATGTTTTCCAGAGTCGTCTGCAAATAAGTTGGTCAAATGTTGTTATTATTTGGTAATGGGTCAATTGAATGTCAATAATTTTGCCCTTCTTGACTAGCTCTTGTAACAGGTAGGTATTTGATGGAGTTTCTCCATTCATGATGAGTTGGGCATTGCAATATAACTGAGAAATTATGACTGTGGGGTGAAAACAACAAAATTAACTGTATGGTCCTTTCATGCCATGCATGCTGGTTGTTTTGTGCTTTAGTGCAGTTAACCCATTACCAAACAATAACGACATCTAACCACTTTGTTGCAGACGACTCTGGGAAATATTGTGGGAAAAGGAGAAATTGCTTGTAAAGAGAAATTTTTCCTTTTTCCACAATGTTAGCTACCCCTTCAAGACATTATTTTCCAATTTCATCCCAACTTGAAATGTTGTCTGCAAACTCTTTCAATATGGGAGAGTCTAAAATTTGGCACTTGGGAAAGGGTTAAAAATCTTAACATGCATGCTGTGATAGTTGTCTCTGATCAGTCAGCACAATCTTCAGACTGTTAAAGGCCAACCCTGAATAGATATTTCATTGAAAAATATGTTAGGGGAAGAATAAAGAAGAAATCATAAGGTAACAAACAGCTTTATTAAAGAAACTTTACAAAGTGCATAATGTTTGATGATGTTGGTGAATTTAACTCTTTACCCTCTGTAGACGACATTTTTTTTAACTTGAATCAGACGACTTTAAAAAAGTTTTGTAAACATGTGAAAAACCTTTTGGTTCTGCTGTTGTAATATGTGAATAGATTGAAACAGCATTGTGGCAAAAGGAGAAATTGCTTGTGACAAGCAATTTCTCCGTTTGCCACAATGTTTTTTTAATGTCCTCTACTGCATGATGCAAAAATGAAGTGTTAGGTGGTAATGTGTTAAATAGATTGTCAGGGGTTCCTTGTGATGAGCAATCTCCATTCGACAATATTTTTCAAACTTTTTGTCAATAAGATGTCTTCCTTATGTCACAAAAAAGATGCTGGTGCAATTTTTCATACTTTTGACAATCAAAATACTACACAATGCCTTATAATAGATTTCAGTATGATTTCCATACTTTTGACAATAAGGTGCCTACCCATAGCAACACAATAAATAACCCTACTTCTGTCAGTTACCTATCTACTATAATTCTTGAGCAGAAGTTGAAAGGTAAAGGTAGCGTTTAAGGTAACATTAAAGGTAGGTAAGTTTGTTTTTTTGGTAATAAAAAATAGGTAAATAGGTAAACCTATTTTTAGACCAAACCATTTACATGTAGATGTGTTTATGTTAGCATGACATTATGAGGGTTCAAGGCAATACTATATAAGTGCTTCACAATCATGAAGCACTTACTATAGTTTTGCATTGAACCCTCGCTTAGAGACATCATTAACAGTAGTTGTCATACTCATATCAATAAGGATACTACTCTAAACCACAACATACTATTTTTCATACATTACATTTGACCCCTGCACATTCTATTCAAACCAGTAACACAATTTCATGTGGGAATGGATTTATGCACAGAAGAAATATAAAGAAACTATTGTGATATATGGAGAAGTTGTTCCCAAATCTTTTCATTTTAAAAGCTACAATGGATTCTACAAAGTTCTAATATAACAAGGTCATTGAAAACAATAAAGTATTGTTATCTGCCTATAATTTAGATTCAGACAGATTTTAAAGTTTTTTCCAATGTATAACTGGATAAAGAGAGCTTGGCTATTAACCAAAAAAAATATTACATCTGCTGAACCTTTAACTTTGTTCTGATTAGTTTGCAGCAGAAGATATTCAAACTTTCAAAATAACCAATCAAATTATAAAAAAAAATTGCATCACTGATAAGAAGCCATTGAAATCAAAGTGATAAATTTAAAAAAAGGCCAGTTTACTCCTGGTGGTCCTGTGTGGCCCAGTGGTTAAGATGGTGGACATAGAACTCAGGGGTCCTGATTCAAGCCCAACAGACACCTCTAATTTCATGGGAGTGACCTTTGGCAAATCACTTCAGAGCCCTAGCCTAGTACTGGTGGATCCAGAAAAGCCATAGGAGTCACAGGCTTAGGCCTTTATCCTGTACCAAACGGTAAACAGTATTGTATTGTAATGATCTCATGTTGTCACAATGTTTTTAGTTTGTCAACGCAAAGTCATGACACCTCTTTCTGGAAGTTGAATCATTTTGATGTCCCAACAGCAGAATATTCCAGAAATCAGAATAACAGAAAGAGAAGTTGTAACAAGGAACTTCTCCTTTTGTCAAAGTGGTTTCTACCAATACCATATTTAAATGCTGGTAGTAAGGGAAAATGAATGTATGCAGAATGGTATAGTGCAAATTATAATGTATGAATAAAAATTAGGTTATATCTGTAAAATTGTAAATGAATCTAGTGATAATTACTCACTCAAAAGTCAATATCACATTCTTTACTTACATAAAGTAAGATTTGCTGATTTAATTCAAATAATAAAATATTTACCTTATATTTTGTTTTTCACCGATTGTGAGGGGAAGTTAAAGCTTGTTCAAAGCAGATCTCGATGACTGCTTCCTGGTTACTGAACCAGTACTCGCGCAGATTTGTGGGTTAGTCCCAGTAACTTCACCTCGCCTAACGGGGATTCGAATTTGGGACCGACGCTCTACCTCTGCACCACTGTCCCATAAGCTTTTTCTCCATTTGCTTCAAATTTGTTCAATGATAAAACTGTAAATTCAAGCCTTATTACAATTGTACATGTTAATATTTCTTCATTGTAGCACAAAGCCTCCAATGTGATTTATGTTGCACTGAAATAGGTTTTACTTCTGCAAGAGCAAATATTGTACATGTTTCATGTATAAAGCACTTGGACGAATCTAGATAACTTCTATAGATTTATACAAATATATATAAAAGAAAAAACATTTCAATAACAAGCACTAATTTAAAAGGATGTTGAACAACAAAGATGCAGTTTAAACAGGTTGAAAAAATATCACATAGAAACAATAATAGAAAAATTCTTCATACATGTTTTAAGAGACCAGCTCATAAAATTTGTTGATAAAAGACACATGATACATATTGAAAGTTGATATTCACAAAGCATAGTCATTTTAATACATCTGCAATAGAACACTATGGAAATCATTATGACAAAAGAAGAAATTGCTCATGATGAGCAATTTCTTCTTTAGTCACAATAATTTCCACTTACCAGGAAAGTCATTTATTGTTTTATTACACTGATTTGTTTGCATAAAGACTAGTAACACATGTTACATTATATCACAGACATTTAAATATACACATAAAGCTATTTTTATCACACTAGTCTTATTACTTTTGATTGTCCATTTATATATTGAGAGATTTGTATTCTAGTCTATTCTCCATTCTGTTGTATTTCTGTTGGATGTTTTAGTTGAGTTTTAAGCCATTTTCAACAATTCCTTAGTTATATTATGGTAGTCAGCGACCCTACTGCTGTTTATCTATCTATTATAAATGGGTTGAGTCCATTACTGAGCAAAAGTAGCTAAGCATAGTAGCTTATAGTAGTTTTCCAGTAGTTTAGTTGCATAGGTAGTGTTTTTATGAAAGGAAGGTAAGTTTTAGGAAATAAAAATAGGTACCCATTTTTGGAGCAAACATTCTGATGTGTTTATGTTTACATGGCATTATAGCCATTGTGAACTGTATTTACGCTCTTAGTATTCCTTCATCAGTTCTGCATGGTCTGCGACTACTTTTTTTATGAACATATTTAACAAACTGTGACATCATATAAACAGTACCTCTGTTCTTGGAGTCATGGACACTGCTGACTGAGCTGGTTCAAAGCCAAAGAACTTGCAGACAGCAATTGAAAATCTGTTGAACAAGAAAATATTCCTGTAGGATAGAAAGAATTGTCTTATAAGACCATTTGATGGTATGAGACATTTTTCCTTTTTCAACTTTGATTTCAAAAGTTGTATAGAATGTAATGTTGATGTAATTTTAAAAGACTAATTTATTGAAGTCTGCTGTATTTTTCAAGTCTTAAACCCCACAAAAGGAAATGTGTTTAAAAGTTTCCTCAAAAGTTTGTAAGGTTACAACTTATCTCCTTATATCTACAAGAATAATTCCTAATTATGCTGATAAGTGTAAGTCATTAGATTGATCCTCAATTTTGATTGGTCAGCTGTTGTCCTGTCATCTACCAATCAGCATTGTCAGCATTGTTTGTTGTATCTGTCTGATGTTCTGCAGGGATTATGGGTAATGGAGTCGGATTTGGATCATCAATATAGTCAGCAGGTGGTGGAGCATTAGTCTGAAAATATGTTTAATAGTCATTTATTATTCCGTATGAACTTCTTAATCTAGCAAAATTGATCTCTACTGAGTATAGTTAAAATACATTCTAACAAATGTGGAAATAGCTAATAAACATCTATTTTTAAAATGCTTTAAGAATTGTACTTCTTTTTCCAGTTAATAATGATCATTGTATGTTGATAGCTAAATGCTACACTTATCCCTGAATCTTGGTGAAAGTTTTGTTTAGAAAAACATTCTGTAAAGTTGAAATATAATTTTTTCATGATTAAAAGCATGATAGCATTAATCAATTTCTCTATTTTATTTCTGTTATATGGCAGACAGTCTTTTAATGGTAATGTAACGATTCGCCACAATAACGACTCGCCACAATAACGACTCGCCACAAATGATAACGATTCGCCACAAGCCAATTAACGGTTCGCCACAAACCAATAACGATTCGCCACAGTTTTGAAATATTCTAATCAACCGCCTATTAAAGAGTCGTGAACTTGAAAACGGCGATGATTGTGCAACAATAATGGTAATAGCTCAACCGGTTTTAACTGTTGTTGTATTTTATAATAACAGGTACGGATTAAGCTTAAACAGTCTATTATAAGAGAATATTTTACTACAAGGAAAACACGAATGAACAATGTATTTATTTTATGTTATCAAACATACAATTACACATGAAACATGAAACTTAAATATATATTCAATAGAGTTTTTAGAGCACATATACATAAGTCTTGTCTAAATTGGCTCGTACATGTTGGAACACTTTTTTAATAGTTCGCTCGTGGTGATTCCACCCTGTCTGTAGGTTTCCCACGCAGCCCAGATTCGTCCTTGGAGAGTCCTCGTCATTTTCGTCTGCGTCCGCTTCAGTTTTCCCTCCCGAACAAGTCGTACCTGAAGCTTCAGGTCACTGGCCTTGGTGTGAAGAAGGGACAGCATGAAGTAAAATGGCAGGTTCCCTTTCCTTGCCCGCTTGTTCAGCTTGTTGTGCCAGCCCTCGCAGTCGTTGTTTGTCCGGATTGTTCTGGAGTACTGGCACCAATCGGCAATCGCCTAGATATTCCTGGTCTCGCTGGGCTGTGGGAGCTTTGAGACCTCTGGAAAGACTGTCCCATCTGCTTAACGGTCACTGAACATTTAGTGGTCTTGTTACGAACGCTACAACGCCAGTCAACAGATCCCTTCAGTCGCCGGTTAATCACGTAGCAATAACCATCTGACGAAACTAGTGTCTGGTTCCCCTGTTCTGTTCTCTTCTCGATGACCTGGTATGTGACAGGGGCTTCTTCTGGAACTGTTGTTTCCATGATAGAGGGTTCAGCAAGTTCGTTCAGGAAAGAGCGATGTCTCGGTGAAAGGTCAAATGTCAGATACGTATTGTCATCTTCAATGGGTAATGATAATCTGGTGGACTCTAGCGACGGAGGTGTATATATCATTAAAACATTGAAAACTCAACCTGATTGTGCTTATTCTTTCTTACTATATTTAGTTTGGATTTTTGTTTATGATTTAAATGATTGGAGGACGAATACCACTTTATATTATTTGTCCCTTAATTTAACAAACAAAAAAACAAAAAAGTACTACATAACCTTTCCTTGTATTGCATCAATACATTGAATGAAAGGAAAAATACATTAAACCTTCAAAATTAATCCGTTTCCAAATAAAATGTATCCTTACAGTTTTTCTTTATATCCCCCCATACACGTGTTTTACCTGCTTCCACAGTATAGACATTGATTTAAACATGCACGACACGCACGTGCACAATTATTGTTAAACTGTATGTACATTATGTTAATAAATGTAATTGTTTATAAATTCATTGTAATGGACGATGAGCATTGCCATGCTCAAGTCCAATTTCGAAAATTTATGTTCTGAACTCGAAAGAAAGAATATCCCCCACATGGGCATTGACGTTAAGTTATTTAAATGAAATGTTGCCTTTTTGAAACAATTATGGTGTCTGCGTATTTATACTTACTGTCTCCAAACAATTTATCACTCAGCGGCACGTTCCCTTTCATAATTCACAGCAAGGTAACAAACTTGGAAAAATAAAAGTCTTTAAACATTCAATCAACATCCACTTATCTATTAATTAAGGAACATGATTAACACTGTCAAATTATCTATTCTTTAATGTACATTGATTAAAGCCACACCGAATCCATTGATAATTGTGATATTTTTCACACCTTTGACGGGACGACTTTTCTAAGGACTATATATACAAATAATATTCGTTATTTATATGAACAAGGAAAGACAATTATAAAATAAAGATTTCCGATTTGAATGATGATTGTTGATATCAACAACGTATACTAAAATACAACACATATCTATAAACTGTGGTGAATCGTTATTAATGTGTGGCGAATCGTTATCAATCTGTGGTGAATCGTTATATGAACCTGTGGCGAATCGTTAGTGGCGAGTCGTTATTGTGGCGAATCGTTACATATTCCTTTTAATAACCTAATGAGAGGCTGTAAAGACATCCAGCTTGGGTACCAAACATGTATCCAGGCATCAAAATCAAATTGATCAGTCATGGGTTCAATGCAAAACTATAGAAAGTGCTTCACAAAAGTTTTAGATTGAACCCTTGGAGGGTAAGTCGTAGGAAAATGTTTTCCAATCTATGACAAATAGTAAGTTCAAACTAATTCACTCATATAAATCCTACTAATTGATCCATCATACCAGTTTAAACCATGGTCAGTTCACCTGTCCATACTGTCTTAACTCCATCAAGCTCTGCAAAGTATTCACTTATGACCTCAAACTGCTTCCCCACATAAATATTGTTGAGGCAAATGAATCATAACAATTAGACATCTCAAAGACACAAGCACATTATAACTGTCAGCAACCGATCAGATGTGCTGTCTTTAAACACACCTGATCCTTCAATTATATTGATTCTACATCACATCAACATTATTTCAGTTATGTTGCAATGCCTAACTCTTAATGATGGAGGAAAACTCCATACTCAACTGCCCATGAGGGCTGGTCAAGCCTGGTAGAACCATCCATAAGTCAGTCAGGAGACGGCTTCTCATGAAAGTTCAAATGCCTTCACCAGAATTTAAACACACGTAGAGAGGCACCTTGTGATTTCAAGTTCTGTACTCTAACCACTAGGCCTCAGAGGCCCCTATTCACACCTGAATGTTCTCTATAACAATATGTAAGGCTTTTAAATTTGCATAGATATTCTAAATATATTACAGCATGCAGATCCAGCCAGGGTTCTATCTATGGCCCCAGTATTTTCAAATAAGACTTGCAACTGACTGAGTTAAGTGAAACCAGAAAGCATAAAGAATTCTTTTTTACTTATAAGACAGTTTTCAAATACTTTCAGTGGTTAAGAAAAATTACTTTGCTCATTATAACTAAGTTGTCATGATTGTGTTAACAGCATTTTAAATGTAAATATATTTGCAGATCTCAAAATGTTAATTTCTGTGGTTATATATCAATTAATCAGGCCCTTATTGACAAACCTGTGATTAATATAAAGCAGAACTCTGGTTAATTAAAGTTGAATGATCATTGTGCATCACAGTGTTGATTAAAGAATAAGCTACAATACAAAAGTGGTATACAAAACTCATATAAAATTCAATCCTTTTCACTACATGACCAAAAAAAACTAAACCCTTTGAAATGTAAAATAAGCTTAGAAGTTCATCAACATGTACTTACCAAACAACTAAATATGATTATTTTTTCAAAACTTAAAAAGATGTGAGTAAGTATCATAAGAGACACACTTTACCCGCATGCACTCTTCAGCATTCTTCATCAAATAATAAGTGTATTATGAAAACTGATTTTGTCATATGCAAGGCTAGTAAAAAAACAAGTGCATATCAAAGTCATAAACATTGGCTATTTTCATGCATGTTTTAAATGTGCGGGTTTTGTGCTGGTGTTTAATCCAAGGTGAGAAAATGAAAGTGCATAAACACCCTGGGCTTATATAGGGTAAAAATAAGGTAAAAACAAAATTTCAGTAAAATAATGTGACAAGTTATTATCAAAAGGTCAGAGGTCAAGGTCATACCAAGGGTGAGGCTACCATGCTTGGTTCCCGCCCGTACAGGACAACAGGCTGCTGCTTCAAATAAGGAAAGAAAATTACAAATTTGTCATTAGATTGTGCGTATATATCCACAATATACTACTGAAGGTGAATCTTTACAAATGAAAGAAATAGAATAAGAAAACAAAAATCAATTTCTGATCGTTGTCTGTTGTTATTTTCAATTTGAACAAGTCACAGAAATCCACATAAATGATATAGTTGATGTTAGTGACAGATTGTTATAAAGCCCATTACATATTGATTGCCACCACCTCCAAATGCCCCAAACCAAAAAACTTTACCTAATGACTTAATCTAGATAATAATATAAAACAAATACATGTACATGTATATACCAGTAATGTGTTAGTAAATAACAATGAAGCCACTCTATTTGTTTCTTCTTATAGAGATCAAATCCAATCTAAGTGCTAATTCTTATAATTAACCCATTACCAAACAATAACGACATTTGACCACTTTGTTGCAGATGATTTTAGAATACATTGTGGGAAAAGGAGAAATTGCTCGTGACAAGCAATTTCTCCTTTTTCCACAATGTTTTCTGCCCTATCAGAAGATTGTTTTCAAATTTCATCACATTTTGAAATGTTATCTGCAAACTCTTTCAATTTGGGTCAGTCAAAAATTAGGCGTTTGGTAAAGGGTTCACTAACAATTTAGGTATTAATCATTCAGTTAAAAGACTTTACTGCAGAATACTTTTGAAAATATTGTAGGATCAAATACCAAGGAAAGATCCTGTAAGCAAAGACAATCAGGGTAAAAAAAATAACAGTCAATCATTGTGATCAAAGATGTTTTTATTTATTTGCAACACTGTCTACGGACAAAAAAGTTAATACTACAAACTTAGATGTCATAAAATCTATGCAATTACAAAGGACGATTCAACTTGGTTTGCTTTAGAATTGATTTCCAGTTATTGTTAATGTTATTCTGTAAATGCATTTTGGTTATAAAGAAGCGTAATAATCAAGTACTTAAGTTATTTTACCTCATGTCTCATCCCTAATTTACACAAAATAAAAAAGATAATATGATTAATAATTTGTTTCAAAATTTCTCAAGCAAGAAAATATTTTTATCAAAATTAAATCAAAGATATAAAGAGGCAAATGATACTAAGTTTCGTGTAATCATACACATCGATTATCTAAGTTTTTAATACGAGGAGAGTTTATTATAATAATAATTAAAACGTTCAAAGTCATCTGAGATAGTGGACCAAACTTTATGTATATAAGTTTGGCATTATGTGGTAACTTGAAAAACTAAGTGTCAAGTTATGGATTAGGTGCTTACTATAGCTAATTCTAACTAATCATGTGATATATTCATTATTCTGTGTACAACAATGACCAATCTGTAAAAAAAAAACAGTGTGCAAGGCAGAGATAAATTGTAGGTTGCATATTCATGGCTCCCCAAAGTCATATCAGAAGCCAAAACAATGGTAGTAATTGCTTTCCCTCCATGGGATATATAATACACTGATTGGGACTGTAGAATACCCATTATCCATTGCGTTCTGTGTAATTAACCCATCACCAAACAGAGAACGACATTTGACCCATTTGTTGTAGACAACTCTGCAAAACATTGTGGAAAAAAGAGAAATTGTTCGTAACAAGCAATTTCTCCTTTTCCCAAAATGTTTTATAACACAAAATGTTTTATAACACATCAGAAGATTATCTTCCAATTTCATCCCATATTGAAATTTCGTCTGCAATATTTTTCAACTTGGGACAGTCTAAAATTTGGCATTTAGTTAAGGTTTAAGGTAGAATTACAACAACTTAGTTCTACCCTTTATGAACGGGATCTGGCAAGCCAAAATGCTACCTTCATGTTGGGAAACCATTAGGATCATGGGTATTGTCTTTTCCCTTTTTAGGGAAGGGAGACTTTGGAATGAGCCTGTTAGCGTCCAATCACTCAACCTTCTGCACAAGGCCACACAATCCATCTGTGTCACTATTGTAGTATCCAAACATATTCTGCTTGTTTAAAGCAAAGCCTTAAATCTTATAGTGCTTGAGCCGACTTTATGCTTATGCAAACAGGTTAGTTCAGGCCAGCCGCCAAGTGAATTGGTAGCTGTCCTATGATCTAACCTGTTTGCTACTGCGAGTATCTTTCCTCATTTAAAATTAAGCAGATGTTTAAAGTTTTGGAAAGCAGACGACACAAAAATCTATTTTTAGAAAATCACCCAGCATTCTAAGGATTGAAGTTGGTAAGACATCTCTCATTGGGTTTGATCTTCCTGAACGCAAACTTAACCTCTTTCATGACATTTTTAAACCATTTCACTGCAAATGACTTTAGAATTGCAACATATACAAAAATTGCAAATTATTAGTTATTTATTTTTTATTCACAACAACTTCTGTTCTGAATTGGAAAAATTGAAAAGGCTAAGCTTAGAACTTAGTGTTGCCATATAAAAGTGTATAGTACAAAGGTGTAAGCATATAATATTGTGGAAGCATCCAAGCTGGCACTCTTGAATCATTCAAATCAAATATATTTTCATAATTTAACAATATCAAGTTATAACTGCAAATATGATACCATATAGAACGCTATATTCATTCTAATAACAATCCATATGTACAATTAAACTATTTACCAAAGAACTCAAAGGTATTACCCATGTTGCAGATAACTTTTGAAATAAGTGTTGGTAATGAGACATAGATAATTTCATATCAAAAGCATATTTTTTTTTGATTTTCAATACAATATTCCCTTTTTTAAAGAAAATAGAATATCAACCAATTCTATGTAAATTTCAATTGTTTTTCATAAATAAAAGGAAATTGTTTTTTCAAAAAACTGTATTGTTTTTTGGTAAAAGGTTTAAGTCTTCAAGCTAACTAACTACATATGCATTTGCTTTTAACCCTTATAGTGCTGGAACCGACTTCATGCTTGTGCAAACAGGTTAGATTCAGGCCAGCTGCCAAATATATTGGTGGCTGGCCCGTGATCTAACCTGTTTTTACTCTGAGTATCTTTCCTCAACAAAATTATGCAGATATTTTAGGTTTTGGAAAGCAGATGACACAAAAATCTATTTTTAAGAAAATTACCCATCATTCTAAGGGTTAAATGTGAACAATATGAAATAATAGTGTGTCAAGCATGCATGCAGGATAATAATAGTGAGGTATATTGGTCTTCCTGACATTTCATTGGTCACTTACCTCACCAATCAACATCCTGTTTAATCATTTAAAAGATAATTGATGATACAAGCTACTTCCACAAAGTCTGAGAAAGACCCAAAACCTAACTACCTATAAGGGCTGGCTAAGTCGGTTATAACCATCGGCCACCTAAGTCTGCCTCTCATGAAAATCCAAATGTGGAGACAGGGATTTGAGCCCATGGTTGAACATTGACTAGTAACAAAACTACAATACAACAACATTTTTAAGAAATTGACCATGCAAGAAAATTGTGGAGAAATCAAAATAACAACAGTGGAGTCATAACTGAATGAAAAAGAAATAAGCTAAATAGAAACACATTCAATAATGTTACCAAAGAAATAAGCTAAATAGAAAATTATTTAATAATGTTACCAAATTTAATGAACAAAATACAGTCATTTCATATTGACACATGTTTAAAAGTGCCTGTTTTGGTAAGAAACACTTTCATAACTAATGGTGCATATTTTTTTGCAGCAGTAACTTTCATACTTGATAAGGTATTTAAATAAGATTTTATTTTATATTCTTTATCAACTTTGTCATAAGAAATTGCAGCAGGAACAGTTGTCAATAGGTCATGGCTAGTATAAGGTCATTGTTGCAATTCATCAGAGTGAATCTGGTACTATTTTTAGCAGTTTCTCTCAGCAGTTGTCTGTCCAGTGCAATTTTGAAGCAGACGATATGAGAGACATACCTAATTCAACTCGGAAAACATCAATGAAGAAACGCATAAATTCATAGATATCTAAATCATTAAGACAAAAGGAAAACTCAGTCATTGTGAGTAAAATGTTAACTTTTGACTATATTTTAAAATGCCCCCTGCTATAAGATTGCCGTATGAGAAGAAGATGTGATATTGAAGCAAGGTTAAAAAAATCTTTTAATACCTGGAGATCCATATCATTTGATTTAGCATTCCCATTTGGAGGTTTTCCATTTGGAATACCATTGGTCTGTTTACTAGGTGATCCTTGTTTTCCCTTTTTTGGTGAGTTGCCTGACTTTGATGTGTATCCAGGGGGCGGGGCCTTGGTTGTTTGGTTCCCACCTGCCAACTCATTGACCCGAGACAGGAGGAACTGTTTATCTTTGCCCTCGAGAACCAGCTGGTTACGCATCACTTCGATAAGCTCCTTGTGGGCGGAGTTTAACTGGGAACAGTAATAGAGCGCCAAACTGAAATTAAAAAGGAATGACAATATTTTTTACATGAATGGGGATTATTTGTAACGGTAATAAAAGTTAAAAAAAATAGATGATTTAATTCCTATAACATATTTGACCAAGAGTTCTCCATAAGACAGTGCTCTCGATTATTCGATAAATGTCTGAGAGGAATATAGGTCAGGAAACAACAATTTGTTTCTAAAATATAAAGATGCACACAAAACTGTAATCAAGACGTTCTGTGTACAATAACCACAAGGTTTGCAATTTGGCATTTTATTCTACCTTGTACATGTAGACTCTCCTACACATGGGTTCAATACAACACTACATTTAGCAAGCTTCTCAATTTTGTGAAGGACTTACAATAGTTATGCAATGAACCATCAACATATAAGTGAAAGATACCTACCACAGCAACAAGATGATTGACGAGACTGAGGCTGAAGATGTTAGTATTTTCCAGATTGTTCCGAACCACGATGGGGCGTTGTCGATTTGAATGTCAATGATATACGAGGGTTCATAATAACTTCTGAACGGGCCACACATGGGAGAGGGCTCTAACCTGTTGAACATAAAATTGTATTCATAATGACCTCTGCTACCAAGTAACTGGGATGTAATAAATTATCTAAGGATAACATGTAAAAAGAAGACTTAAATTAAATTGACTTGATTTGATTTGGGTTTTACAGTGCATCAAATGTTCTTCAGCTTGCAGCATTTGTAGATACTGTATTTTGATGCCCAGGTCATAAACAATGGAAGAGACCCTTCATTTGAACTGGCCATAAGGGCTAGTCATGCAGTGCAGAACCATCAGCATTTCTTTAGTGAACCTGGGCACTCTCATGAAATCAAAATATGTGTAACGGATTAAAGCGCAAACATCAAGAGGCCATAAGTTTTGAATTTCTTTTTTCTCTGCTTGTTGATAGAAGAAAGAAAAAACACAATGAAAATATTTTGCAACAACACCAAAATAAAACATAGGAAGCAAACTGTACTTACTCGACAAACGCATATCCCACTGGTACACAGATTAAGAAATAAGCCACCATCAGTATGACAGTAAAGAAGCTGTTAGACCGCGAGGCCATGTACGGCTTTTCTGGTGGTATCGTGTTGTATAATGCTGACAACTGAAAAAGAATTTAAGCTTTACTAATTTACATCATAGAACCATTCTTACAGTTTTTCAAATATGGATTTTTTTATAGGTCTAAAAATAAAACAATTGCAGATGATTGCTATTTAGGATGAAAAAGCAGCTTAAAATAACTAATATAAACAAAGGAGAGATTGCTTATTTATAATGATGATTAAAAAATCCTCGGATATAGATGCATGAGCAGTACATTTTACTTTTGGAATGCTGGGTAATTTTCTAAAAATAGATCTTTGTGTCGTCTTTCCAAAACCTTAAATATCTGCTAAATTTTGATGAGGAAAGATACACAGAGTAGCAAACAAAAAAGATAACAGGCTTTCCGGCAATTTACTTGGTGACTAGCCTGGATTCAACCTGTTTGCATAAGCATGAAATCTGTTCCATCACTATAAGGATTAACATCCACAAAATGGTAACTTAACTCATGGGACCTCAGTTTATACACTTGTATCAAAATGTAAGATAGCATTTAACAAAATAAGAGAAAATTAATTTCCAGATAATATATTCAATTATTTTGTTTTCATAAGTGAAGTTAACAGTTCTACAAAATATCTTTCACTTTTCCTAAGCTTTCATAGTATTCCTCCCCTCAAAATGATACTGAAATGTTATGGATGATGGTTAAATGAATGGTGAAGTAATAAAGATTCACATAAACCTACCTTTTTGAGATAAAATTTGAGAAACAAACTGCAAACAACCACAGCGGGTAACAAGGGGGCAAAGAAAAATCCCAACCTGAAAGAGAAATAGACATTTTACATTAACCAATCACCAAACAAAAACGAAACTTGACCAGTTTATGGCAGACAACTCTGAAAAACATTGTGATCTTAACTAGCAATTTCTTCTTTTCCCACAAGTTTTTCTGCCCTATCAGAAGATCATTTTTCAATATCATCACATTTTGAAATGTCGTCTGCAAACTCTTTCAATTTGGGACAGTCTAAGGGTTAAACAAGACATTTTGTTTTCATTTATCTATTAATTCCACATTAATATGACAGTAACTTATCAAATTATCATCCTACTAAACTTTTACTATTTCTCAAATTGGTCTTAATGTTGTTATCTGCAAATAACTTTGTGGCTTTGAATCTTGCGTTTTGGATTTGATAATTTGAACACAGTTACAGCAAACTTCAGCTGAAAATGTTTTCAGAACTTTCCATGTCCAAAGATATGACACGAAAAATGTTATAGGAAAAAGGAAGAAAGATTCATTCTGACTTGATGTTAAAGACATCCAAAGGTCATAAATAGATTAGAAATAGTTCTTACCACAACAAGGTCTGTAGATATACCAAGTCCAGTACATTTTTAGGGAGATCAAACAGCGCTGGGCCAATCTTCTTCAGAAGACCATTCTCAGACTTGGTAGTGATGCATCTGAAATAACAGGCAATATATATGTAGGGATCTGGATTTAAAAGTTAGAATTAAATGAGTGTGCCAGCCAAATAGCTCAGTAGATAGAGCATTTGCATTGCATATGGAGGTCCAAAGTTCGAGTTTTGGTCTTGCTGCATTTTTTTCTCACCTTGATCAAATTGACGCCAAATGTAAATGTCCTACAAGATAGGTACTCCAGATTTGTTTCAGAAATGAATGCTTTTTCCAGGAAGTTGTAGACAAATTTCAATTGTCTGGGGAAGTATGTAGTAGGTGTCTCAATTAATAAGATTGAGTTAAATGTGTAAGCAAGCAGGTTGGTTTAGTCCATAGAGCATTCACATGGTTTGCAGAGATTAATTATCTTTTGAAAAGAAGAAATGCTTTGGCAGTGTAAAAGGTGCCCAAAACTGTTTGCAGAGGTTAAGAGTACTGTTGTGACAGAGTTGTACAGGAACTACTTACTTTCTAGCCAGTTCAACACCTAACGTCATCACAGCATCAACTAGAAAATCGCTGATTACCAGCTTGTACACAGATGAACCAACATAGGTCTCCCAACACTGTAAAAATGGGAACCAGTATACATATATGGATGCATGTATAAAAACATTATAAGGAACAATGAAGAAATACAAAACCAGCCCTCATACCTATAAGAAAACACAAAAAGGAAAATGTCATGCCCGGCTAATAATGCTGAAGGAAGACCCAAGACTTGACTGTCCATACCTACCGTGTAGAACATTCAGTATTCTGTAAGTCAACAGAAAAACTGCCTCTCATGAAGAAAGGAAAACATCATTCATTCTAGGAATTGAGATTGGAAATATTAATACATCTCATCAATCTAGGAGATGATATCAAATTCTTATTATAGTTTTAAGTACACCAGACACCTCTCAACACATCTAATAAGTAAAGATTTTGTTCCGGTTTTCAATTAAGTCAAAAATCAAATTTGGCATTTGTCTTTCCTTCGCCATCAGATTTTGAAATAGAATACTATAGCACATGTGCTAAAAGTTATTGAGTTAACTCTTTCCTTCATATATACATACTTTAATGCATATTTTACCATAGGGGTCTGTAGTTATCCTGGGGTCAGTACTATGTAATATACCGGTACTATAGTATAGTACATAGTAGTGACCCAAGGAGAACTACAGACCCCTATGCATTTCACCGAAGACTCATTAAACTTTTTCGAAAGAAGAAAGAATTTGCTGAGCAATCTTCCCTTTAGTCACAAATGTTTCTGTCTGATATATCAAAAGAAAAATCATTTTTCATACAATTTATTTGTTGTCTCGTGTTGTTTTCAATTTGAACCAGTCACAAAACCTCTTGTCACGATGTAAGAGAATGGAAACAATACCTGTATAGATGGACAACTGTTTTGTCCGACCAAACAATTATCCTGATCATTACATGTTATCTGGACATAAATACTGATAACAATCATCACCAGCGATGCCAGACGTAAAAACACAATCCTTAAAATAGAAAATTATTAACCATTCTTAAACGAGAAATGCAGATTTTGTTGTCTCTAATCCTATTCTAAAATTAAATCTGCTGCCAAAGGTCTGTAAAAATGATCAATGATCTGTTTCCATCTGACAAGTTCTTAAAATTTTCTTGTCATCACAAAATCAAAAGATTTTGTAATCATGTAATTGCTTTTAAAAGATAGTTATGAATAATTAATTAGTTTAAACATATTTAATTGCAAAATGAAAGTTTTGAAAAAAGATCTGGATGGAAGCTTTAAGGTTAATAAGTCCCTCTCCTGAATAACATAACAGCATGACAAGCAAAGTAATAATAAATTGTTAATTGAATAGTTTTATTTTTATCTTAATAATCATCATTTCTATCTTCATTTGGCACAATGGTTTCAGATATTATTTGATGCAAGTGCATCAAAACAGTATGGTATCTATTTCTGTCAAGCAAATTCAGTTTTTGTAAAAATTGTTTGAGTGTCTATTGCATTTAACCCTTATAGTGCTGGAACCAATTTCATGCATATGCAAACAGGTTAGATACAGGCCAGCCACCAAGTTTATTGGCGGCTGGTCTGTGATCAAACCTGTTTGCTACTTCGAGTATCTTTCCTCATCAAAATTAAGCAGATACTTAAGGTTTTTAAAAACAGACAACACAAAAGTTTATTTATAGAAAATTACCCAGCATTCTAAGAATTACGTTTAAATGTTAGTAAGATACTGTACCGGAGGAGTGTAAGTTTGACAACTGTTGCTGGTCTGTAGTTCTCAAATATCACAAGAATATCAAACAATATTGGGTAGATGCCATTCAGAGCTCCGATGACAATGGCGGGTAAAAACTCGATCAGCAACACAAGGAATTGGTTCTCATCGTTTATGTCACTCTTTGTTGTAAACTGAAAGATAAAAACATCACAACCATTAATAACTAAAATAATGAACATAATTAAGTGGAGACTACATCTACTACTGATCCTGCTACTACTTCTACTACCTTGTCTTTTACTATTTCTTTTACACTGGGTTCGAGCCCCACCGACAACTTTGGTTTAATGGGAGTGACTTTTGGCAGGTCACTTCAGAGCCCTAATCTAGTACTGTTGGATCGAAGAAAACTGTTACATAACTGAAAAATTGTTGATGCTGCATTAAACACCATACAAAATAAGAGCTGTCCATAAGACAGCATGCTTGACTATTCGATTATGTTGGAGAGCGGTATAGGTCAGTGAAATATTATTTGCTTCTAAAATATGAGGGTGCACATAACGATTCCTTATAATAGTTGTTGAGATATGAACATGCACACAAAACTTTAACGAAGATTTTCTAAGTACAAAAGACTGCATGGTTTGCTTGAATTCAAAACTAGAGATATGAAACTTGGTCATGGACCTTGGATTATAATCCTTAATACATGTGTGAAGTATCAACCCATACAGTAGTTCATGAGATGAGATGCAAAAACTTAACCAAGATGTTTTAAAATATAAAAGTCCGCAAAATTTGCTTAAATTCAATACAAGAGATTTGAAACTTGGTCAGAGAACTTAAATTATTACCCTGAACACATGTGTGAAGTATCAAAGCATTTCATACAGTAGTTCATGAGAAATAAACTTGCATGTAAAACTTTAACCAAGGTTTTCTAAGTACAAAAAGGCGCAATTTGCTTAAACTAAAAACTAGAGGTTTGAAACTTGGTCAGGGACCAAAAATAAATACACTAAACACATGTGAGAAGTATCAACCTATTCAACATAGTAGTTCATGAGATACAAAAGGCTTAATTCTTTTACAAAATTTGCTTAAATTTTATACAAGATATTTGAAACTTGGCCTGATATTGTAGATTATTACCCTAAACACATGTGTGAAGTATCAACCCGTACCATACAGTAATTAATGAGATACAAACTTGCAAGTAAAAACTTAACCAAGGTGTGGCGCCGACAGCGACGCCCGGATGAGTAGTGTAGCTCTCCTTATTCTTCAAATAGTCAAGCTAAACAATTCTTCTACAACTGCTTCTTCTGCAACCTTTTTCCTACTACTGCTCGTTCTTCTTTTACTACTTCTACCACTTCTTCTACAACCTTTTTCCTACTACTGCTCGTTCTTCTTTTACTACTTCTACCACTTCTTCTACAACCTTTTTCCTACTACTGCTCATTCTTCTTTTAAGACATCTACCACTTCTTCTACAATTGCTATTATTTCTTCTACTACTCCTTTGTTCACTAGTACATGTATTACTACTGTTACTATTTTCTTTACTACTACTTTTCTACTTCTGCTATTTCTTCATGCAATACTACTACTACTACTTTTTCTACACCTGATATGCCTTCTTCTTGAACCATTGAGTTTGTACATAGGTTGAGCAGAATTGAAACTTGATAACCAGGGGTCTCTATGAAATCATTCAGAGTAAAATCAAGAAAGGCATGAAGCACATGCTTCTTCTTATCTACATAAGCACTTACACCAATGTCCTAACTTTGAGTAAGAGCTCAAGTCTGATATTGAAATAGTATGACATTGACAAAAGGTTGAACAATAATATGACGGTATGTGGTAATAGGCTAAGGTTTTCCTAATAATCTTTACTTTTGTTAGAATTTCAATGTTTATGAATCCATATACATTGTATTGTTCTTTATTTTCTTTATTTTTCTTTTTGATTGACGATTTATTGTTAACTGTTGTGAATAACTTTTAAGAGGGTTTGAAGATGATTCTATTTTTCTCAGACATATGTAGAATGCCGTGCAGATATTTAGCCAGGCATAAACCTATAGCTTAGGTTTATCCCTTGATGAACAAATCACAAACAAAAAAATGATCATCTTGGCAATCAAAAACTATTGATTTTGAGACCAAAAATAATTGTTTTGAGTCTAAATATAATAAAGCATTTGTAAAGTCTATATAAATGCCAAACGCCAGCAAAATACTTTTCAATTAAGAAGGAAAGCTTTTTTACATTGGCAGACCTTTGGAGAATGAGCAGTTCTGTGCCTGCTATACAAGGAAACACAACCCCTGTTATAAATGCAGCAATACTCACATCTGAACTGTATTTCTGTGCGTAGTAGATGGCTGCTGCAGCCCCGGCCAGCAAGACGACAATGATTAAGTTGATGAAGAACCTCACAGTATAACGGCCACATTTCTGACAGCCCGTCCTTTTCCCGCTAAGTTCATTAAATCTCTGCTCCTCAAGCTCCGACTACAAACAACAACCATTGACAATATTAAATAACTAAGGAAGGCTGATATTTGTTAACAGATGAAAGTTATGAAAATAAAATTTATCAACCAGAGGTCTTAAGTGCAAATTGTTAAACATGAAACCTCTATAGGTCTCTAGTTTAGAATTATTATTAGTAAACATGATCATTATATGCTTTATATATAATCATTTTTTTTCAAGCAAATAAAATGAGTTATATAAAAAAGCATTGTGACAAATGGAGAACTCAAACTGTCATTAAAAAATATCATTCTTAAATTATATTTTTGCCTATTTGTCCTATTAACAATACAATAACATGTCATATGAAAATCTGTACTTGTGTGCAGGTTGAATTGTAGCTGTGGAGTTGGTCAGTTAAAGAATATGTAGCAGTTCATGTCTGAGAAAGAGATCCAAGAGAGAGAAAACTGTTTTTCTCGAGAAAGTATAATGAACATCTAGAATAAAATCTGCAGTGTTCAGCCAGCAAGATACCTTTAAGGATGACTTTTAGTGTGAACATTGTCCATGAACCTTCAAATGCATAAAAGGCAGCAGTAACAGATGCTGGCTGTGTTGATTACAAATATAAGTAAATTGATACAAAATTCTATGAGGTATAATCTGACCTCTGCCTTTGAGAATGAAGGTTTATTCATTTACTTACCACTAGTCCAATGTAGATACTTTTCTGCTTGCTTGTCATTCCCTCCTCATCCATAATGGCATAATTCATTGAGGAGAATACACTGTTACTGAAGGCGGTCTTAGCTCGCTGCTCATGGGACAACACATGGTCTTTAAAATTGGAGATTGTACTGAAATATATCACAGGTAAATCATTATAATTAGATGCCACATTTTCTTCACTTGTAAGTGACAAAAAATGTATAGAATTCATTCATCAAAGCCTGTTGTTGTTTTGTCTAAACGATTCCAATACCAAACTTACTCCTCATCAGGTATGCTCATTTTCACGGATTATCTTAAAGCTTCTTTGACTTCTAATGTTCTATTGAATATCAAAAACCTATCTCCTATCGCCTTTGACTCAAAGAAAATTTCTCTGATGCTCTCTTGGTTCAAAGAATACCTCTCTTGAATATCAAAAATTTCTCTGATGGTCTTTTGGACATCAGTAATCTCTTAAATGTTTTCTTGGACCATGAAACTCATTGTTAGCTGAACAGAAAACTTGAAAAACACTATCTTATCAATTTTGCTTTAGGCACATTTCTGATGCAACCTGTTAAAAGAAATAATTCTATCAAAATATCTTCTGCAAGACTTACTTGTGCACCATGACTATCAGACTGACGAGCATGACAATGACAGACACAACAAAGTATGCCAGGGGCATGTTGTATTCTGACACCGCCAGCTTCAGGTTTTGGTTTGTATAGGCACCATAAAACATCACCGTAGGCTCCATCCAACCCTGAAAGGATATCACAATTATATGCTAGGTACCCAGTATATCATTAATGGAACTAACTCGTTTATACCTCGGATCTATGCTAGAAATATCATTCATGGAACTCATTTATACCTCAGATCTATGCTAGAAATATCATTCATGGAACTCATTTATACCTCAGATCTATGCTAGAAATATCATTCATGGAACTCATTTAACCCATTACCAAACAATAACGACATTTAACCACTTTGTTGCAGACGACTCTAGAAAACATTGTGGAAAAAGGAGAAATTGCTTGTGACAAGCAATTTTTCCTTTTTCCAAAAGGTTTTCTGCCCTATCAAAAGACTATTATCCAATTCATCACATCTTGAAGTGTCGTTTGCAACTTTTTTCAATTTGGGACTGTCGAAAATAAAGCGTTTGGTAAAGGGTTAAATTCTATGCTAGGTATATCATCAATTGAACTCATTCAAATCTCATTTCTTAACTAGATATAATTCATTATCTGAACACATTTAGATAACATTTTTGTGCTAGAAACATCAATAATTTTAAACATTTTAATCATATTCTTATATCAGAAATATTGCTAGTATAAAAAGTTATAACCACATTTCTATGTTAGAAACATTATCAACTAAACAGGTTAAGATAATATTCTTACGCTAGAAATATCATCAATGAGTGCCTTTTATGAGTAAATTCAAAAATTTTAAAACGCCCCAATATCACTCACATGTTGATTCATTACCCACAAAATCCTAAAATCTTTAGATGCCTTTTCAGGAAACATTAAAATTTACCATTGGTAAAGGAGAGATAAATTGCATATACAAGTATTCCATTTTTTTTCTTTTTTAAATAATAACTACTATCTATCATCACAAGCAATGAACCCTTTTGTCCAAATTTGTCTTAGGTTTTCTGCAGCAGATGTATGAAAGGGAGGTAGTATGGAGCAAGAGATTAACAGTTTTATATTATCTGCAGCCTACGTGATAAAAGCAAATTCATGGAAAACTCTGTAATTGACTTTAAAATATTTACTTTTTATGACAAAAATAAAAGATTTTCATGTTGAGTATATCATTCTCTAGTTTTATTTTTAAAAATTCCATCTACTGCAATAGTGTTCAACTTTGTTGAAGATAGTGAACTAGTTCTTCAAAGGCATTAGCACTTTACTAAACACCAAATTTTGGAATGTCTAAAATTAAAAGAGTTTGCAGATGACATTTCAAAATGTGATGAAATTGAAAAATGATCTTCTGATAGGGCAGAAAACATTTTGGGAAAATGAGGAAATGCTCAATAAGAGCAATTTCTCCATTTACCGACATGTTTTCTAGAGTCTTCTGCAACAAACTGGTCAAATGTCGTTATTGCTTGGTAATGGGTTAAGAAACAATTTACAAATGGAGAAACAAGAGATGACATGACAAATGGAGAAATTGCTAATGATGATCATTTTCTAGTACATGTATCATAGTCATATTTTTTTTGGTAATGGGTTAAAAGATGCTTGTAGTAGAGAAAACAACAAGTTGGCATGTCAATTGAGAATGATTCGAACCATTTTTATACATACCGTTCCTTGTATAAAATCAAGAATTCTTGATAAGGCATCTGAAGAAGCATTAGCTCTGTATATCGCGCTGCAAGTCTCAGCTATCGTATTTTCTCTTGTTGAACTGTCAACAAGTGAACTGCCAAAACCATTCTCGTCAAATGTTATTTCAAAAAACGTTGTCGTCCAAAATAACAGCAAAAACAGGAAAAAGTCCAAGAAAAACAGCCAGCGCAGAAACACGAAGTACGACACGATAGCTGTACCTTGGTGACCTGTGGTAGGAAATAAAGCTTTTTAATTGTGTTTATCATTCCTATTATATTTCGTAATTTTCATTTAAAGTATTACACATGCACAAGCTTATGAGCTTTCTCTACATTTGGTTATGTTGTCTACGAAAAGTGCAGTACAGAGATTATCAAACAATCAAGATCTTCTTTTGTCACAATGTTTTCATAAGACTGCCTTTAGTTCTAATCAATGATTATGAACAATGCTATGGACTAAATGTACTGACCTTCTATCTTTTTCAAAGACTTCCTCCAAATTGTCATTTTGTATTGAAATTCCTTCCAACTCTGCTTGAATCCCCGCCATTTCTGAAAAGAAAAATGGATCAACTGTTAATTTTCTTTGAAATCAAAAGCTATGGTTACAAAAAAAACCACTACAAAACCCCCAAAAAACTAAAATTCTCAAACAGTTTTCGAATCTTTACCAAATCTTTTCTGGATCTATGCTTGACAGATTCTAAATAATTTCTGGAAAAAGAAAAAGAAGTACCCTAAATTTGTTCTTTTCCTAATAATTTTTGTTACAAGGGAAACATCTAACTGTTTTTATTCATAATATTCTTAAATGAAATGAAAAAAGTTTGAAAAAAGATCATTAACAGTACAAAATGATAAATATGGATGTATTCACCTCTCTTGGACGATCCAATGGACAGAATGTATTGTGACTAAAAAATGAACAATCTTAAACACTTTATGTTCAAGCTAAATTGAAAATGACTACATGTAACTGATTTAACAAACCTGCTTGTTAAAGATTTAAACAAACATGGTGGGATAAAAGGAGAAAGCACTTTTTTGTCAAAATGGTTCCTTCCCAATATCACACAGAAATTATCTTTTCATATTTTCTTAATATCCTTTGGGTTAATATCGATTTGGACGAGGACGAGTTACAAATCATAACTATACAATCTTGATGAACGAAATCTTGCTTAATATCAATTACTCACTGCTTTCATGCTATATGTAAAACCTTTGGTTGATTTGATTGGACCTGCCAATAACATCTGTCTGAAAAGAGAAGATAATTTGTTAAGTGTTAATCAAACAGAGTTAAATCCTATGATAACAAGAGTTCATGCACTTGTTGCAAGAGTTGTATTCCATCATTACAAGAATTGAATCCATCATTGCAAGAACTTTATTTATTACAAGAGTTGTAACCATTATGATATGAGTTAAATCAAGCATTACAAGAGTTGCATCCCCCTCATCAAAAGAGTTGTTTCCCATCATTAAAACTGTTTAAATTCATCAATACAAAAAGTGTATTCCCTCATTACAAGAGTTTTATCCACCATTACAAGAATTGCATCCCATTATTACAAGAGTTGTATTGCATCATTACAAGACTTGTATCGCAATATTACAAGAGTTGTATCCCATTATTACAAGAGTTGTATTGCATCATTACAAGACTTGTATCGCATTATTACAAGAGTTGTATCTCACTATTACAAGAGTTGTATCGCATTATTACAAGAGTTGTATTGCATTATAACAAGAGTTGTATCACATTATTACAAGAGTTGTATCGCATTATTACAAGAGTTGCATTCCATCAATACAAGAGTTGTATTGCATTATTACAAGAGTTGTATCCCATTATTATAAGAGTTGTATTGCATCATTACAAGACTTGTATCGCATTATAACAAGAGTTGTATCTCACTATTACAAGACTTGTATCGCATTATTACAAGAGTTGTATTGCATTATAACAAGAGTTGTATCACATTATTACAAGAGTTGTATCGCATTATTACAAGAGTTGCATTCCATCAATACAAGAGTTGTATTGCATTATTACAAGAGTTGTATCCCATTATTATAAGAGTTGTATTGCATCATTACAAGACTTGTATCGCATTATAACAAGAGTTGTATCTCACTATTACAAGACTTGTATCGCATTATTACAAGAGTTGTATTGCATTATAACAAGAGTTGTATCACATTATTACAAGAGTTGTATCGCATTATTACAAGAGTTGTATCGCATCATTACAAGAGTTGTATCGCATTATTACAAGAGTTGTATCGCATTGTTACAAGAGTTGTATCGCTTTATTACAAAAGTTGTATTGCGTTATTATAAGAGTTGTATCGCATTATTTCAAGAGTTGTATCGCATCATTACAAGAGTTGTATCACATTATTACAAGAGTTGTATTGCATTATTACAAGAGTTGTATCGCATTATTACAAGAGTTGTATCGCGCATTATTACAAGAGTTGTATCGCATTATTACAAGAGTTGTATAGCGCATTATTACAAGAGTTGTATCGCATTATTACAACAGTTGTTTCCCATTATCACAAGAGTTGTATCCCATTATTTCAAGAGTTGTATCCCATTATTACAAAACTTGTATCGCATTATAACAAAACTTGTATCTCATTATTACAAAACTTGTATCTCATTATTACAAGGATGGTATCCCATTATTACAAAAGTGTTGTATCTCTCTAGTAACAAGAATATCCTCTCATTATATCCAAGTTTACAATTATGTTTTCCATAATGTTTTCAAGAATTGTTGATGCAAAAGCATTTCAAATTTTTTCTTTTAGGCCAAAGGTGAATATAATGACATTTGATCAAATATATAAACGAAAGTGATAGTCAACTTTTTAGTTGTCACTTAACTTTTTTCCTATAATTCATATCCGATCTGTCAAACTGAAACATTGTATCTCCATCAAAGACTTAAAAGAAATACAGCCTTTCAGTTTGATATTGACAATACTCAAACTTGTATTGACACATTTTCGACTGTCCCAAATTGAAAGAGTTTGCAGACGACATTTCAAAATGTGATGAAATTGAAAATAATCTTCTGATAGAGCAGAAAGAGCAATTTCTATTTTTCCCACAATGTTTCCAGAGTTGTATGCAACAAACTAGTTAAATATCGTTATTGTTTGGTAATGTTGGTTAAGATCTTTACCAGCAGTTCATCCTGGGCTAGATCACAGAAGGCTGTCTTGACACAGATGTATTAAAACATGTAATTGCATAACTGTTCGATTGTTGATGAATGCCACAATTTATCAGATATTTTGCTACAACAGTTACCTTTTTCATGCTTTCTTCCAAATCTACCAGTATTAGGCTAGGAAAGTATGCCTTGCCCTAAAACTATTTTGAAATGAAATAATTTGATGCAAGCAGGGATTAGATCTTTGAGACCTGTTTTCAAATACTGGAAGCCAACCACTACACCAATTTGTTTTACTCAAAACTAACCAAAACAATGTGGTTCAGAATTAAAAAAGCTGAGCCAAGAAAACACCTTATAGAAGTGGTTAAACGTTCTTTTCTCCCATTGCAGGCAATACACAGAAGGACTGAGAAGCAATTTTACAGTGTTCAGACTGACTTAAATCAATTAACACATTCCCTTCTAGCAGACCGTATGCCTGGTTCAAATTGAAACCAGAAGAAGGTGGAAATTCAACAGAGCTAACAGTAAAATTTTCTATTAATTATCTAGCCGGAAACATTGTGACAAAAGGAGGGATTGCTTGTAACAAGCAATTAATATCTTTGTCACACCTGCCCCTTGAGTTGTATGATGTAAGTAATTTTAGATGGGTATGTACAAGGGAAAGGGAATATATAAACTACTTGGGTCTAACCCATCTTGAACCTATTTGGTGAAGACTTTAGGATGTTGACACAAAATAAATACTGAATTTTTGATGTTCTGACAAATAATTTGAATGGTCTACTTTTTATAGGTAACGGTAAAGGTTATTTTATTATAGTGTCACCCCTATTGAAAGGGACAGCCAGTTTTGGCTCATGAGACACTTTTCACTGATTATACCAAGTACCACCAAACTTCTATCACTACGAAGGAAATTAATCAAACTTCAGTGCATGAGTTGTTTGTTAGAATTGGAAATATCTACCTATTCCATTTGAGGCAATTGAGGGCTAACATTTCATAAAAACTTAAATCAAAAGTTTTGTCCAACAAAGATCATATTCCAACACTGTAACAGACTATTAACTATAGTTTTGCGCTTGACCCTCAATATGTCCAATCTAAATCTCTTGCCTGGGGTCCTGGCATGTGCAAATACCCCTCACTAGTGTGGGGTATATGCACGGGCCAGGACCCCAGGCTACTTAGTTTCCTGTAACACTTGGTCTGTCATTATCAAATATTCTTTTGTTACATATTGCATGATGGATGATTTTGATATACACTGGTTTTACCTATTTCCCTTATGTAGACAGCTCCAAATTCAAAGCAACACCAGACAACAACAAAATGAAAAAAAAGAGTACAGTTTCTTTATGATATTGAGTTGAAAACATTTTGACAAAAGGGGATGAATGAGTCATAAGAAGCAATTCATCCTTTTTCCACATTGGTTTCAAAAGTTCTCCAAAGCAGATGTAAGGTATTATTAGTAGAACATCATAAAGAAGAGAAACACAAATCCTGGAGCAAAGTGAATGGCGTTTATTATTATTTATTTTAAGACTGAATTAACATCATTTTGACATATATAGAAAATGTTCTTTATGGTACAATATTACCTTTATTGTAAACTTATCCCAGATTGCTATAACAAACAGTGCATAGTTTAATATCTTTATATCATAATTTGTACCTTTTTCTAACCGGTAAATATGGTGTCCAAGCATGGTGACCGTTCATTTGTCTATTGACATACTGATCAAGCTCTTCCACAGTTTCCACCTCTTTCTCTCGTTTCTGATAAACAAATTCCTCTTTCTCTTCCTCATCAACTGCTCCCTCTTTCTCTGGCTCATCAAGTGTTTCTTCAGGCAATTCATCTTTCTCTTCCTCCTTGTCAGAGTTTGCGGCAATAAATACGGGAGGAATAACGTCTGGTATGCCAACGGGTTTTGGCGATGGAACCTTAATGTCAGGTGACCCACTGAGTTTTTTCTCCGGAATAACACTGTCATCCCATGGTTCCGGAGACACTTTACTACCCACAATACCTCCCCTCCACATTGTTTCCCGTCAGTCCTCAAATTATCAGTAACTTTGATCTAGTTTGTAGCTCCTTATTGATATCCTATACATAATAATATTATCTTCAACAAGAACTAGAGGCTTTGGTCAAAAATGAGAATAACTTACTATAATCTTGCACCAAACCATCTAATTACAATTGCTGTGTTTTTTTCCATTTTATCACTAATCATTATTTTGTCCTCAACATCGGTTGCTATGAATCACTATCTATTTTTATAATTACCAATACATGAATGATGAACTCCAAAATTTGATTGTATCAATAATTGCTTATCACGTATCATGTTTTATTCATAGTTTTATCAGTAATTTATTCAACAGTTATATCCTATAAACAGATTTCATAGAAAGTGAAATTGATTGAGTCTTTTTTAAATAAATTAATTTCCCTTATTGACATTTAGGTTTACCAAAATCAGCCAGACTATGGCAGAAACATGGGGTGAATGTGGAAATGGTTCATATTTGATACATAAACATAAAATATATCAGATCGGAGAGCAGCTTGAGGATCAGATTAATTAACAGACAATACCTCAAATATATCCCTATTGATTAGTGTCTACTTAACCTATTACTCCATGATCTAATTTATCCATTACCAAATAATAACGACATTTAACCACTTTGTTACAGACGACTCTGGAAAATATTGTGGGAAAAGGAGAAATTGCTCCTCACAAGCAATTTTTCCTTTTCCCACAATGTTTTTTCAACTATCAGAAGATAATTTTCAAATTTCATCATATTTTGAAATGTCATCTGCAAACTCTTTTAATTTTGGACAGTCAATAATTCCGTGTTTGGTAAAGGGTTAAGGCATTTGGTGAAGATTCCAGTGATACGTCTGAAACACTGTTAGAAAGGGCAATAAACCAAATACTGACAAAATGAATATTCAAAATTATTTGAATATCTCTAAACAAAATTACCTAAAATTAAAAAAAACTTCATAGTTTACAATAGAAATCATGGAGAAAATTGTATTATGATATCATACAGGTTGAATAGAAAAACATTATTGGACAACGGATAGATTGAGCAATTTGTCCTCTACCCACATTAACTACAAGTTGTTTGGAGCAGACACAAGTATATTCGTGGCATGGGTGGTAAATACTAAATTATCTACAGTTTTAAATCATGAATTTATGTCCCCCATGAAGTACTGACACAGGGGACATGTGATATACGCTGTCTTAGTCCTGCTTAAAACCACACTTTGATTGTTCATCTGTATAATCATACATTTATACACTTAACTCATCCCTTTCAATGAACATTGGTGACTGGTCCATAATGAAAGCAAAAAATAGAGAGAAAACAACACACTTTTCATACTATCAGTTAGAAACCATTGTGATAGTATGATAAATTGCTCATTCCTTATCAAAAACTGGGTTCTTAAGTATTCTGTAGCAGATGCGTCAAATTAAGGAATTATCGAGTAGGAAATTAACTTTCATTGAAAAACGTACGGCTTCTCTTAAATTTCCATCTATCTTACAAAATATGTCAAAATTCACAAAAAAAGAACAGAAACCTCCTTGAACTTATCAAAACACAATTATTAATTGAATCTTACTGTGTGAATAAACACATTAATAACTATAAAAAATCCCCATTGAATATTCCGTTTAAAGTTCTAAAATCACTTCTTTTCAACAATGGCAATGTCCAAAAATATTGAATGTACAATAAACACAATTCCCTACAGAAATGGTATATGGGCAGGTATAGTTCTTCAGTTTACGTGTATTTCCAATAGTTTGACCGCAGTAAACTGTTATAAGATATAACAAAAATAGAGTTTTCTGACTAGTGTACATAACAATATCCATTTCATGATCACGCCATTTTAATTGTTAGAATTACGTCAAAGTTGAAAATCTAACCCTTTATTTCTACATTTGAGGTCTTTAACCCTATAGTGCTGGAACCGAATTCATGCTTAAGCAAAACAGGTAGGATCCAAGTAAATTGGCGGCTGGCATGGGATCTAACCTGTTTGCTACTCTTAGTATCTTTGTTTCCTCATCAAAATTTAGCAGATATTTAAGGTTTTGGAAAGCAGACAACACAAAAATCTATTTTCAGAAAATTACCTAAGCTACTAAGGTTTAAGATATAATAAAAATAGTTTTCTGACTAGTGCACATAACAATATCCAATTTCATGATCACGCCATTTTAATTGTTAAAATTACGTCAAAGTTGAAAATTTATGTCTAACCCTTTATTTTCTACATTTGAGGTGTAAATGAGATAGAACTAAACTCACCTCATTGATACTGACAAACTAATTGACGGTGCACAAACTAGGGGGTTCAGTGCAACTATAATTAATTCTTAAAGAAAATGAAAGATTCACTTATAATAGTATTGACAGACTCTGTATTAACTATTTACAAATAACAATAAACGTGGATGTATTTTCATTCCAAATTGATATTGTTTGCAAATAACAGTTGATATGTTGAAGTAATTAGACGGTATGCCTCTCGAAGGAAAGAAGGCTTTTTTGAAGAGGAGATATTGTTTGTACAGAATTGTTTTCAACAATATTTTAAACCTGGCCACAGCAGACCAAATACATCCAGGCTTATAGTTTGGTGAAGAACTTATCCAGATATGTAGAAATGATGAAATCTGTTTATTTTTGTTAAAAGACAAGGCAGATTTATTAAATAATGGGCTTATCAGGAGTATGTTTTAAAGTTATTTGTCGAAATAGTCAAAAAAATTATCAGGTACTAGATAAAAATACTTTTCAGCAGTTGGAATAGAGTAAACCCTCAAGAATCAAATGTTGGAAAAGGAGATTTTGCTCTTGACAATAACAGTTGATCGTTTATCAAGTTAACAAAACCAAACAGGGCTTAACACTTCAAAACATACCGTTCTTGTAAGTGTCGTCTTCTGAAAGCAGCAAAGATTATCTTGCTGGCTATGAAGGGTTTAAACAGACAATTTATGATATCCCAATAAAATCTTAAGTCATTCCTTGTTTGGGATCTTTAACTTGATAGCAAAATAAAAGCAACAGCAAACATTATTCATGAAGTTAGAAACAAATTATATATCCTTTTCAAATTGGCTTGACTATTGTGATAAAATGAGCATTTTCCCCTGTTGCCATGACGGTTTCATGCATCTTCTTCTGCAGGTGTGTTAAACTGATCGTATATAACTTTTCTACAGCAGACAACTTTGATTTGATTAGCCTATTGAACTATATATTGAACATTCTGAAATATGACAGCAGTCCTTCTCTCATATAGAGATACCTTCTGGCCGAACATTATTTGTTGTAGTGAGTAAGATGTTTGTTCCAGCCAAAAAAGAATAACTAAGTATTTGAAACCTTCATTCTCATGCTCAACTTAACAATGGCAAACAAAGAAATCAGCTATGGACATGTAAAAAAAATGTTTTTCTGTCACATCTTTCTAATTTCTTTTCATAGAATACTCATTTCGACCCATTACCAAACAATTCTGACATTTGACCAGTTTGTTGCAGATGACTCTGGAAAACATTGCGGGAAAAGGGGAAATTGCACTTAACAAGCAATTTCTCCTTTTCCCACAATATTTTATGCCCTATCAGAAGATTATTTTTCAATTTCATCACATTTAGAAATGTTGTCTGCATACTCATTCAATTTGGGACAGTCAATACCCTGCTTTGTTGCACCTGATGCAGAAGGCTTTAGAAATCACAGCTATTAAAATGGATAAATTGCTCTGATACAGGTGGGTTCAAATGCAGATATGGGGAAAATAAATAAGTCTTGTGTAGACATGTTTATATCCACGCACTGTATGGTTGTCTTTGTTTGTGTAGCAGTCTTTTGTTAAGGAATAATCCTTTACCTTTTAATGTGTAACTGTCAATATTCGAAATGAATCAGGCGTGAAATATAACTTACATCTAGGTTACAAACCAAATAAAGTTGAGCCAGATCCAATGATCATTATCAAAACACATATCAGATAGAAACCTGAATCAAACAAAAAAAGTTACTTTCTTAATGTATAACGAGTTCACTCAAAGTCAAAAACGAGGGAAATAATCTATCCCATTACTTTTATGTGAATTTGATTAAAGTATAAAGAAAGTTCTATTTTTACAAATTCATATTTGTTGTAAGCTTTTTCTTCCAATGAACATTTTTCTATATATGAACGCATCTTTAGATATCAGTAGCAGAAGACTGGTTGTTTGTTTGGGGATTTAACGATGTGTCAACAGTTATCAGCTTATCAAGGATTCATCCATACTAGTGGTCTTGATCCATTACCAGACAATCAAGACATTTGACAAGTTTGTTGCAGACTACTTTGAAAAACATTGCGGGAAAAGGAGAAATTGCTCTTAGCGAGCAATTTTCCCTTTCCCCAAATGTTTTCTGCCCTATCAGAAGATTATTTTCCAATTTCATCACATTTTGAAATGTCGTCTGCAAACTCTTTCAATTTCGGACAGTCAAAAAAATTTGTTGTTTGGGAAAGGGTTAAGTGTCTTAGTAAACAAGCTCCCACTTAACCAGCTGGGGTGGCAGGGATCGAACTCAGGACATCCACTTGCAATTTCAACCACTGAGCCACACAGGATCCAAGCAATCGACTAAAGAAACAACTGTGATGAAAGAATAAATTGCTTCTGTTAAACACTTTGTTTGTTTCATTTGTTTCAAAACATTATCACAAAAAGCATTTTATCTTTCATATTTGTCCTTTATTGTCTGCTCTTATTAAAGGTGCTTTTTCACAGAAAAGAGAATTTGAAAGTCAAAGTTAATGTTGTTGAAACGAGTAAGCTTTTGTATTGTTATTTGATATATGTTTACAAAAAAGTGAAAAAACTATTGAAAGCATAATTAATTCAGGAAGTGTCAATTTATCTGATTATTTGCAGTTTATATGCGGTAGATCTCAAATGCGAATTCACGCTTTTAGATTAAAATACACATTAATTCACTGTGTACACAATAGAACTTAACACTATCTAATTTTGCTTCCAATGGTTTTTCTTCAGTGTGCATCATATGACAGTGCAGCTGTTGTGCAATTTTAAAGAAATTATATATTAATTTCCAAGTTTCCTTACATCTGTGAACAAGGACCCATTACCAAACAATAACAACATGTGACCAGTTTGTTGCAGACGACTTTGGAAAACATTGTGGGAAAAGGAGAAATTGCTCTTAAAGAGCATTTTTTTCTTTTCCTGCAATGTTTTCTACCCTATCAGAAGATTATTTTTTAACTTCATCACATTTTGAAATTTCATCTGCAAACTCTTTCAATTTGGGACAGTCGGCGTTTGGTAAAGGGTTAACTTACCATACACAAATTCCATTATTAAGGTAGGGTTGAGGACAGGTCAAAAGAGAAATCTTGTACTATTGTAAGGGTTATAAATTGATGGATCAGATGGCATGGTTGATTGATTTTTCAAGACTGACTATTTGTTTACCATAAAAGTGTGTAAATAGTAACCGGAAGGTTTTATAGTAGGCAGTGCATTTAAATCTTCTGGATAAGGTCTTAAACGACTGACAGAGTTCACAGAGAACAATTTGAAGGTTCTATGCCAGACTATATTCAATCATTTAATTATTCTTATTTATTTATAGGGAGTTTACATCGCTTTAACATCATGCAATACTATAGCAAATCCTTCATCTTTGTGAATTATGTCATGCATTAAACCCCTGAGTTCTTTACAATACAAAAATGAACAAAGGAAGTTACCTCCCTTCTGTATCACAAGCCTTCTCCGATGTGTCAGATATTTAAGAAGTAACAGAATTGGAGCATTGTTAACATAAGGAACAAAAGCGGGAGACTTTGAACACTCATTTAACTTGTTTGCCAATATCACCAATCAGCTACCTGCTGTGGAATGCAAACGTTGCCAATTTACAAGTAAAACATGCAGTTTGATTCTGCATTGTTTGATACCCTATTTTGTGACATGGTGTCAAGGTCAATGTCATCAAAGGTCAAGGTCATCTGATCAGACTGTGCAACGTTAAGTATTAATAAACAAATCAGTTTTATGTGCAATCTTTGTATAAAGTTTCAACTTAATTTATGGAACTTAAAACAGATGCAGCCTTTATTCTTGGATTTCCAGGAATCTAATTGGCATTGAAAAGTTTGTTTTCCAAGAAGGTTTCTAAATGCCAATTACTGAGTTCATATTGATAGCATAGGCATAAGTCAATTATGAAACTCAGTGCTCTTGTGACATTGGGTATGTTATGAGCAACTCTCCTTTTGTCATTGTTGGTTTCTCAACACTTGGCCTGTGGATGTTTTAACTCTTTTGCAAAATCCCAAAATCAGTTCTGTAAGGAAAGTGAGAGAGTAACTTTAATCTTACACTCAGCCTTTATACAATCTATCAGATAATCACTCACAAGGAATAACTCAGTAAATTCATCTATGTAATAAGTACCAACAACATAGGACTTACAGAGAATGAAAGTATCACCAGTTGAAATAGGAGCTCATTATCAAATCTGGAACTTTTCATGTTGCCATTAAACATGACCAGGAAACGGTAAACTGTTCAGTAATAGACAATAATTGTTTGAGTATTTGTTCAGGTAATGGAATCGATCATGTATCAATAATACTATAATTATCATCAACACAATTACTGGTCGCTAACACAATTACTGGTCGCTAACACAATTACTGGTCGCTAACACAATTACTGGTCCCTAACACAATTACTGGTCCCTAACACAATTACTGGTCCCTAACACAATTACTGGTCCCTAACACAGGCACCTTTACACATCTTTGTGGAGGAAAATATCTGAAATAATTGTAAGAAGAAAGAGACATGCTGAGAAAATTCTATCTTATGTCTATTTTTTCCGAATTCTTAATCATTTAGGTCTTTCAGAATGTTTATTATGTCGATCAACAATGATAAGTAACAATTACTGAAATGAGGGAACGTATTTAACCCATTACCAAACAATAACAACATTTTACCAGTTTATTGCAGAAGACTCTTGAAAACATTGTAGGAAAAGGAGAAATTGCTCTTTACGAGCAATTTCTCCTTTTCCCTCCATGTTTTCTGCCTTATCAGAAGATTATTTTTCAATTTCATCACATTTTGAAATGTCGTCTGCAAACTTTCAATTTGGGACAGTCGAAAATTTGGCATTTGATAAAAGGTAAACAAGGTTTTGATAGACTTCTTTATAGAACAGATCATCCATTATATAATTTGTTTTGTACTTGAAAAGGTAAAACAAACATTACAAATCCTCGGAAGTGATAAATCTCTAAAAGGATACCACTGAATAAATAAATTAATTAGGTAAGTCCTAAAGGAAAGTAGTAGATACAGAAATCATCAGAAAAAGGGATCTTTATACAATTTAAACCATTCCTCTTCTATAGCAGTCATGTACTGTCAACACAGCAGATGACAATTTAAATATTTTAAAGATGCTTGGTCACAGGTGTGACAAAATTGGAAGTTAAAAATTAAACATTGTTATGTAATACACACTGAAGAATAGTCTTATAAGCAAAATCAGATTGATTTTAATTCTTCAATATGTGTATACAGTAATTAACATGTATTTCATTCCAAAAATTCTGAAAATTCCATAAACGGTAATGGTCCTTTTAAAATGGATTATGCAAATAAAGTTTGATCCTTCATTAGTTATATTTGGATATCGAGCTGGGTAGTCTATTTAAAGGAAATGCAAACAATAAAATGCCAATTTCTATTAGATGTTTGTTTTGTGGTATCTTGGAGAATATACATCAATACTTTGTAACTTGACCCTGTTAAACCATTACCAAACAATAACCACATTTAACCACTTTCTTGCAGACAACTTTGGAAAACATTGCGGGAAAAGGAGAAATTACTCATGACGAGCAATTTTTACTTTTCCCACAAGGATTTCTGCCCTATCATGAGATTATTCTTCAATTTCTTCACACTTTAAAATCATCTGCAAACTCTTTCAAGTTGGGACAGTCGGAAAATTGGCGTTTGGAAAAGGGTTAAACTATACGTTTACGGAGAACTTTACAACATGAATTTAAATTATCCTAGAATAACCAGATATAAGTAATCAGATGCTTAAACATATAACAGTAGTGTGATTAGATTAGACCCCCAACTCTGTAATAACTCACTTCTACATGTCTTGTTTAATACTTTGAAAACTACTATAAAACAAGAGGGCCATAATGGCCCTAGAACCGCTCACCTGAGATTACCACCTATTTGAAGAATAGTTAGAAACCTTGCTTTTAACTTTTACACAGAGTTTCTTGTGCTTCTATGCATTGACCTTTTTTTTTATTCCCATTTTACAAGTTGGACACTGTATGCTTTATGTGGGACATTAAAATGGTACATAATTCTTACGCTGCAGAAACTGAATAATTTAATTACTTTTACAGATTGTATGTACAAAAATCAGCCTGCACTTTTGTCCAGTATGATCTATTGTTGCCATTTTGTGGTTATCATTTTGGCATATTTGGACATCCAAATTGATATTGATGTATTTTGTTAAAAATTCTACCATACATGTATAAAGTGGAACTGCAAACAGGTTCAAATTTCAACGCACCCTGGTGGCCATGTTTTTTGAGATATAAAAATTCATGTTTTTATAAAAAATATGTCTATTAAGTTATAAATTTTACCATACATGTATATAGATCAAACAAAAACACATTCAAAGTTCAACGCACCCTGGCCGCAATGTTTTTCAAGATATCAAAAAATTTTAAACAATCTTTTTAGAAGGGCCCCCAAAGAACATTCCTGTGAAATTATTTTGAAATATGACCAGATGTTTTTGACAAGAGGATTTTTTCATGTTTTTTACCAAATATGGGCATGGCAACCATTCTGGTGACATGACTGATTTTTTTATTTTCAACAAATCTTTATTCCCTCCAACTAGGGATGCTTCATTTGATATCTCATTGAAACTGACCCTGAGGTTTGGGGTTGTTAAGTTATGAATTTTACCATACATGTATATAGTGAAAACAAAAATGCATTCAAAGTTCAATGCACCCTGGCAGCCATGTTTTTCGAGATATCTAAAAAGTTTTTAACAATCTTTATAGAAGGACCACCAAAGAACATTCCTATGAAATTATTTTGAAATCTGACCAGTTGTTTGTGACAAGAAGATTTTTTTAGGGTTTTTACCAAATATGGGCATGGCAGCCAATTTGGTCACATGACTATTTTTTTTTGACAAATCTTTCTCATCTCCAACTAGGGATGCTTCACATGATATCTCATTGAAATTGGCCCTGAGGTTTGGAAAAAAAAAGATGTTTGTAAAGTTATTAATTTTAGCATCATGTATATAGTGAAAACAACAAGAGGGCCATAATGGCCCTTTATCGCTCACCTGAGTTCTGTTTGAAAAAGAGGTATATTTAAGACAGAGTGGTTGGTATGTTTCAAACTCTTCTAAGTGCTAATTGCATTGAATACTCTAAGCCAATGCTCTTGCTTGTTAACATTTTTTTATGTGTATTGTATTTGTCTTCTTGAGTTAATGTTCACCAAGACAAAGAGAATTAAGATGAAGGAAATTTAGGTTTGTGAAAGCAGGGACAGTAACAATTGGTTGGGCAAATTAAAATAATAACAATTGGAAAATGTATCTCAAAGTCGTTTATTGGTTTTCAACAGTAAATAAATTTGGAAAATTTTAAGACAGTCAAGCTTATGGTAAATAATCCAATCATTCTGGCCAACTTTCATCAAAATTGGACCATAAATGTGGCCTCTAGAGTGTTCACAAGCTTTTTAAATTATTTGACCTAGTGACCTAGTTTTTGACCCCACATGACCCACTTTCAAACATGGCCAAGATTTCATTTTGGCAATCCTTCTGACCAACTTTCATCAAAATTGGACCATAAATATAGCTGCTAGAGTGTTCACAAGGTTTTTCAAATATTTGACCTAGTGACCTAGTTTTTGACCTCACATGACCCGGTTTCAAACTTGGCCAAGATTTCAATTGAGACAATCATTCTGACCAACTTTCATCAAATTTGGACCATAAATGTGGCCTCTAGAGTGTTCACAAGCTTTTTAAATTATTTGACCTAGTGACCTAGTTTTTTACCCCACATGACCGAGTCTTGAACTTGGCCAAGATTTCATTGAGACAATCATTCTGACCAACTTTGATAAAAATTGGACCATAATTGTGGTCTCTAGAGTGTTCACAAGCTTTTTAAATTATATGACCTAGTGACCTAGTTATTGACCCCACATGACCCAGTTTCAAACTTGGCCAACATTTTTATTGAGACAATCATTCTGACCAACTTTCATCAAAATTGGACCATAAATGTGGCCTCTAGAGTGTTCACAAGCTTTTTAAATTATTTGACCTAGTGACCTAGTTTTTGACCCCACGTGAACCAGTTTCAAACTTGGCCAAGATTTCATTAAGACCATCATTCTGATGAACTTTCATCAAAATTGGAACATAAATGTGGCCTCTAGAGTGTTCACAAACTTTTTAAATTATTTGACCTAGTGACCTAGTTTTTGACCCCACATGACCCAGTTTCGAACTTGGCCAAGATTTTATTGAGACAATCATTCTGACCAATTTTGATAAAAATTGGACCATAATTGTGGTCTCTAGAGTGTTCACAAGCTTTTTAAATTATTTGACCTAGTGACCTAGTTATTGACCCCACATGACCCAGTTTCGAACTTGGCCAAGATTTTATTGAGACAATCATTCTGACCAACTTTCATCAAAATTGGACCATAAATGTGGCCTCTAGAGTGTTCACAAACTTCTTAAATTATTTGACCTAGTGACCTAGTTTTTGACCCCAAATGACCCAGTTTCGAACTTGGCCAAGATTTTATTGAGACAATCATTCTGACCAACTTTCATCAAAATTGGACCAAAAATGTGGCCTCTAGAGTGTTCACAAACTTTTTAAATTATTTGACCTAGTGACCTAGTTTTTTACCCCACATGACCCAGTTTCGAACTTGGCCAAGATTTTATTGAGACAATCATTCTGACCAATTTTGATAAAAATTGGATCATAAATGTAGCCTCTAGAGTGTTCACAAGCAATTGTTGACACACGCACGGACGCACGGACGACGGACATCTCGGTATCACAAAAGCTAAAAACGCGTCCAAAGTTCAACGCAGCTTGGTGGCCATGTTGTTCGAAATATCATCATTTTTTGAACAACTTTTAAAAACAGGCCCCCAAAGAACATTTCTGTGAAATTATTTTGTATTCTGACCAGTGGTGTCAGACAAGAAGATTTTTTTGAAACTTGCAAATTTTCCCCCTTTTTCCTGCCACAGCAACCAAAGTTGTGCATGGAATCAATTTCTTTGTAAAACTTTTGAAGAGCATTCCCCAACGAACATTCCAGTGAAGTTTGGTTAAGATTGGCTCAATGGTTTAGGAGGAGAAGATGTTTAAAGAAATGAAATTGTTGACCGCGCAGGACGGACAACAGACATTGGGGGATCACAAAAGCTCACCTTGAGCACTTTGTGCTCTGGTGAGCTAAATAGGGTTAATAATGAAAAGATCCTTATGCACAATTTATCATTTTGACATATTGAATCGAATTCAACATAATATGGTAAATGCTGTTTATTTTTCATAATGTTTTTGTTTTCTGCAGTTGCATTGGATTTAGACCATTCTCAGAAGATGTTAACATGACCAGATTATTAGCTGATTAAAGCTGCATTTTAAACACTAAAAAAAAAAGAAATAAAAGAAAAAGAATAAATTGAAAGCAAGCAATGGTTTCTCAACCAGTTTCCTATTCAACAATGATTTGATATCCAAATTGAAGGCAACCAGTAGACAAAAAATTCAAGATACATTTATACCAATGCATTGACATTGTAAAACTTTACAAGAGAATAAAATATTGTGACACTATATGAATCATAAAATTCTAGTTTTTCCACAGTGTTTCAAAACTCCTATCATGAATTTTGCAGTTAATTATGGACATTCTTTGTTTAGCTTAATAAATGCGCCTTTTCTTTTATGGCCACACGCTTAATTCTTTTGTAAATATCACAGTTGATTGATTGCTTTTCAGTGAAAACACGCTCAAAACACTCTCTCCCACTCTTGTATATCTATTTAGCAAGATCTTAAAAAAAAAGCCATTTAAATTGAAATTTGAACAAGTCAATAAATGCAGCTATGAGATCAGACTGTTCAAAAATCCTTGCTCATGGCAGAAAACCCATAACCTGCCATTTTGAAAATCATTCTTTCATCGGATAACTTTGGTTGTTCTTGGTATACATCTGTCAGGACTGGAATCTGGCCCCAACCAATGTATACTGAGTACCACCTGGTAATCCGAAGCAAGAATGATTTTCAAAAAGGCGGATCATGGGTATTCTTCCTTAACCCATTACCAAACAATAACGACATTTGACCAGTTTGTTGAGGACAACTCTGCCCAAAATGTTTTCTTCCCTATCAGAGTATTACTTTCCAATTTCATCACATTCTGAAGAGTCGTCTGCAAACTCTTTCAATTTGGGACAGTCGAAAATTTGATGTTTGGTAAAGGGTTAAACAGAAAATTATTGACACCTCTGCTGGAGACATCAATTGTAATTCTACCAAGCATAATCGTCATGTGATATTCAACTCTTCTTCTAGCACAGATAACTTTTGATGATTGGGCAGCAGAAAAACTATAAAAACTTTGTGACAAAAAAGAAATTTCCAATAATCATGAACACATTTTTCTTTGTTCACAATATTTTCCTTTTCAAACATGGGCAGTTCATCATATTTAGCATATTATGCAATGAGCAAGTCAAACATTTATAACAATATGTATCCACAATATTTTACAGAAGTAAATTTCCAAATCAGTGATATAGGATTAGGATTTGGGGAACAGATACCCTTGAAGAATTTTACATTTCCATGTACGAGAAAGAATTAAACACATATGAATAAAAATGAATTCTAGCATGCATAATACACGAACTGAATTCATTTGAATGCAAGCTCACAGACACACACTCTCTACATAGGTCAGATTACAGTGATTAGAGCTGTTAAAATAACAATACAAATTTCTCATTAAAGAATTATTTACCCTTAAAATGCTGGGGAATTTTCTTTAAATAGATTTTTATGTCGTCTGCTTTACAAAACCTTAAATATCTGCTGAATTTTGATGAGGAAAAATCCTGAGAGTAGCAAACAGGTTAGATCACAGGACAGCCGCCAATTTACTTGGAGGCTGGCCTGGATCTAACCTGTTTGTATAAACATGAAGTCGGTCGAGCACTATAAGCGTTAAAATAGATTTTGTTCCTTTCACAAATGATTTTTTAGGGTTTAAATTGATGGTTCAATGCAAATTTATAGTAAATCCTTCACAAATGTGCAGTATTTACTTTAGTCTTGCATGTACGTATCCCTTGAAATGGTCATGAGATTATACAGTGAAACAGGGGACATAGCTTAACCCTTTACCAAACGTCAAATTTTCAACTGTCCAAAATTGAAAGAGTTTGCAGACGACATTTCAAATTGTGATGAAATTGGAAAGTAATCTTCTGATAGGGCAGAAAACATTGTGGGCAAAGAAAAATTGCTCATTACGAGCAATTTCTCCTTTTCCCAAAATTTCTTCCAGAGTCGTCTACAACAAAGTGGTTAAATGTCATTATTGTTTGGTAATGAGTTAACCAAAATTATAACCAGTTATCAGACTTATGCCAATCTTGCTATTATAACCAGTTATCAGACTTATGCTATCTTGCTATTATAACCAGTTATCAGACTTATGCCAATCTTGCTATTATAACCAGTAATCAGACTTATGCCAATCTTGCTATTATAACCAGTTATCAGAATTATGCCAATCTTGCTATTATAACCAGTTATCAGACTTATGCCAATCTTGCTATTATAACCAGTAATCAGACTTATGCCAATCTTGCTATTATAACCAGTAATCAGACTTATGCCAATCTTGCTATTATAACCAGTTATCAGACTTATGCCAATCTTGCTATTATAATGACATGGATTAAGCATGTGAAGTTCAATTTTATCATCTAAAGTGGTTTAGTAGATACCAACTAACAGTTAACTTTTTCACACATTAATACTGGTAAAAGAGAGTACAAAATAATGCTGATATATTTTCTGAAATATTTATTATAATTAAATGATGAAAAATTGAAAAACACAATGGTTTGTTTCATGGTTTTCTTCACTGTTAATGGTTAAGGCATTGCACATAGCAGCTTTATGTCAAAGAATTGATAAAACCATGCTTAATGACTTACTTCATGGTTTTCTTCACTGTTAATGGTTTAGGCATTGCACATATCAGCTTTATGTCAAAGAGTTAATAAAACCATGTTTATTGACTTACTTCATGGTTTTCTTCACTGTTAATGGTTTAGGCATGGCAAATAGCTTTATGTCAAAGAATTGATAAAACCATGCTTATTTACTTACTTCATGGTTTTCTTCACTGTAAATGGTTTAGGCATGGCAAATATCAGCTTTATGTCAAAGAATTGATAAAACCATGCTTATTTACTTACTTCATGCTTTTCTTCACTGTAAATGGTTTAGGCATGGCAAATATGAGCTTTATGTCAAAGAATTGATAAAACCATGCTTATTTACTTACTTCATGCTTTTCTTTACTGTAAATGGTTTAGGCATGGCAAATATGAGCTTTATGTCAAAGAATTGATAAAACCATGCTTATTTACTTACTTCATGGTTTTCTTCACTGTTAATGGTTTAGGCATGGCACGAATCAGCTTTATGTCAAAGAATTGATAAAACCATGTTTATTGACTTACTTCATGGTTTTCTTCACTGTTAATGGTTTAGGCATGGCACGAATCAGCTTTATGTCAAAGAATTGATAAAACCATGTTTAATGACTTACTTCATGGTTTTCTTCACTGTAAATGGTTTAGGCATGGCAAATATCAGCTTTATGTCAAAGAATTGATAAAACCATGCTTATTTACTTACTTCATGCTTTTCTTCACTGTAAATGGTTTAGGCATGGCAAATATGAGCTTTATGTCAAAGAATTGATAAAACCATGTTTAATGACTTACTTCATGGTTTTCTTCACTGTTAATGGTTTAGGCATGGCAAATATCAGCTTTATGTCAAAGAGTTAATAAAACCATGTTTATTGACTTACTTCATGGTTTTCTTCACTGTTAATGGTTTAGGCATGGCACGAATCAGCTTTATGTCAAAGAATTGATAAAACCATGTTTATTGACTTACTTCATGGTTTTCTTCACTGTTAATGGTTTAGGCATGGCAAATATCAGCTTTATGTCAAAGAATTGATAAAACCATGTTTATTGACTTACTTCATGGTTTTCTTCACTGTTAATGGTTTAGGCATGGCACGAATCAGCTTTATGTCAAAGAATTGATAAAACCATGTTTATTGACTTACTTCATGGTTTTCTTCACTGTTAATGGTTTAGGCATGACACGAATCAGCTTTATGTCAAAGAATTGATAAAACCATGTTTAATGACTTACTTCATGGTTTTCTTCACTGTTAATGGTTTAGGCATGGCAAATATCAGCTTTATGTCAAAGAATTGATAAAACCATGTTTATTGACTTACTTCATGGTTTTCTTCACTGTTAATGGTTAAGGCATTGCACATAGCAGCTTTATGTCAAAGAATTGATAAAACCATGCTTAATGACTTACTTCATGGTTTTCTTCACTGTTAATGGTTTAGGCATTGCACATATCAGCTTTATGTCAAAGAGTTAATAAAACCATGTTTATTGACTTACTTCATGGTTTTCTTCACTGTTAATGGTTTAGGCATGGCAAATAGCTTTATGTCAAAGAATTGATAAAACCATGCTTATTTACTTACTTCATGGTTTTCTTCACTGTAAATGGTTTAGGCATGGCAAATATCAGCTTTATGTCAAAGAATTGATAAAACCATGCTTATTTACTTACTTCATGCTTTTCTTCACTGTAAATGGTTTAGGCATGGCAAATATGAGCTTTATGTCAAAGAATTGATAAAACCATGCTTATTTACTTACTTCATGCTTTTCTTTACTGTAAATGGTTTAGGCATGGCAAATATGAGCTTTATGTCAAAGAATTGATAAAACCATGCTTATTTACTTACTTCATGGTTTTCTTCACTGTTAATGGTTTAGGCATGGCACGAATCAGCTTTATGTCAAAGAATTGATAAAACCATGTTTATTGACTTACTTCATGGTTTTCTTCACTGTTAATGGTTTAGGCATGGCACGAATCAGCTTTATGTCAAAGAATTGATAAAACCATGTTTAATGACTTACTTCATGGTTTTCTTCACTGTAAATGGTTTAGGCATGGCAAATATCAGCTTTATGTCAAAGAATTGATAAAACCATGCTTATTTACTTACTTCATGCTTTTCTTCACTGTAAATGGTTTAGGCATGGCAAATATGAGCTTTATGTCAAAGAATTGATAAAACCATGTTTAATGACTTACTTCATGGTTTTCTTCACTGTTAATGGTTTAGGCATGGCAAATATCAGCTTTATGTCAAAGAGTTAATAAAACCATGTTTATTGACTTACTTCATGGTTTTCTTCACTGTTAATGGTTTAGGCATGGCACGAATCAGCTTTATGTCAAAGAATTGATAAAACCATGTTTAATGACTTACTTCATGGTTTTCTTCACTGTTAATGGTTTAGGCATGGCAAATATCAGCTTTATGTCAAAGAATTGATAAAACCATGTTTATTGACTTACTTCATGGTTTTCTTCACTGTTAATGGTTTAGGCATGGCACGAATCAGCTTTATGTCAAAGAATTGATAAAACCATGTTTATTGACTTACTTCATGGTTTTCTTCACTGTTAATGGTTTAGGCATGACACGAATCAGCTTTATGTCAAAGAATTGATAAAACCATGTTTAATGACTTACTTCATGGTTTTCTTCACTGTTAATGGTTTAGGCATGGCAAATATCAGCTTTATGTCAAAGAATTGATAAAACCATGTTTATTGACTTACTTCATGGTTTTCTTCACTGTTAATGGTTAAGGCATTGCACATAGCAGCTTTATGTCAAAGAATTGATAAAACCATGCTTAATGACTTACTTCATGGTTTTCTTCACTGTTAATGGTTTAGGCATTGCACATATCAGCTTTATGTCAAAGAGTTAATAAAACCATGTTTATTGACTTACTTCATGGTTTTCTTCACTGTTAATGGTTTAGGCATGGCACGAATCAGCTTCATGACCCTGACTTGGTCCTCCTCCGTATCAATTCTCTGTGAACTCAAACCATACTGTTTCAGTTTCGCCTCCAGCTCGGGATCAAATGGCGCCACCTGAATACAACAGAGTAGACCAGTCCTATTACAGCAACATATGTAACCTCTCTCTTCATAGATAATGATATTGTTTTAGAAAGCCTGCAACAAAATACAAAGGAAACCGCTGTGGCAAAAGTAAAAATTGGTCATAATGAGCATTTTCTCTTCTCTTTTTCCACAGAAATAACATGTAAATAGAAAAAAAACTCTTTTGTTACAAGTCAATCATCAAAACACTATGGGAAATTATCAAAAAGGGTAAAAATGCCTAATACCAGTCTTGAAAATTAGTTGACAATTGATTGATGTGACCCTAGCAATGTGTGTGCAGGAAAGAATTCCATAGCAATTACAGGCAGAAATTGTCTTTTTCACATTTTTTCAAATGAAAACACCAGTTTTCAGCACCTTTTGAATAAATAAATTAAAAAAGGTCATTTTTTGGAATACTCTTGAGGCTGGCTTGACCGTGTAGAGCGAACGAAAAGAAGAAGAAGAAGGAACACTCTTTAATTGTCTGTTCCTCAAAGAACACAATCTGTAAGATACATCAACCATCAATTAGCTATCAATAATTCTCAAAGTTGCTTTTGCTGATTATATAATGAGTAATGTTTCCTGCTGTTTGATAAAATGATTATGTTTGTCAATTACTCAGAACAGGTAAGGATATATTAAGGGTTCAATGCATGATGTAAGCGATTTTTCTCAAAAGTGAAGGACTTGCCATAGTTTTGCATTAAACCCTTTATATGCAAGAAGACCTCTATATGATAAAAGGAGAAATGTTCAAACATCTGGGCATATATCCTTATGAGCAATTTATCCTTTTGTCGTAGTGGTATATGCCCCATGAAAAAGAGAAGATGATTTTATTTATGTCATTTTGCAGTCTGCTGTTCCTTTCAAATCTGGACAGTTACGAACTCTGATCTGGGAGAAAGATAACATTTGAAGTGGTCACAAATTGCTGTATTGGATGAATGTCATTGATTCATTCTTATCAATAGTTCATTTGATATGAAAAATACAATTACCACTAAACAAATAGCAAATTACAAGTAAAATGATACAAACAACGCCAGTTATACAATATACTGAAACCAGGAAAACCAATGCAACATATCAGATAGTTCAATGAAAATTCAGGATTTAATCACTTGCTTGTATTTGATTTCAACTCAGTCTAAATCATTTCAAAGCAATAAATGTATCCCTTAAATGCAACTTTGTATGAGAAATTTTCCTTTTCCATGAAATTATCAAAAAAATATCTGGAAATCATTCAAAAATTGTTTAAACATCATCTAAAATTATCTAAAAATTCCTTGAAATCTGAAGAGGGTATGGAAATCATACTTTTAAATGCTGTTTTTCCCCAGAATAACTCATTAGCACTGTTAACCTCTCTAACCCCTTTCTAAGAAGAATGTTTGCTCACATTGTTCTAGTTAATGACCGGATATATAATATATTCCTAGATTCATGAATAAATAAGTTGTCTTTATAGATCTTTCCAAGTATAACTTGAACAGCTCTTACTTTTACCTTTAACTTTTAACCTTTTATAAACAACTTGAAATATGTGAATATGCCAAGTATGAGTAAAGTAGATTTCTTACATAACCATAGATTCTGTTTTCCATGGATATTTATTCATCCCCATTTTCAATTTGTATGCTGTGACTCAGAGGATGATACTCATTACAAAAAAATGTTACCAGTTCAAATTTAAACGTTCATGAACCATAGTTCTTAAAAGGAAGATTGGATTTTTAACTTTTTGATATAGAGTGGCTGCTACCTATTAAATGTCAATATAAATTTGTAAAGGAACAGAAGACTAGATTATTGACAACTTTCTTATACTGTTTATTACCATTTAGAAAAGATATAGAACATCAATATAGCAGATATTGCAAATCATTCCTGTGTCTATTTGTAAACAACTTTAACATAGGGCTGTCAGGTGCGAAGTCTCACTTCACATAATTTAAATGAAAACAAGGGATTTCAGCAACTAAGAAATAAACAAATTGAAAACGGTATTTGTTTAAGTGACAATGATTTTACATATTGAAATTTTAATGTTTATTACTCCCACAGCACAAATCTCTGAGTTAGTCTCGTAAAGTCAGACAATGGATACTTTGGTACTCCAACCTTGAAGAAACCACTTTACCTAAAAGAATAAATTTTTGCCAGCAACCTTGAAATCATTATTCTATCTATTATTGGATTTAAATCGCATCAACAGTATTTACTTATGTTACAATGCCCAGCTCATAATGATGGAGGCAGAACCTTGATTGCAGATAAGGGCTTATCAATCCAATAATACTATGCCAAATCCATAAGCCAGCTGGGAGTCTACCTCTTGTGAAAATAAAAATACAACCACCGGGATTTGAACCCTTGCAGAGAGGGGCGGCAGTCTTCAAAAGAATGGTGCCAATAAAAGATGATAAATTGCACAATACCTACTACTTTCAATGGCGTAGCAAAAATGTTTGTATTGTTTCAAGAAGTACAAATGGCTTGATTGTTCATATAGTTGAGTAGTCAGTCTCTTGGAGAAAAAAAAATATATTGTGCAATACTAAAGCAAAAATAGAGGAAGCATCAAAAAGTGCAACAACTACCATGATATAACTTGTATACTGATAAAAACAGCAGAAAAAACCCTTTTAAATTAACTTCACATTCACTGAGGGTACATGTTCCACACCCATGTCTGATTTCTGGCAGGTTGGAAACAAGTTGTCATGAAAAAGCTCTTTTTTCAGTACAAAAGGTCCCCTGGAAATTCTGTAGACAGTGAAATGTTTCAGGTAGTTCCCATTTTATGTACCAGGCAAGGCGAAACCACAGATTGTCAATGCTGATTTTGTGAACCAGACTACAATAGAAGACATTCAAAACAATTGTGGGAAAAGTGGTAAGCCTTTTTTAAAGAATGATGTTTGTCAATCTAGAATTGACTTTTTCAATTCTGTGTTAATTTCGATTGTGGGTTGCCAAGACTTTTGGTTATGAATGATAAAAAACGTTGTATAGTAACAACAGATTATAATTAAACAGAATGAGAAATAAACTCACTGCATTTCCTTTAATAGTTGCCCTTCGTTTGGAAGCCCCCTGTCTGGAGGTGTTATGATGAAAGTCCATGTTGTGGATAGTCCGGCTGGGTAGTCCTTGTACAATTTGATCCATTGTTGTTCTGTAGGCACGTTGACCGGTGGCTGCATACAGTTTATCTGTAAGTTTAACACACAGATCAATAATGAACAAAAACCAGCCTTTGAACAATATTCATGATACATTAATGTTCTGTAAGTACTCTGACCAGTGGCCTTGTAAAGTAAACTAAAACTAGTAAAACTGATCAATAATTGATGAAAAGGTTTCTCCATTCATTGGACTTCAACACATTGATGACTCTGTGCTATTTCCCACTTCGAGGGTTCAGTGCGAGACTACAGCAAGTGCTTGATGTTTGTGAAGCACTCACTGTTGTTTTACATTGAACCCTGTACTTGCTCATTCTGAATTGGTAAAGGAGTTAACTCTTTACCACCTGCAGACAACGTTTTCCTACTTGATGCAAACATGTTTAAAACCTTTCATTTCTGCTGTTGTGATATGTGAATAGAATGAAAAAGCATTGTGGCAAATGGAGAAATTGCTTGTGACCAGGCCCTGATTTCATGAAAAAACTCAAGTTTTGTCTCAGTTTTAAACAGCGAAAAAACTTGAGTCGCTTAATTTTTGTGTGTGTACTACGTCATAAAGAGTTGATAAAGTAGCAAGTCTGAGTTTTTTCGTGAAACGCAACTTGGCAAGAAACTCTGTTCCAACAGAAAATTGAGTCAGAAACTGAGTTTTAAGTAAAATAAGTGACTTAAGTCATTTCGTGAAACCGGGGCATGAACCCATAGGTAGGGAAGGGAACTGTAACAATACAGCATTGACCAACCATAACATGCACACAAACATGCATTGTCCCTTTGACTTCCACCCTATTGATCTAATCATAATGAGTTTGACAAACACCATATAAAGTAACAATGCAAAAAGTTCATCAATAATTGCTTGTTTAAATATAGTCGCATAGGGATCAATTAATGTCAGAGTGTTTTATTTACTTTAATGGAATTGGTTGACGTCATTCCAATAAAAGAGAAAATAGACAATTGTTTGCTATGCTCTTCTTTTTTTCAAGTGTTTGTAGCAATCAATCACTAAAAATGCAACATAAAAAACTCTCAACTTCATTTCTAACTCTTTTTTATGATGGTTACAATATTTTATTCACATGACTCCCATGACAGAACTTTTGAGTATACTTAAAGTTTTTGAAACAATACATTATCTCAAATGCCCTTTGAACATTTACCAAAGAAAATTTTAATTTTAACTCCCTGACATGTTGATAAAATATTTTTAGGCAACTCTTTCCAAAACAAATATGCTTTATTCAGTTGCTCTTTTATATGATATTTTCAATTCACTTCAATGAATAAATCCAGAAAATGTGACAATCGAACACCTAACAGTACACCTAACATATGATCCCGCCATCACTCCATAATTTTTGATATTTTCTTTTTTTGAACCAATAAATTAAAACCTACATATCAATTCACCAAATTATAAGTTTAGAATTGTGAACTCTATATACTTCTAGGTTACATTAGCAAAGTATGCCTCATGTTAGAAAGTAATTTTCTTAAACATCTGGAAACAGTTTGAGTATTCATGAAAGTCCATGTAATCAACTAAGTTTGTAATCAACTAACAAAATTTCCTTATTTAAGACTTTGGTATTGGTTTTAAAAGAAAGCAAATGCAGTCAAAGCTTTTGACAAATGAAATATTATATTCCTTACCAATGGATAGGTGATTTATGTAATTTTCAATAGTATTTCTGTCATATTGTGGCGGTCAATGCAACCACAGGGATTCGTAGTTAGGATTATATAGCCATTACCCCCAAATAATCCTAACTACGAATTCCCTGTGAGTGTACCTATACCAGACCTTGGACCCTAGAACCCTGTATTGAAAGTCGGATATGTTACCATCAAAAATAATTTGACTTAGCTATATGTAATGACTGTGTAAGCTATTGCTCCTTTGTCCTAATCTAATTATTTTTTTCTTCTAAGACTAAATTTTATTTTTCATACTTTAGAATTGTCGTCTGCTGTTGCTTTCATTTTGGACAAGTCACTTTATATCATTTAATGAATTTGAATTAAGAAGCAAAATTGATATCTACATATTGAGTTGGATAGCATTTTACCTGTCAACTTATTTATCCAAGTTTCCACAAGCTATTCAATCTAAAGCTGTCGACCTATGAATATCAAGTTTTTGAAATTGATTTTCTCTGAGTTTTCAAGCTCCATTCTAATATTTTGATGCCATTAAAAATGTTCAATACCATATTCTTCTTTTAACAATACATGTATTTGAAAGGGTCTTTTGAATTGCTCAACAAAACCGCTTGTTACCCTTTTCTTTTTCTTGTAAATTCATATGATTCTGCATAGAGTCTTAACCCTTTCCCAAACAATAACAACATTTGATGATTTTGTTGCAGACGACTTTAGAAAACCTTGTGGGAAAAGGGGAAATTGCTCGTAACTAGCAATTTTTCCTTTTCCCACAAGATTTTCTGGTCTTTCTGAAGAATATTGTTCAATTTCATCATATTTTGAAATCTGGTCTGCAAACTCTCTCAATTTGGGACAGTCAAAATTTGTTGTTTGGGAAAGGGTTAAATAACCTAAATCACCAATAAAAAAATACATACACAAATAATCAACATTTGCATATTTGTGATAAAAAAGAAAATTTGATCATTATGGTAATGCATGATAATTTAACTGGCATAGGAAAATGGTTATCATTTACCTATGTTAAAATGCTTAACTTTTGTGGCCGATAACCTTTTCAAACATGCTCAGCAAAAATTGCTCATTACAAAATGCTTTGAACTTTTACTAACAAGTATGCACATAAAGTTCTTTAGGTTATTTCAAAACAAACCCATAATTCTCAAATGTGATTTTCTGATTAGTCCAATTTACAAAACAAAGTACATAAAAATGACAGTAGAATTCTTTCCTCTACCCATATGCCAAGGAATTGAGTATAAACCAATGACCAATGGGACAGTTTTTGTGTGACAAACAACCTCTCTTTTTATCACAATAATTTCTATCCAATATCATAAACTCTACTAGAGTCATCAGCTGTTGCTTTCTCTTTTGACCACAAAGTTCAGAATTGGATACCTCATTCACTCACTTCTCTCAGAGGCGCTTAACCCATTACCAAACACCAATTTTTCGACCGTCCAAAATTGAAAGGGTTTGCAGACGGCATTTCAAATTGTGATGAAATTGGAAAGTAATCTTCTGCTTGAGAAGAAAACATTGTGGGAAAAGGAGAAATTGCTTGTTACAATCAATTTCTTCTTTTTCCAAAGTGTTTTCCAGAGTCATCCTCAACAAAGTGGTCAATTGTCATTACTGTTTGGTAATGGGTTAAATGTGTGAGTTTGTCCAGCTTTTTTTTCAATTTACTTTTCATAAGATTTCAAGCTGCAGAGTCAATCATTGTTTGCAAAGGAAAATGTCAGTTCAACAATGAAGTGCTAGAAAAGGGATGGTAGGTGTAGAATATTGCATTACATTTCACCTAAATATCAGCTGAACAATGGTATAAGCTTACAAACTCAGCAATCACCCTATAACATTACATACCCCCCAGATGGTTAAATTACAATGATATGGTTTGTCAAGGTGTAATGTTGTAGCTTTCAATTACCTGCCTGATCAGGCATGGCTGATTTGTGTTTAACGCCATATCAACAATTTTCTAGTTATGTAACAGCTTTTCCGGATCCACCAGTATTAGGCTAGGGCTCTGAAGTGACTTGCCAAAGGTATTGGTGGGGCTCGAACCTGGGATCCCTGAGTTCGAAGTCCGCAAACTTAACCACTGGGCCACCCATGAACCTGATTTGTATCACATTTAATTAAAACAAATGCATGGATGCATAGATTGATATTCAGTCATACAGTATATAAGTAACTGGGGTAACGAAAACAAACGTTTCCTGACCACCAAGACTTACTTAACAGCCCATCAAATAACCAAAACCAAATTGTCATCAAAAACCTGTTTGACAGAAGAATGCATTTGTCCTTTGTCACAATGGTTTCTATTAGATAAGATAAATGGAATGTACAGTTTTTTTGTTCTAGCTTTTTGCTCAATATGCTATTGGTTATAATTTTCACCAATCTCAAGTTCCAAAATTTGGGAATGTGAGGTAAAACAACAATCCAAAAGAGGGCTTTTGAAATAACAGATGCAAATTCTCTTTTCAGCCAGAATGGTTGTGATGTCTGCATTTATCTGTTACATACTCCTTTATGTTTGTATGTTGCTTACTGTAATTGACTGGAAAACAAAAGAAATTCCCTCTAATAAAAGTTGGATATCAGTCAAAATTAAAACCATCAACAATTGGCAAATGCAAAGTTTTTACAAACATCATGCCTATTGTAAGATATTACTTCTACTTTTCTAACATTTTAACAATGAGAAAGTAAGGCCTACACATGGACAGAACAATTAAAGACCATATAATCAAATTAGAAAGTACATGTACACGGTTTTGTTGTTGTTAGTAGTTGAGTAGTTTGATATTTATAACTCATTTACATTTAGATTAAATTTGCATAAATACCTACCAAATCCACAAGTTACTGAAGTGACATAATATGTAGATCAAATGTTTCAGGCAGAACACAGAAACAGGTTTTAACCCTTTCCCAAACAACACATTTTGGACTGTCCCAAATTGAAAGAGTTTGCAGACGACATTTCAAAATGTGATGAAATTGGAAAATAATCTTCCGATGGGGGCAGAAAACATCGAGGGAAAAGGAAAAATTGCTTGTCACAAGCAATTTCTCCTTTTCCCTCAATGCTTTCTAAAGTCGTCTGGAACAAAGTGGTCAAATGTCGTTATTGTTTGGAAAAAGGTTAAAATGAAAGGTTTATGACAGTCTCACCTAATTTAGAAAATTCTAAGTTGTTTTCTTGCTTGGAAAGTCCCATTGTTTAACAAGATAACACACTGTGCTCAAATGTTTTTATTTAATTCTACTTTGCTCTTGTTTCAAGTCACAACATTATTAGTTTACAAACAACTAATCATAATCCCTTCTAAGCCACATTAACCCTTTACCAAACGCCAAATTTTCGACTGTCCCAAATTGAAAGAGTTTGCAGACATCATTTCAAAACATGATAAAATTGAAAATCAATCTTCAGATAGGGCAAAAAACATTGTGGGAATAGGAAAAATTGCTTGTTTAGAGGAATTTCTCCTTTTGCCACATTGTTATCCAGAGTTGTCTGCAACAAACTGGTCAAATGTCGCTATTGTTTGGAAATGGGTAAAGGACATGTTCTACAGTTTTATAAAAAAATAATCCTTTCATAGAATTTTCTAAAAATTTGATGTTATTTAAAATTTTATTGTGAATTCAAAAATGAAAAGAAAAATGCAGGTCGAGAAGTCAGTTTTTTCGTAAAATGACAGTTTCCTTGGTAACCGTTTGGGGCAAATATGTCAAAATGACCATTGTAACCATCTTTAAAGGTAATAGAATAATTTTTGGAAGGTTTATTAACACAAAAACCATGAATTCATACATCCAATACTTTATAATTCAATGTTATTTCAAATTATTACAATCTGAACCGTTTTTGTAATCCAAATCAGTTTTTCAAATTTTTGTATTTGACAAAATCAATAAAAATTGATATGTATATTACAAATAAATGAAGACATTTAAAAATTCCTTCCATAGAATTTTCTTTTTTTTCAGAATGTGAAGTAAAGTTTAATCTTGAAATACAAAATGCAAAAAAAAGTATATGTTGACAAGTTAGTTTTTCTGTAAAATGACAGTTTCCATGGTAATCGTATTTGAAAAAACATTTATAAAAACAGTTAAAATAACTTGAAATTTGAAAAATAGAAGCTGGGGGGCTTAATATTCATTGGAAATATATAATAATGTTAATAACCTTTTAAAGTTTTATGGACAATATGATTATTCTTTGCATACAGTAAATTTCCTTCGAATTAAAACGTTTGCCCGACTACTTAATAATGCAAGTATCTCTTCAGTAACCGATTATTACCTCCCTTGGATGCGCAGATGAAGTGCGCAGATAAAACTACCGAGAACGTCCTTTAGTAATTCCTTTACAAGGGAGTGTGTTACTTCTCTAAATACAAAGCAGAAAACAATCATGAAGTTTCAAAAATCACAATTTTTTGAGATATGGGTATGAAACTATTGTGTGGAAAAACAAGATATTGCTTTCAATGAGCAGTATCTGCTTTTGCAATAATGGTTTCTGAAGTCCTTGGCTGTAGGTTTAATAATATATATAACTGTATATATATAAATGGAGGGAAAGGTTAAGCCATTCTCTCATTCCCTTTTTAACAATTGGAAAAGCTATGTAACATGATTCTATGATAAATAATAAATTATCTTCATTTAACCCTTTCCCAAACAACAAATTTTCGACTGTCCCAAATTAAAAGAGTTTGCAGACAACATTTCAAAATGTAATGAAATAGGAAAATAATCTTCTGATAGGCCAGAAAACATTGTGGGAAAAGAAAAAATTGCTCGCCACGAGCAATTTCTCCTTTTCCCTCAATGTTTTCTAAAGTCGTCTGCAACAAAGTGGTCAAATGTCGTTATTGTTTGGGAACGGTTTAAAAAAACATTGCTCATTCTTTTGTGTCAAAAAAGGCTCACAATGAGTAGTTTCTGCATTCATTCAACTTTTTCATAATCGTCATCTGCATAGGAATTAAAAATAATTCATTTTTTACAAATCTTGGGTAAAGTGCTTTTGAAAACCATACAACAAAAAGAACTCAAATCTATTTTGAATATTCATATAAAAATACAAGTTATTTTTTCTTGATTTATTTTCACTATAGACTATAAAAAAAACCAAAAAAAAACAAACACACAAACCATCAACGACTGAGAGCTAGATAGAGAAGGGCAAAACAATGATTACCATCCAAAAGATTGAAATCAATTATCTAACTTTGCAAAAATTTTAAACTTGCTTTCATGAAAACACTGATTGCAGTAAACCATAAATCCAATGAAGGAATGTTCATGGAATATTACATGTGAGCGTGGTGAGCAAATTTGCCTTTCTTCATAATGGTTTAACCCTTTACCAACCGCCAATTGTTCGACTGTCCCAAATTGACAGAGTTTGCAGAATGTTCTCAAAATGTGATGAAATTGGAAAATAATCTTTTGATAGGGCAGAAAACATTGTGAGAAAAGGAAAAATTGTCTCCTTTTCCCACAATGTTTTCCAGAGTCTTCTGCAAGAAAGTGGTTAAATGTCGTTACTGTTTGGTAATGGGTTAAGAAAATATGAATACTCATGTGAAATTACATCTTGAGAACATGATGAGGAAATTCTCCTTTCTACATAAAACAGTTCAAGCATAGTCTACTATCAGAGCTTTTAACAATGTTTGTAGTGTCAGGGGAAGGTTTAAAATATATAAAAATTATGTATGAAAGTGCAATGCTCAAAGATAATTACAAAATATTGGGCCAGTGAGCAAATAATGAGAAACATTTCCTTTAATAACACTACTTTTATGTTGTATAAAGTGCAGAAATTGCAATTTTTACTGTAAGGTAAGGTTCAATTTAAAAGTCATCTTAGGATCAAAACTATCATTAATGTCAACACTTCAAAGTTTTATGGTACACAATAATTCAAAGGCAAACTCATCCAGTTATACTGTATAAAGAGTTCAATGCAAGACTAAAGTAAGTACTTCATATTTGATGGTTATGTAACAGCTTTCCTGGATCTACCAGTATTAGGCTATGGCTCTGAAGTGACTTGCCAAAGGTCACTTGATCAATACACATCACTAAACAAAACACCATTTCAATTTCTCTATTCTAAAGATGCTGAATATCTGTGCTTTTATTAAAAAAAAAAAGTTAAACAAGTGTCCATGCCTTTCAGTGCTTTGATAGCAAATCCCTGGCCACCGTGACGATTTTGGATGATGGAAATAAAATAGTCACATGCACGGTCAAATGTTAAAAATACTGCCGCTAATCTATGGGTTATTCAAATTTAGATAGTTTAACCCTTTACCAAATGCCAAATTTTTCGACTGTCCCAGAATTGAAAGTAATCTTCCGATAGAGTAGAAAATATTGTGGGAAAACGAGAAACTACTTGTTACAAGGTGGTTAAATGTTGTTATTGTTTGGTAATGGGTTAAATGTTTTACAACATAAATGTGTTATATCTTCTACACACAATTATAAAATAATGAAAGGGCGTGATAAGTGTATCAATAATCTATTTTTATGCAACTCTATAGATTGTGATGTCATCCTATTCATAGAAGATATCATATTTAAAAAAGATTAAATTCTTAATCTGTGAAATAATCCTTTTAAGGATTAAGGAGAGGAGATCAAGATGAAATCACCCAATTCCACCTAAGGGTATCTGTGATTGAACAAAATTGAAAGCAACAGGAGATGACAAAAAATATTGAGACAATAAAGAAACCAATGTGAATAATTTGTAATTTTTTCACAGTTGATTCAATTTATCTTTGGCACCAGATGCAGTAAAGTGAGTGACTATGGAATTACGGGTTAATATCTCTTTGAAAATCATGGACAAAGCATTCAATTTTTCATTGTCACAAGTGTGGGGACTCCCAATTTTACAGGTGCTTTATATTTAGTTTCAATTTGAAATCTGTATCAAGTACTTGATTCATTTATGGGGAATGATTTCACAACAAGGAAATAGCAATAAAGTATCTTTTGGTTTAACTTTTACCACATTCTTACTTAGTTCTCCATTATTGATTACATTATCAGAAGACAATGACAAATTTCAAGATAGTTGGTTCAGTTTGGGTATCCTCTAGCTAATGACCTACACTTTACCTATTCAGTACAAATACAGGAGACTGTCAAAACAAATTATCAAATTGATAATACATTTGGAATCCAAAAATAGCAAGTAAATTATCTTAATTCTTAAAAAACATAGTTAAAAGAAATGAAATTGAAAAAAAAATCTTTAATTCTGAGGAAAAATTTGTCTTTTATCATCATATTTTCAAATCATCATCTGCTTAAGATGCTAGAAGTCATCTGCAGGTTATGATAAATTCATAAAGCATTAACTAAGTCCCTCAAATGTGATCTGACAAATGGTCCAAATAAAGGTAACATTAATGACAAATGTAACATTTGGAATACAAAGTCTTTGGAAGAATTCTGACAAACTGAGATATTGATTGTTTAAAGCAATTTTTTCTTTTATAACAATGGTTTCAGGCAGGGGGATGTCTCCTTCAGGTGCATTAACCCTTTACCAAACACCAAATTTACGACTGTCCCAAATTAAAAGAGTTTGCAGACAACATTTCAAGATGTGACGAAATCGGAAAAAAATCTTCTGATAGGGTAGAAAACATTGTGAGAAAAGGAAGAAATTGCTCATTATGAGCAATTTCTCCTTTTCCCACAATGTTTTCCAGTGTCGTCTGCAAAAAACTGGTAAAATGTCAATATTGTTTGGTAATGGGCTAAAATATTAGTTTAAAAGGAAAGCATTAACCTACCTGCAATATCTGACATGACATTATAATGCTCCTGCGCCATATTTAAACTTGCTATGTAACAAATACTCCTGTTTGCCCCTATGGGAGGCAATATTAAGTCTCTCTGTTCTTCTGTACCCTGGAAATCCAAAGACAATAATTGATTAACTCTTAGAATATTTGGTTATTTTCTAAAATTAGACTTTTGAGTCATCTGCTTTCCAAATCCTTACATTTCTGCTTAATTTTGATGAGATAAGATAATCAGATTGGCAAACACGTTAGATCCAGGCCATTCGCCAAGTAAATTGGCGGCTGGCCTGGATCTAACCTGTTTGCATAAGCATGAATTCGGTTCAAGCACTATAAGGGTTAACAATTGTCCCCATATTGTAGTTTGTGGTTGGCACATACTCAAAGGAACAGCAGATTACAGCATTCAAAAGTAACATTTTGTAAAAACCACTGTCATATAAGGTTAAATTGCACTTTAAGGGAAATTTATCCTTAGGTCACAGTTGTTTCTAAAGACTTCTGCATCAGGTGTGGCAAAGTGAGGTCTTAGGGGATAGGAAAGGAATCTACTTCTAACATAAGTCATTTCAACCATAGAAAGGAAAGTTTGTTCCTTGTACTTGATTATCTTAGTCATTTAGATATTCTCGAAGTATAATTTCTTCTTTAGTAAAATGATTTCTTTATTTTATCGTAATAAGTATTATTTTCTGCACTATATGATTGTCATCAGCTGTTGCTTTCAGTTTTGATCAACAACAACATAGGTGTGCGTTGATTGATCATTTGATCACTTGTGTGATAACAAGAATACCTTTCTGTCAAATTTATGCGTGTTCATACATTTTACTCTTCTCATCTCCAAAGTAACAAATATCAATAAAACTGCATCATGGTATATTCAACATCGAAATAATATTCTTACATTAAGCCGATTCTTTTTAGGTCATGTTTGCAGTATGATTGGCTTTAAAGGTGTTTCAAACATTTTGGCATTGGCATATTAAGAGGCAATACATTCACATTAATCAACAAGCACTAGAAGGAATAAATAAGAACTAGTCAGACAAAATGTTACCAACAGAGATATTTCAATGTTTTCACTGCCACAAGTAATAGATTCCTAAAATAATTGAAGAAAAAAAACCTTTTTTTCAAACTAGATGTAGGAAACAAAATTATCAAAAGAATTGCCATGTGATATAACATACCCTGGAGATGAGAATTCTCTAATCCTCATTGGGATATGCAGGTTTCTGCTCCAGCATGATTTAGACATCCAAGTACCCAGCATGCCTCTGTATGCAATCTCTCCTGAGTTGTGAGTTGAGTCGGAAGATAACAATCCCTTATTTCAGTTATCTCCAACTGGTTCTGCCTCGTAATCAATCAAGTATCCCCTATACTGATATATACTTATTATAACTCCTTACTTCATAATATCTAACTTGGATGCATCAGTTGCCAAAGTCTCTACACACCAATGTGACACAAAGATTGACACTTCATAATGAGCAATTTATCGTTTTGTCACAATTCTTTTTAACCTATTTCATTAAAAAATGTATTTTTCATGCTTTTTTGTCATATGCTCTTACTTTTAATAAAAGGAAATTGCATTGATTGGAGGATGTTAAGAAAATTGACCACTTATCCTTTCATAAAAAACTAATGGCAAATAGTTTGTTTTGTCCGTTTAACATTTATCAACTTAATCATGTATTGTAGAGATACATCTAGTGGAAGAGTTGTCAAAAGGAGCTTGTTATAACAATACACGCAAATCAGTGATAAATAGTCTTTTCTTATCAATTTCAAATATTGAAACAGTGGATTTGAAGTAGCCTATTATCTTTGTCTGCAAACAGTATAATGTCCCCTTAAATGTGATTTTGTTGTCTTTTTATCTATTCCTACACAATTTTACAGTAGTTTTAAACAGCAGTTTACTTGTTTATAACCACATGATGCGTCAGCTGCTGAAAAGTTTTGATACAAGTGTTAAAAAGATAAATTGTTCCTTATTAAAAATCCTTTTTGTCACAAAAAACACCTTTTTTATGCAATTTTTGTTATATGTTGCTATCAATTGCACAAGTAAAAAATGTCCATCCAAGGCATTGGTTAATGTAGCCCTATTTAATTACATTTATTCTTGTTGAAGTTTTCAACAATAGTTAAAATATATGACAGCAGAAAGTGAAACTAATTATGTCTCCTTGTATTTCCTTAACAGTTTGGCATTTTTCTTATAGGATATTGACTGATTCTTTATTATGTAGACTTCATAAATACAACTTGTAGAAAACTTAGAAGTCAAACATGAAAGCTAAAAGGTGATTGAGTTTAGAATCTTACCTGATCCCTAGTACAACACAAAATTAAGGGACAGCAGCTGACAATTAAATATTTGACATTGTTCATAAATATATTCTGATAAAAAGAAACTGCTCATTATAAGCAATTTAATTTTTGTCACAATGCTTCCTTAAGTCGCTGCTGCAACATCATTAAAATGGCTAAATAACCTTCATGACATCTTTCTTATGGGCATCAGCTGCACCCATAGAAACCACTATAACAAAAGGATAAATTGCTCCCATGAACCAATAAATTGTTCACTCACAATGGTTTCTAACCTATATCTCAAAGAAAAAGTATATTCTAAATTTTTGTTGTCAGCTGGTGCTTCCATTTTGGACCACTCACAAATTCCATGATAATAAACTTATCTAAATGATAATTTAATTGTATTGAAATTTTAGTAACACCCTGCAACAGTAGCAATATTGGTTGTTGTTTTTATTTCATATTTTACAGCAGCCATCCCTGTATCCAAGCAAGTGCTATCTTATTCTATATACCTGAAACATGCTTGAGCCTACTTAAGATTGGAGAAATCTATTACTACTTATGGTTATGCTCTTCTGTATGCACCTGCATTAGTCTGAGCCCAAAACCTTTTATACAGAAGGAAAACACTCAAACTATTCACAATTTAGTAAAACTCTATGTATGGAACTGTAAACATTTTCCAAAACCAGAATTTCCCCAAGACAAATCTGTAACTCTAACAAGCGCAAGCAACAGCAAGAAGTAAGTCACAATGAAAAAGGAAATCTAAATGATCATGGGTAGAAACCATTGCATCGGAATACATTAAGCAGTATATGCTTTTGTCAAAATGATTAAATGGAATAAGTGGCGAGTTGTTTTCACCATCAGCCACCTATTTCCATTCTTTAAAAATGTTATTCGCCGCACAATGTCTTTGTAAATACACCCTGTATGACACTGCCCCAGTACAGGATTTTGTAAAGCATTGAAAGAATAAAGTGCATTTAACCCATATAGTGCTGGAACCAACTTTATGCTTGTGCAAACAGGTTAGATCGAGGCCAGCCGCCAAGTAAATTGGTGGCTGGCCTGTAATCAAACCTGTTTGCTGCTCTGAGTATCTTTTCTCATCAAAGTTAAGCAAATATTCAAAAAATTTTGAGAGCAGACGTCACAAAAATTTATTTTTAAAAAATTACCCAGCATTCTAAGGGTTAATTACCAGGTTGATTTCTAGGTCAAGGAGGATCCCTATTACAGACCAATCAATACAATAGCCAGCACTTAGTGCTTGACTAATTAATTATTCATAACACCAAATTAAAGGTAACTAGGTGTAATATCTATATTGACCACTTCCTAACACTTAATGGAATACAAATAACTAACAATTCCCTGCCTTTTTCAGCAAGTATTTGGAGAAATTGTGACAAAATGGAGAATTTGACAATAGTGAGCAAATCATCCTTTTTGTCACAATGGTTTAATATATTTCAATGAAAAACGCATTTGCTCTAGGATATGTTAGTCACACTGACAATTGGTTGTATCTTCCGTTACAAATTTAAGACTCTTAAAGGCGGAAATAATTATACAGCAAATATTGGTTTGTTAAATGCTCATTTCAACACTATTTAAGCTATAAAATTCCCAGTGCATCCAGGTTTTCTTCGCAAGGACTTCGCATCAATTCTAAGCTACTGATTGCTTTCCATAAAATAACAAGAGGGCCATAATGGCCCTAGAACCGCTCACCTGAGATTACCACCTATTTGAAAAATAGTTAGAAACATTGCTTTTAACTTTTTGATATTGATGTATTTTGTTAAAAATTCTACAATATAAGTATATAGTGGAAATGCAAACAGGTTCACATTTCAATGCACCCTGGTGGCCATTTTTTTCGAGATATAAAATTTTTTTTTTTTAAAATATGTTTATTAAGTTAAAAATTTTACCATACATGTATATACTGTATAGCGCATTATATTCGCGGTGCCAATATTTCACGTTTTTTAAGGGTTTCTAAATTCGCGGGGTTTATATTTTGCGATGGTTGAAGGTACCGCGAAATTAAAACCCCATCACCAAAGATCGTCCATATCAACATATAAACTACTTTGAAATTTCTGTGCTTATTTTACAGCAAGAATCACTGTTTTGTGATCAACATGAAAATCAAATTATTGTAAAAAATGCATATGATTAATTAATTAATTTAAAATTAATAATAAATTAAATGCATTGATTGAAATTTATTTGAATAAAATGTGTTTTCTTTCTTTATCTGTCTTTAAGTCAATGTTTATAAATGATAAGGGTAACTAATGTTTTATTGATACTTGCAGAACAAGCGTGTCATATGTACTTCTAACCAAGCTTGCCGATTTGTTTGCAATTGAATACAAATTGATACACGCCTTGGGCATTGTTTGACAAGGGGATAACAATTAACAGATTAATTTGTATTCATCTACAAAGCCAAACACAATAACTGTGCATAACGTAACAATGTATGGTGGAAGGGATAACATAATGACATCCAGGTAAAATTGGCGACCTGGTATGGTACACAGAATTACGTTGAAGAGGCTTTTATTAGCGGTGTTAAGAATTCGCACTGTCGGACTGACCGCGAATAGCGCGAAAATTAAACCCCCGCGAATAAAAGTACTTATACAGTAGTGAAAACAAAAACACATTCAAAGTTCAACGCACCCTGGCGGCCATGTTTTTCGAGATATCTAATTTTTTTAACAATCTGAATAGAAGGGCCCCTAAAGAACATTTCTGTGAAATTATTTTGAAATCTGACCAGTGGTTTTTGACAAGAAGATTTTTTCATGGTTTTTACCAAATATGAGCATGGCAACCATTCTGGTCACATGACTGATCTTTTTTTTTGACAAATCTTTATTCCCTCTAACTAGGGATGCTTCATATGATATCTCATTGAAATTGGCCCAAAGGTTTGGGAAAAAAGATGTTTGTAAAGTTATAGATTTTAGCATACATGTATATAGTGAAAACAAAAACGCGTTCAAAGTTCAACAATCCCTGGCGGCCATGTTTTTCAAGATATCTATATTTCTTTAACAATCTTTATAGAAGGGGCCCCAAAGAACATTCCTGTGAAATTATTTTGAAATCTGACCAGTGGTTTGTGACAAGAAGATTTTTTTAAGGTTTTTACCAAATATGGGCATGGCAGCCATTTTGGTCACATGACTGATTTTTTTTTGACAAATCTTTATTCCCTCTAACTAGGGATGCTTCACATGATATCTCATTGGAATTGGCCCAGAGGTTTGGAAAAAAAGATGTTTGTAAAGTTATAAATTTTAGCATTCATGTATATAGTGAAAACAAAAACGCGTTCAAAGTTCAACACAGCCTGGTGGCCATGATTTTCGAGATATCAAAATTCTTTGAACAACTTTTGAAATGAGCCCCCTAAAGAACATTCCTGTGAAATTATTTTAAACTCTGACCAGTGGTTTCAGACAAGAAGATTTTTAAAAAATTGCAGAAATTCCCCTTTTTTCATGCCACGGCAACCAAAGTTCTGCATGGAATCAATCTCTTTGAACAACTTTTCAAGAGCATCACCCAATGGACATTCCTGTGAAGTTTAATTAAGATTGGCCCAATGGTTTAGGAGAAGATGTTTAAAGAAATTGTTGACGACGGACGACAGACATTGGGCGATCACAAAAGCTCACCTTGAGCACTTTGTGCTCAGGTGAGCTAAAAAGTAAGGGATGGTAATGTGAAGACAATTGGAATAATGTTTATGTATGTGTAATACATAGGCTATTCTTTCACCCATTAATCAATAAGCATTCAGGATGAGGAAATAAAGGTAAATGTAAAGAGCACCTATCAAATCCATGATCATTCAGAAAAGGAAATAAAGAGCACCCCCTTGCTGGGTACCCTGTACATCAATGTTCTTTTCTTTATTCAAAGGGAAAAAGGACCTTGGTCAAATACGAAACAATGAGGATGAAAATCGAGTTTGACTGTTAAAGGAATAATTTTGTAGGTGATCACACTGTGTGTGCAGACTCCTATTGATGGCATTAAGATGATACTTTTGATATCAAATGTAAAGGTCTTTGGCTTTGCTTTAATCAAAAGTGACTAGTTATTTTTTCCCAATAGATGAAAAACAAATCCATGTGGTTTAGAATTTGAGTTGCCAAGCACCAAAAGGGGCTATAACTCTTAAGAAATCCCAAAGACATGCAAAACTTATGTAAGTCAGTCTCCTGACAAAAGTGGGTGTATAACATTTGACAGTAAGTGTTTCAATATTGTGGGGAAAAACTGCACCCAACAAAGTTATGTTACCAGATCTACAACATCCCTTTATAATGGTTAGCAAGACTCGCACATGCACATTTTCTCACAATATTCTACTATCACTCAAGCAAACACATACTCTTGCATGTCACCATAACTTATCATTCACTCCTGTTCAAACAAACAAGGCCAAGGTAGAATAAAGTATGATACAATAGAAGACTCACAGGGGCTCCCCACAAGGAAATGCAGCTGACTACACTCTTATCAACACTCTTTCATAACAACAAAGTATACAGGGGAGAGAAAAGTAGCTTTAAGATGAAAAGCATGAGAGGTGAACAACCTTGAAATGGCTGGCCTAAAATGGCAAGCATAAACTAAGAAACAACTTCAGCAATGGACCATGCAAAACAACCTATATTACATATCAAGGTTTCAATGCAAGACTATAGTAAAAGCTTCATGTTTGTGAAGCACTTACTACAGTCTTGCAATGAACCTCGATATATTAGATGATAAAGCATAACAAGCCCTTCATCTCACTATCTACTAGAAGGTTTATAGGTTTTGCAGGTCCAATGTTGTCATTCTTTCAGTCTTGAGGGAAAAGTAGAAATTCTTAAGAAAACTATTAAACAAATCTTGCGAAGATTTCACCATACCTCTGGCATTTACATTACTTATTCACAGGCGAATAGTTGCTATAGGACAAACGATTATCTTATGATTACGAAATTTCACTATGCTCTAATTCAAGCAAAAAAGAATGGAAAATCTGGCCAGCATGAAACTACAGGTATTTCATGCATTATATCTCATGAACACTCAATCAATTCCAAGACAAAGTTGGATAATGCATGTACATGTAGTTTCTCCAAGTCTGACAAAAAGGAATGAAGTATTTTCATTTCTGTAATGTACTCTATGGCCATCAATCTTTTGTGTTCATTTATATTTAAAGGAACCTGCAGAGATACAGATATGAGGTATAGTTCCTATCCGACTGTGTTCATTTCTTCTCTAAAACCTATATTGTGGGAACTCAATAGAATTGCTTATTGAGACAAGTACCTACAATATATGATTTATTGTATTATAAAATACAGAATGCCAAGACTCTGGTAAAACCCATATCTGAACCTGTGAACAATTAAATAACAAACCGCATATCAAGTAGTATGTATAACAACGACATTTAATTCAAATAGACACAAACAATTATTTTTCGTTTGTTAAGAAACACAGATGGTGGTAAGCATAATAACACTTCTATTACAATGTCTATGAGGATTATTTTCCAACTCCTGCAGAATATGTCAGCATCTCAAAAGCACTTAATTCTTGGAAGCAGTGGATTTCTTTTTTGTATGTTCCACTGCTGCAGTTTTTATTTCCCTCCAATCTACGTTTGACACAATATTTTCAAAGAAATGATAATCTTAATCAATCTGGGGTAAAGATTTTAACTTGTTTTTCAGGTAACACCAGATTCACTTGAGCTCAATAGTATCACCGAGCATGTTCTCTTTAACCTTTAATTCCTGTTAAATGTGTAAGCATGAACGAGTAAGGATAAGATTTGCTATTCTGGTAACAACTGGACCCTTATCTTTGAAACATATTCAAGAATGATATCTTGCTCAAACTCAAAATTCTTGCTCAACTTTGAGTATAGTATAAGCATTGAAAATGAATGGTGATATGGGAGTTAACTCATACTCAAATTTATTACTCAACCATAAATTTAGGGAATGATTTTGAGTCGACCTAGAAATTGTTTTAACCCATTACCAAACAATGATGACATTCAACAAGTTTGTTGCAAACTACTTTGGAAAACATTGTGGAAAAAGAAGAAACTGCTCATGATGAGTAATGTTTCCTTTACCCACAATGGTTTCTAACCTATCTGAAGATTATTCTTAATTTCTTCACATTTTGAAATGTCATCAGCAAACACTTTCAATTTGGGACAGTCGAAAATTTGGCATTTGGTAAAGGTTTAAGTGACATGATAAATGCTCAAAAAGTTCTCAAAAATAACACAGCTCATCTATCTAACCCAGCTGAGTATAATAACTATACTTAAGTATAAGTAAGGGTTTAAAGTTTAACCCTTTCCCAAACAATAACAACATTTCACTAGTTTGTTGCAGACGACTCTGGAAAACACTGTTGGAAAAGGAGAAATTGCTCTTAATAAGCAATTTATCTTTTTCCCACAATGTTTCTACTTTATCACTTTTCAATTTCATAACATTTTGAAATGTCTGCAAACTCTTTCAGTTTGGGACAGTTGAAAAGTTGATGTTTGGTAAAGGGTTAAGTACGAAGTAGTCATTTTTGGAAAACACAGGCCCCTGACCTTTTTCAAAATGTATATGCACACGATTCCTGGCTGCCTTTCTCATGAGACTGTGAGCTTGGGAACCAGCAAACATGTGCTACATGCACACGAGCTCCTTAGAGTGATCTCCCTTTATGGAATTGGTCACTGCTACCACAAATGTCACATGACCATCTGCTTAGAAACGAAAACAGTGTTTTAAGACAGTGGCGACACCCCAAACAATCATCTACTTAGTCTTTAGTAAGCAATGAGCAATTTGTAAAGAAAACGAAAGATTTTCAATTTAACTGGTCAAAATTCATAACGAGAAGGCATTATTACTATTACTAAATTTACTTCTATATCCTGTAAAAACTTGAAACGAAAACCATCATTTAAATTTCATCCAAATTGGATGAAAATCGTGCTGTGGCAGTGATTGATGCTGCAGAGCAAAGGGAGATCACTGTGAGGAGTTTGGCACACACATTGTTACTTGAATAAGGCCCAGGTTTACTACCAATACAAAAATTCACAAAAAGAGTCACTGGTTTCATATACAATCACTAAGCATGTTCTCTTGAGCCTTCAATTATAATGGCTCTAGCCAAGTTTCTTGTCAGTCCCAAATTGAGTATTTGTATTGTCTCCTTCAGATCAGAAAGGTCCTGAAAAGTAGAAACAAAACATGGCATTAAAACTTTTATATCAAAGCTACAAATAAGATAAAAACAAAACAAATGGCACACAAATTAAGTGTGTATCCTCTGCCCAGGGGAGGTTAATTAATAATCACATTTTTTAATTGATCTTCTAAGCATTATGAAAATCTTGAGCATCATATAGCTGAGAAAAAATATGGAAAAACGATAATGTGCTCATGCCTACAATTAAAATGTTTACTAGTTCATTGTTAGGATCTACCTACAAATCTACATTGCTTATGCTGATTCTAGTGTTTGGTTTTTACTCATTCATTCATCATGAATCAATGGTGTTTCAATGCTCATCAACAGCTAAGGTCATTTAGCATGCATTATGATGATGTGGATAAAGCATTAATTCATAAATACTTGATCTCACACATCTAGAGCAATGTGACAAATGAGGGAATTGCTCGTCATAAGCAATTTCTATTGTTTGCCCCAATGATAGCCCACTTACACAGAGTAAAATGCTGTTGACCATTCTCTTAACCCTTTACCAGACATTCTCTTAACCCTTTACCAGACGCCAACATTTTTGATTGACCCAAATTGAAAGTTTGCAGACGACATTTCAAAATAAGCAAAAAAATTGAAAACATTGAAAAAATTGAAAACATGAAAACATTTCTGATATGCAGAAAACATTGTGGGAAAAGGAGAAACTGCTTGTTAAGAGCAATTTCTCCTTTTCCCACAATGTTTCCAGCGTCGTCTGCAACAAACTGGTCAATTGTCGTTATTGTTTGATAATGTGTTAAATATTCGTCTTCTGTTTCTTTCACTTTGAAAAAGCAGTCATAAAACCCCATAAAATTGAATTAGTTAATATGTTTGTGTCGTCAGTACTTACATCAGTGTCTGTGCTCGGTGAGAGATAAAGTTTGTCATTTTTCAATTCCTCTAGACAGTGCATCAGTTCATAGGTCTCCTGACTTCCAAACACCATCTTAAATAGTAAAACATAGTATTGTACTCATATAGGTATTAGGCAGGTACACCATAGATCTTTGCAAAATGGGTTGATACCTACAAGTATAGTTAACATATATACACTTTAGTCATGGTATGACAAAAAATACCCCCACCACTTTTACACCACGGGTTGTCTGCATCCTAGAGATTAAATTTGTGCTTTTGGTATGTTCACTTCAATGTCATGACTAATATAAGTAGCAACTCATTGTTTATTTTTTATATCGGTTTTACTTCACATCAACATTCTTTAAGTTATGTAGCGATGCCCGACTCTAATAGATTGGTAAACAAACTTTTGAGGCAAGGGCTACTAACAAAAGAACTCCGATAAACACTTCTCAAGGTATGTATGTGGCACTTAAAGCCTTTTCTTTTACGAGATGTTAAAATATGTTTGAAACGAAGAAACTGCTTGTAAGAAAGTACATTGTATGTGATACAGGAGTGAGTTAAATATGTGCTTCTATCTGTAAAACCTTTGTAGTCAAGTTTAGATACAACTAGAATTCTTAACATATAAAAAGCTTACCTCTTTGAATTCCAGAAGCGTTGTTACATCTTGGAATAAAGTTATCCAAAATCTGAAATCGATTAATAAAACACCATGAGAAGAGAGGTACTTTTGTTATTTTATATGTTTGGAGATACAATCCTCTAGAAATGTTACGACTGAGGAAATTTAATGCATAAAAGTAATTCCCTCCTTTCCAAATTATATTTCATTTTCCTTAAAATTTCAATGTTGAATATTGTAGCCACTAAAATATTGTGATCACAGGTCGTTTTGTTAATAAAACCTCAAAAAGATGAAGAGTGACTTAAACTAGCTGCAATTCTTTACTTAGATTTATCAAATAATTAGGGAATAGCAGGGAAAAAAAAACCCCACATCCTTAGAGAAAACAGCAGGGAACCAGAAAAGAAAAAAATCCCCAATAAAATATTTACTCTCTGGAAGCCAGTCTAGATGTGAGTAGAGAGAACAACAGGGAACCAGGAAACAAAAAATGCCCACTACAACTACTTACTCTCTGGGAGCCAGTCTAGATGTGAGGAGAGAGAACAGCAGGGAACCAGCCGCGAAGAAGTCCTTGTCCTCATAGAGACGGTGATATTCCCGGTATTTACCCAGGAACGTGAGAGTATTACTGAGTAACATACTCGCCCCAAGATTGTCAAGTAAGTCCAAATTGGAGAAAAAACCCTGCTGACTGTATTCCAGTAAATATCTGAAATGTGTAATATGACAGTGTAAAAAATATCTGATATCTTTGTTTTTTGTTTGTTTATATGGGAATTAAGACCATGTCAACAACTCAGTTATGTTACAGATTTCCTGGATTCACTAATACTAGGCTAAGGCTCGAAAGTGTCTTGTGAAAGGACACCCTAAAGAAACCAGAGGTACCGGTGGGGCTCGACCCCCTTAATCTATGACCTCCAAATTAATCACAGGGCCATGAAGAACTGCTAACATATATCTTTAAGCAGACCTGAGGAAATGAAAAATGCTGTAATAGGGGTCAAACATCTTTAGTACTACTTATGAGAAAATATATACATAACTGATCTATCACACAATCCTCTGGTATAGAGCCAAAACAGAATTAACCCTTCTATTAACAATTCCTTTATATAAAAGGCCTACTTTATAGATACAAGTTACAGCAAGGAAAGAATCATGGAGAAATTAATGGCCTTTTAATTTGGTATAGAAAAGTTGAAACAATATCAAAAACTCAATCATTCAAATGTTAATTTAGTATTGGTTTATGTCAAACTTACTTTTCTGCTATTCTTGTAGCAAACGTTACATCCTGAAAAATAATGACTCCTTTGTTGATAATGAATTGGTGGCTCCAAAATGAATTTCTCCATTTAAGAGTAAAAATGTTTTACTTTTGACATTATTTCTTTAACTTATTCAGACAACATATTTTCAGAAGAAAAATACTGAAATCCTTGGGTGAAACAGGAGACTCTTCACAATATCTCTTTCTATTACAATGTTTTCATCATTTATTGTCCAAATATTTTACATGGTGGCATAAACTAACTGTGTAAAGGTTTGATTTCAATGTTGCCTCTCAGATTTCACTGATATAAAGATCAAAACTTGAAAGATAATAGCAAAAGAAGAGACCTAATTTACACAAATTATAAAATCAGGTTCACAAATCTCCGGTTCAATTTTTCATGCTTTCTTTGTTCCCAATACTGATGCTATCCTTGCCAATGAAAATTCTCATTACACAAATAAAACTTTATGGACCATCAAAAAGCGCTCACTCCAATATACTTTTTAAACTACATGCACTTTCAATAGTATTAGCACTCTGAAATATATTAAATGGCATGTTTAAGAAAACTCACGGTAGACTTCAAAATTATGACAAGATGATATATATTCATATATACAAGAAAAATATGGCATCTATATTAGCCCCAAACAATAAATGACAATACCTTGGATCTCAAAAACCATGAGAGGGCAGAACCAAGTCTTTTCTTCTGTATACACTTCATACCCATCACCTTGCAAATGCTATTAACTGAAAGAGAAAAATTCATATCATCAATGTCACGGCAAACTTTATCCATAAAATATTCACTATGAAATAACCTGTACCTTTATGATAAATATTTCACTCCATGTGCAGTACTTAGAGGATTTAACCCATTACCAAACAATGACAACATTTGACCAGTTTGTTACAGATAACTCTGGAAAACATTGTTTTCTGCCATATCAGAAGATTGTTTTTCAATTTCATCACATTTTGAAATGTCATCTGCAAACTCTTTCAATTTGGTACAGTTGAAAATTAGGCATTTGGTAAAGGGTTAAACCACTTAGTTAAGATGTTTTTGTTCATTTTCATATTGTTTCTTACACATCAAACTCCTGGATGTAATGAATTGTGTGATGATAACTATTTGGTCAATTCCATGAACACCCTTTTTATCACTTCTAATTAATTAAAAAAAAATCCATTCTGTTAATCTACCTAGAATTTAGATTTGGACAGAATCTTATGTTAGGCATTGGATTAAAATATGGCCTTCTGAAAACAAAGGGTCTGTCAATGTAATATGTTAAAACAAACTTCATTCTTAAAACACATCCCATAAGGAAATTAGCCTCATTTCAAAATGAAACAAACAGAAAAAACAACAACAATAAAGCATGAATAGTCACTTCTTTTCTTTATAAGGAGGAAATTTTTAACATTTTCTCCTTTTGTCACAATGCTTTCTTACATCTGCTGCCAGTAACAGAGTGAATAATAACCAAGTGAAAGATCATACATGTTGAATAATGAAAACTTAATTCTAACCTTGTTCTGTCATATTTCTTTTTTCACAAACAGCCAGCACTTTGTTAGCTTTTCTCTCAGAATTTATTGGCATATTTTCCATAAAATGCTCCAAGTAACCCCTGAAATGATAAAACATTCATTTGTATTTTCCCAGATTTCAACACTATTTCATTTACTTTATCGCTAGTGGCCAGTTTTGGGTTTTTAAAAGTCACCAACTACAATGAAAATCCTGGCAATAAATAACCACCATAAATGTAAATCTAGGTATGGTCAAAGCATTAAAGCAGTTAACCTAAGATTGATTTTGATAATAGGGCTTAAGATATGGGAAATATGCAGTAATGATACTATAGTGCTATTTGTCCCCAAGTGAGCTAGTTGTTACAGAAAAGTAATAGGGGCTAAAGCCATGGCTCCGAAATTTTCTCCAAATACATGGCTGACTGCTGATCAAGAAAATATCTCTATATTTGCAAAAAAAACCCAAATGATCTGACTTTTATATTATCTTAGATAGCAAGTCAAATTTGTACACTCTCGTGTCATATTAATTTTAAGAGACCTGCAATAGAAGACTAAGGGAATCTCTCCAACAAAAAAGAAATTGCTCATAACAAGACATACTTTTTTTGTTGCATGAATCATTTTCTGCAGGTCAGTGAAAGTGAGTCAATAAGAGCGTAATATTTCATTCTAGTCAATATCATGATAAAAACATAACTCTGTCACCTTGGAGTCTTACCTTCCAATATCCCCACAGTTGTCAAAATAATGTACGGCAATTTGCCACAAACTTTTATGGGACATCAAGCTGACTGCGTAGTCTAACAACAAATGCTCCCTCAGTCGAGTACCAAATCTGAAAAAACAACATTCAAACTTCGTTATTTAATTTACCCCGCCTTCATATATACAGATTATACCCCTTTTGGCCATTTTGTCTTTTCATTTTATTCTACATCACATCAAAAAATTAAAGTTATATTATGATGCCTTGCTCATTATGGAAGACCCCTTTACTTAATTGCTAATTAAGGTTGGTCAATAGAGGAAGAGAAGCATTCTGTATGTTACTCCATTAATATGTACCATGAATTGATTTTATCAAATCTTTTAAAAGGTGGACAGCTGCAATATAACCGAACACTGTTGAAAATGTAATTAAACCAATCCAACAAACTAATCAATTTAATGAGTACCTCAACCATATTTGATAAGGATGAACAACATAAGAAACTATATATACAAACATCCTTAAGGGTCAGGCACAGGTATTCCCAGGTGAAAAAGGTTGTATTAAACATCATGACTTACTCAAATGTGTGAGATCTCACTGGTCCACAATGGTGAAGAATGTCTGTTAAATGTGCCACAAACCAGGAACCACCCAAAACAGTTCTGGAAAAAACAAACAGAGATAACCTACTACAGGAGGCTGTTATATAGGTCACACCCTTACTCAATAATACCTTACTTTGACATATTTGTCGCCGAATACTGTAGAACCCACTGTGACAAAGGGATAAATTGCTCATTTGGAGCACATAGACATTTTGTCACAATGCTTTCTACTATAAGGACAAAATGTTTTATATATTACTTTTTGTCATCTGTTGCCGCCTTCAAATCATACCACTTACCTGTCACAAATTCCCATTCAGGGTAATGGGTCAAACCCTACAGTATATAGTAGCAAAAGCCAAGGTTTTAAAAAAAAACATGAAAAATATGAAGCAAGATTATTGTAAATCATAAGTTGACCTGATGATTTTTCTTGAGACTGATTAGTTTTCTTGAGCAATTCTTGACCACTAACTAACAACTTATTGCAGAGTTTGTGTTTACATGTAAAACTATCCTTACTACTCCTCCAATAGAGCCACATGATCTCTCACAATATCAACCTCTTTCAAACATGACCTATAAATCAAATACATTTGGCAAAACCAGTTCATTTTATGGCACAAGTCCTTCAAATTTAATCCTTGAGATATGCAACTTAACCCTTTACCAAACGCCAAATTTTCCCCTGTCCCGAATTGAAAGAGTTTGCAGATGACATTTCCAAATGTGATGAAATTGAAAAACAATCTTCTGATTAGGCAGAAAGCATTATTGCAAAAGGAGAAATTGCTCTCATTTTCCCACAATGTTTTCCAGAGTCGTCTGCAGCAAACTGGTCAAATGTTGTTATTGTTTGCTAATGGGTTAAGGCGGGTTTTTTTAAAACTTTTGTAGCACCCATATGCACTCTTGCTATTTATCAGAACACTGTTATAACACCAGTTCCTTCATTAGGAAATAAATGAGAGAAATGGTTTAAATTGTTTATCTTTGTAAGGAGTCTTTTACTGTTTTCAACAATGATTTCTATTCTATAAAAGGAAAACGTTTATGGTTGATTTCGTTTTTCAATTGTAATATGCAAACACTAAATTGTGTACAATTAAGAAATGAACTAAATTGTGGAAGGCTATAACTATTTCTAAAGTAAAAGAGAGTAAAAAGGGAATGTCAGCACACCTCTGTGAAAGAATTAATCTTGACATTAGCAAGCTCCTTACCTGCAATCTTCAATAACCTGGAAAAAGTCAAACTCAAGAGCAGCAATCAAAATTCGGTCAAGTTCTGTAAATCGTCCATCATTTCTGAATTCATCCATGCTACTCTGAAATTATATCACATGACAAGACTTAAAATATGAGTACCCCCAAGTCGGTTTCTCATTCAAATGTCCAGCTAGGTCAATTTCTCATTCATTAGTCCAGCTCAGTCCATTTCTGATTTATAGGTTCCACTCAGTCCATTGCTTATTTATAGATCCAACTCCGTCCATTTCTCATTCATAAATAAAGCTCAGTCCATTTTCATTTATATGCTCAGAAAGTTTGAAAGCCGAATGTTGCCCTTCCTATTTATTAATACTGGGTTTAACACATTGTCAACAGTGTTTCAGATATTTTACCGCTTTTCTGGATTTTACCAGGAATAGACAGGGCTCTGCAGTGTCTTACCCAAGGACACTTGCACAAAAAAATCCCAGAGCCACTGGTGGGGATTGAACCCAGGAGCTCTGTATCACAAGCCCTCCACCGTAACCCCACAGGAACCTACCATCTGTTTTTGCTATATTACTTACATGTCTGTAATGGTGGAGATCCACTGACTTGACTGTTGGTTTCTGATAGAGAAGCTTTGAGACTAAGAGATGATACCAGTTTTCACACAAATCTTTCAGCTCTGAGAACACCTCTTCCTCACCACAGAGTACCTGCAATGAATAGCTTATTCATCTTATCTTTGTCTTCTCTCTTATTTTCAGCTATTTGTCATCCCTCCAATATTAATCCATTACCAAATAATAGCGACATTTGACCAGTTTGTTGAAGACGACTCTTGAAAACATTGTGGGAAAAGGAGAAATTGCTCGTCACAAGGGAGAAATTGCTTGTCACAAGCAATTTCTCCTTTTTCCAAAATCGTTTCTGCCCTATACAGAAGATCTATTTTCAATTTCATCACATTTTGGATGCAAACTCTTTCAATTTGGGACAGTCGAAAAATTGGCGTTTGGTCAAGAAACAAAGATGTGTAGCTGTCTAATCAGTTCTTACTTATAAAAAAATTGATTAATCATATTGCATAGGAACACAAATAGCAACTATCTAGCATTATTGTAAAAAAATAAATATAATTGTTTGTCACAATTTTTCTTTATTAATTTGAAAAGGCACACTATTCCATCTACTTATCTTTAAATGATGCTTTTAACTTATGATTTTGGTTTTGCGATGAGATAATAAAAACCTTGTAAAAGAATATCATTCAAAATTTTGTTCGAGCAGACACAAGACAGCATGTTCGTCTATTTGATAACATCAGAGATGAAGTATAAGTCAGTGAAATAATTTTTTTTAGGGACATTGGACATTACAAAATTACTCTGAACACAGTTGCCAAGATTCAAATAATTCCTTTCAATAGTTGTTGAGGTACAAACATGCAGGCAAAACTTTAACCAAGATTTAACAAGTACCAAAAGCCACCTTATTTGCTTAAATTGAAACTTGGTCAGGGACCTTAAGATTATGACCCTAAAAAAATGTGAGAGGTATCAACCCATTCCATACAGTAGTTCATGAGTTAAAAACTTGAATGTAAAACTTAACCAACATTTTTCAAGTACAAAAGGCCACAAAACAAGACAGATGAAACTTCGACAAGGAGCTTAAAGTATGACCCTGAACACATGTGTGAAGTATCAACCCATTCAATACAGTTGTTCATGAGATAAAAACTTGTAAGCAAAAACTTAACCATGGTGTGACGCTGATACCCAGATGAGTAGTATAGCTCTCCTTATTCTTCGAATAGTCGAGCTAAAAAATGAATAGTAGTTAGAACTTTTTGACAGATTCAGCAAAATACAGAAGCACATTTAACTCATTACCAAACAATAACAACATTTGAACAGTTTGTTGCAGACAACTCTGGAAAATATTGTGGGAAAAGGAGAAATTGCTCTTAAGCAGTTTCTCCTTTTCCCACAATGTTTTCTGTCCTATCACAAGTTCATTTTTCAATTTCATCACATTTTGGAATGTCGTCTGCAAACTCTTTCAATTTGGGACAGGTCGCAAGGAAAGTCTCTGAAATGGCTGAGCTTGTTTCCTTCCCTTGCTATGGTTTCTAGTCCCATATTTGTTGCAAAATGTCTTGTTTCCTACCCTTGCAATGGTTTCTAGTCCCATATTTGTTGCAAAATGTCCCTCCTCCACCCGCCTCTCACAATCATCTTTCCAATGCCGCCATTTCATATCAAACTCTGCTACAGAATTACTCCCCTGTAGTTGCTGAAACATGGAGTTGAAAAACAGTCTACATGAGCAATATATTCTTTTGTCACAATAACTTCTTATAAAAAACATACGAAATATTTTCTTTTCAAGTCATATATTGCCGAGTACTTATCATTTCAATTTGGACCAGTCATAAATTCCCATTTATCTATTGGCAATGGGTTGTATGTGAGATGATTAAAAAAAATGGATAAAACAGAGTGTATGATCTGGCAAGTGACAATCAAATACTGTTGTACTTTAGGCAGAACCTTTATAGGTATAAAGTGTTCTGCAATCTCAATCAGCTTATTAAGGACTACAAAGAAGCAACATAAACTATGACAGGATTTTGCCACACTAACATACCCCCTGCATAAAGGACCAACAACAATAGTTTAAGGATAAATCAATACATTACACTATATAATGGCATCTTCCGCAGAACTTCAATCATACTTTTAAACGAGTCTGACACAGATTCGGAGTTTCTTGTCAGCAAATACTTCACACTGTCTATTTGTCCCTGGAGCAAAAGTTTGTATACCTGCAAATAAAACACAAGATCAGAGCCTGTCAACAAGGTAACTTTATGTTATCTTGCAACAGACAAAGGAAAAATAACAAAAATGGAAAAATGATACAAGATACTGCTTTATTTCTAAATATCTTGTTAGTCCCATATCAGATATCCTTGAGTACAGCATTTCAAAACAAATTCCTGAATCTCTCAATGTGCTTTATATCTTTGAAAATCTAACTGAATACATGTTTTACAGTACCTAAAGAGCAAATTAGAAAAAGGAGAAACTGACTTTTTGTTAATTATCACAATATATGTTTTTTTCTTATCCATTTACAATCTAATCCAGAAAATATTAACAATTACTTCTATTTCAACTTTTAATGTCCATGACCCCGTTCTATCATCCACTATACGACCGTCGTATATTTACGATCCATCGTAAAGCATACATGATTCCAAAAGGTGTTCTATCAACCTCAAGTTATACATAAATATACGAGGATTACATAAATTTCCATCGTATATTTCCGACTGGTCAGGGGCAGTCTTAAACTTTACGATTTGCAGAAAACGCGAAATGTCTCGAGCGATTTCGAGATGACATCAAAAGATGGCGGCCATTTTTCTAAGATTTGAAAGATTTTATTTCCTTCAGAACAAGAGATATATACTGTTTATAAATAAACTAGATTTACACAACATAGATAATTGCATTCGCACATGTACATAATTGATTTTAAACAGCGAGACGCGCGAAAATATATATCCGATTGACGTTGCAAATGTGCCAAGCGAGGGCCCGAATAAATGTCAAGTCACGGTATACCGCCATCACAAAGGTCATGTTCAGCCAGGTCTGTGTTGGAAAATCATCATGCAACCGAATTTTTTTTATATAATTTTCTTCTTTGTTATGCCGTTATATCATGAGTACTAGTGAATTCAATGTTTTGAATGACAAATAATTTCGAATAAAAGTATCATCTAGAAGGACGGATATGATATCCAATATTCTGGCACAATTCGGTAAAATTTACGTTATTCCGGTCCTTTCGGTAAGTATTAGATAGTCGTGACGTTTGAATTTTGCTCCTAACTTATGGTCGTTTGTAACTGCTTAACCGACATTGATATTGAAAATGTGACGCTTGAATGGGCTGTTATAAGGGTGAAAATACGCGTTTAAAGGCTTATTCGTAGAGTGGGTACTCTACCCTACATTCTATCCCGTTATTTTGCAGACTGTGACAGTATATTTCACTCATCGTCAATAATACGATAGCTGTCTCATTTACGACGACGTTGATAGAAAGCTTTTGTATGATATCGTAAATGTGGATCGTATTGTAAATTTATGTACCCGTCGTATTTGTTGATAGAACGCAGTCCAGGCCGTGTTTCACTAAGCATCTTATGCTAACATTTGTGTAAATTTAAAGCAGCATTCCTTCCTATTTCAAAGATGAGAAAAGCAAAAAGTAAAGTATTGCAAAGTAACACTCCATTAGAATTGTCTCTACAAGTAAATTAAATGATGTGTCACATTGTAATATGACGGTTTAATTTAATATCTATGTATATTAGTTTTTACTTGCGCAAATAACTTTCTTAACACATTACCAAACTATAACGACATTTTACCTGTTTGTTGTAGACGACTCTTGAAAACATTGTGGGAAAAGGGGAAATTGCTCTTAAGGAGCAATTTTTCCTTTTCCCACAGTATTTTCAACCCTATCAGGAGATTATTTTTTAAAATCATCACATTTTGAAATGTTGTCTACAAACACTTTCAATTTGGAACAGTTGAAAATTTGCCATTTGGTAAATGATAAAGTGGGTTAGTACGCCACCAAGATCCTCCATACACTTTGGAATGTAGCAATATACTCACACAGTCCCAGTAGCCTGGACTCTGCTCGGGTATTTGTAAGGATCTCAGTTCACCTAGCATTGTTTCTCCCTCCACAAAGTGCCAGCGTAACCACTCCAATAGGTCAGGAATTACTATACCACCTGTATAAAACATTTAAATCTTTATACAACATTTTCTTCTTTACAAAGTCATAATTGAAATTAAGATAGGAATAAGAAACTTCATTACTCTTAAAACAGAAAATCTGCTTGGAGAAAGATGAAACTTCCCATATAAACAATTTCTCTTTTGCCAAAAAAGTTACTAATTGACTGCCCATAACTCATTAAACTTCAAGAATGTTCAGTAACTTTATTCAAAGATTGGCTTTGAGTTATATCACTGACTTCATTCTACTAAAATAAGACACTTGTGAAATAATGAGGAAACTCTCAAAGTTTGGTTCTAGTATCTAACACATGCTGGTGTGGGATTACACTTTTCCTCCTACTGCGAGTTTTGTACTTCATTCAAGTTTGTACACAGAGGTGTTAAGTCAGGTCTCCATATATATTTCGACACCTTACAAGACTTTTTGTTCCAATTCCATCTTTATCCATTTCTTGCTGAGTGCATAAAAGGTTTTAAAAATCTGGGTCTGTGATGAATTATTTCACATGCTCTACTTGGGAACATTTAAAAATCTGATTAATAATAAGTGGTTTCATTTTTTTTTATAAATAATAAAGCAGCCAAATCTAGGTTACCCTTTTGGCTTTAAAAAAAACAAAACAAAAAACAAAAGAAAATGTGACACAGAGAAAGAACAAAGCAAGTGAGCAAATTCATCTGCTATCACAATAACTTAAAAACAATTTGTAAATGCAGTAATTCATTCATGTGTCATTCATCTCCCATAACTATTACAATCTATGTTTCTATGGTACATTATAGCAATTTACCAGGTGCAACATCAATCCAGAGTATTTCACAGAGATTCCAGATTAGTTCTGTCATGTTGAGGTTCTTCATTTGTTCTTCGTATGACTGTAACAAGGTCTCGTCTAAAACCGAATCTGCAGAATATCATCATAAATATAGGTTTGGATTTTGTGTATCAACTTACAAAATAATCTAGATATTTGAATGAAATAATCATACAAATAGGTTTGAACGTCGTGTATCAGCTTACCTTACAGTTTAAGGATTTGTGTCAGTTCATCAAAAAGTATCTGGAATTTGTCTCAATCAATGACATATCCGCACCAATGCTGTTGTATGGTCAAATTCATAAAGTGTTTTATCATAATAAGGATATTTTCAATTGGCCAATTTTCAGGGTGTTTATCAATAGTCAAAAACTGTTAAAATATAGGAATTTTTTTATAAAAGATGCAGTCCATGTAAGCATTGTTTGCAGCAATGAAAGTGCAATACATACCAGTTAAGGAGGATAGCTCCATGCTCCGAGCTTTAAGGACACTTCTGTACTGTTTACTTGCAGTGACCAACCTGTTAATGAGAGATGATTAACCATAGATAAAAGTATATTGTATGACAGCCAAGCAGAGGTCAGTCCAAATAAAACTTGCTTCAGATTCTTTTGCATCAAGTATTTAACCCTTATAGTGCTGCAACCGACTTCATCTTTATGCAAACAGGTTAGATCCAGGCCAACCGCAAAGTAAATTGGCGGCTGTCCTGTAATCTAACCTGTTTGCTACTTTGAGTATCTTTCTCAACAGAATTAAGCAGATATTTAAGGTTATGGAAAGCAGACAACATAAAAATCTATTTCTAGAAAAATCACCATGCATTCTGAGTTTTATGACTATGCAGTATATCCTATATTGTTGGCACTTATAAAAAACATTTTGATGAGATGATTCAAATTAGTATTCCCAATTTAGGTTTTATGGGAGAAATAAAGAAACAAGCAATCATATCAACTCCCAGCAATAGTAAGTAATAAGTAATCTATCAATAAGGTAAGATTGTTAGGTGTGTGTGTGTGTATCTAGGGTTTATGAGGTAACCATTGATTTCACATCAGGTTGAAGCAGTTTGTAGAAGATATTCAACATTAAAAATACTTACACCCGCTTTGCTTCTGACCCAACACAGTTAGCCAATTGTTCTTGAAGTGTGACAAAAATACCTGGAAAAGGAAATATGTATGGGTGGAAAAGATATCAAAATTGGATTGCTGTTCTCAAAAGACCACGTAAAACCATGTAATTGATAAAATATGAGTAAAATATAAATAGACCAAATGTTGCTTTCTTATATTTCAAAGCTGTTAACTTCCCACACAAAACGTATCGTTATATCAATTTTAAAACTTCCATCGTTTAACCCATTCCTTGCATGAGAAAATGTGTATCATATGAGTTGAAAGCTAAAGTGAAAATTACAAAGTATAAAAATAAACCCTTTTTTACTTTTCTCAGTCGTTTCTAAAGTATTTTGCAACATATGCGACTATGTGGGGTATTATGGAACAAGGGATTAACCCTTTACCAAATGCCAAAGTTTCGACTCTCCCAAATTGAACTAGTTTGCAGACAACATTTAAAATGTGATGAAATTGAAAAATAATCCTATGATAGGGCAGAAAACATTTTGGGAAAAGGAGAAAATGCTCATTAAGAGTAATTTCTGGTTTTCCCACAATGCTTTCCAGAGTCGTCTGCAACAAATTGGTCAAATGTCGTTATTGTTTGGTAATGGGTTAAAGGTATACAAACTTACCATGTGATTCATTTGCTAGTTTACGGCCAGATGGACTGTGCATCTCTGTTTCCCATTTTACTTCAGTGATCTGTACATTGGTGCCCCTTGATAGATTACCAGTCTCTGAAAAAGTATTCAAAAGCTTTTAAAAACCCTTTACCAAACATCAAATTTTTTTCTCCCAAAATGAAAAAGTATGCAGACGACATTATATAATGTGATGAAATTGAAAAATAATCTTTTGATAGGGCAGAAAACATTGTGGGAAAAGGAGAAATTGCACGTTTAAGAGCAATTTCTCTGTTTCCCACAATGCTTTCCAGAGTCGTCATCAACAAACTGTTCAAGGGTGTAGACAGGTGAGAAAATTTACATTCCTGCAATTTTCCTAAAACAGTTTCTATGACTCTATCACTAGTTGAAATACCGCTTTCACTAGTTTTTTAAAAATAACTTAAGCAGATGGTATTTGACAGCAAAAGCATAGATTTTCAGGGAATTTGAATAAGACAGCTTTAAGTTTTTATTTTGTTGCAATAATGTCATGAAGAGCTGTCAGCTTGCTAAATCTTCCCCAAATCATTCAAGGCTATTCCTTTAAAAAGTAAGTGAGATACTTCCTTGCAGGCAAAAACTTAACAATGAAATCTTAAAAAGTACATATTAATTAAAGTCTAGGCCAGAGTATGTAACTTGATCCTAACTTCACATAATGACCCATGATACATTGTCTGAAGTTTAAATCAATCGCCATCAGAATCTAATAACATGCCAACTAAAATTCAAAAGTTAACCAAACTGTGATGCCAATGCCTACATTTGTTTGAGCCAAGTAGATTTTTTGAAAAATTGAGCTTAAACGGGTTCCTTGGTTTCTCAAAATCTTGTCAAATTTTGAGTTCATACCTTCAACAAGAACACCTTTTTTGCCAGGATAGACTAGCATGTGATTTCCATATCCCCATGTTGCTTGTAGACCAACTGATGCACTTGTATTCGGAATATTCTGAAATTGACAAAAACATAATAACTATTGCCATGTTACATATGTTAAAACAAAAATGAAACACAAACCCATTTCTAAATATATTTCTCAGCTTCAGTGAATGACTTAAGAAACAATTTACAAATTGAGAAACAATAGATGAAGTGACAAACAGTGAAATTACTAATGATGATCATTTTCAAGCATCATTGTTATCATTTTTGTTTTTCAAGTATTAAAATTTGTTAACAAAAAATCTTAATCAAGAATGACTAAAACTTCAAGAGAAGTGCAAGCTTACTATTCTTGGTAGTGCCTATGTCCACATTAGTTTTTGTAATCTTCGATCAGTGAACGACAGTGTTTATAAATGACTGTGATTGTGTCTTTTGGGGTTTGACTTGCCCAAACAGAGAAGTGCAATTATAATTCAGCTATGAAATAACATAACAGGTGTTACTGGTAAAAAGTGCATGCAATTACAACATTAGCTACAAAACACTCCCTATATGGACTTTTGAGACTTTCAAAAGGAAGACAACAGCAAATTCTCCCTTTGGTTTCAAGTGCCTACTGAAGGGGTGTGAAAGTGAGTCAATATTAAGTAGTGGACTAGGGGAAAGGTAGTGAGTCAATGCTGTTTTACTCTGGTTACATTTAATAATGCCAACAGTAGAGCTGGGACGGGTAGCAATTTAATAGTGGCCTGTAGTTGGCCTGTACCCGGGTACTAAAGTACCTGTCCCAGCCCTAGCCAACAGTGTCTCCAATAGGTTTTGACAATATAAATAAATTTATTTCACTTTGACCTTAAAGTTAACCTTATTTGTTTTACATTGATTGTGAAGGAAGGCTAACGCTTGTTCAAAGATGACTGCTTCCTATTTATTAAACTAGTACTTATGCTGATTTGTGGGTTAGTCCCAGTAATTTTCGCCTCCCTTAACGGGGATTCAAACCAAGGACCTTCCCTACAAGAGGCCATCGTTCTACCTCTGCACCACTACATATGATTAAAGAAGGTGACTTTGTGCTTGTTTCTAACCTAGCGCATACTGAGCCTGTGCTTTTGCTTAGCTTCACAACTTTTTTTTGTTAACTTGATAATTCATTCCAGAATCAAGGCATGAATAAATCAAACGTACTCATCAAATCATGTTTACAATTTGACATCAATCAAAAATAAAATTAACGCGAAAACTGATGTCAAATTACTTTAACAAAAAATAAAAGGCGTATTCTAAGCTAGGTTTTTTTATGTTTTCACGTCATATCATTTCTTGCACTAAAGTATCAATAATACTTCCAATTAATCACCAATGATATAAATACTAACGAAATAAACCGGCTCTCGTTCCCGCTCCCCCATTTTCAGAAACGACCATTGAATTTCGCTACCAAAGCGAAACGCCCTTTTATCTTTCGCTACTTTGTCGTGAAAAGAATCAATTTTATACGTTGTGTCCTGAATGGTGTATTTTTCAAAGTTTAATGTAGTGATTGGTTGAAAAATGATTTATTCCTATACTTTCCAAGTTTTGATCATTCTTTCTTTTTGATCTCCATCTTTGCCCATTTTATACATATTTTTCCTTTAGGTTCTTTTTCACGTAGCGGCTTGGAAAAAACAAATGATACCACTGATTAAGGAAAGCAAGCGTCCAGATTGTTAAATCCAATGCCACGTTGCTACGCATGCGTGACACTTCCAAAATGGAATACTTCCGGAAATATCTGGGTCCAGTTCAAGGAGGAGAACAGCCTACTGGCGCCGAAACGGTAGGTCTATTATGATTTATTTACAGTGTCAAAGATTTTTGACGATAATATGTTGCCACTATGCAAGAATGAATGTGATTGCATTTGAGCCTCATGAAGAAATAACCACCGGTTTGTGCTCTATTACGTGTAGTGGGTGGGGTAAGACAGTCTGGCTTTACCGGCTGTCATTTATTTTCTCTTTTCTTAGATTTAAAGTATTTTCATTGATCGAATGTCAATTATACTGGAATAGAAAAATGCAGTAAAGATGGTTTCATCAGGTCCATGTCCATTTTACATTCTGATGAAGGGTGGTCATTGCCCTTGATTAGTCCAGATAACTGGTCTCGAAGGCTATTGCTATTTTGACTGACGCCTTCGAGTCCAGAGTCAATCGTGATTTTTACGTTAGATTTTTGCGCACAGATTTTCTGCGCATGTTTAACCACCTATCATTCCATAAATATGCAATGGATTATGAAATCAAACATACCGATTTGGAGATCAACCTTTTATCTGTCGATGTGTGAAGTCTCAAAAGTGTCACTTTTGTGTAAATATCCAAAACTTTGATTTAAATCACACACATAAAACCTGCTTTCAAACGTTGAGGAAAAAGTCCGAAACATCCGGATGCTAAGTCTCGCTCTGGGTTATGTTACACGGTCCGATATACATGTCAACACTCGATTTACACTCGATCACTGTTAGTAACGTTGTACGCGTTTGGCGCGAGTACATTATTTGTGAGCACTTGATACTGTACTTCGACTAAAATAATTCCCACAGTATTTTCATCATCTGATTATATATGTTTTTGTTACTTCTTTTGAAACAATGGATTCATTTATGGAATTCGACGGTGTTAACTATCTTGTTTTAAAAATGAGAAGTCCAGACAAAGTTGAGGCCGTCATTTTTCCTCATTGAAACCAAATACATGGAAAGTTAAATTGCGCTTCTTGCAGACTTAGTTCAACGCATTGGCTGAAACTTGCGAAATGATATACGGGAAGTTGCCCCCCCCCCCCCTATTTTTGTATAACTCTTTACCGATCGTTAAATGTATAACCGTCCCAAATTGAAAGGGTTTGCAGACGACATTTCAAAATGTGATGTTATTGGAAATGACCTTTCTATTAGGTAGAAAACATTGTGGGAAAAGGATAAATTACTCGTTAAGAACAATTTATCCATGTTCCACAATGTTTTCTAGAGTCGTCTGCAACAAACCGGTAAATTTGGTTATTGTTTAGTTATGGGTTTAGGCGCACATTTGTCCCCTCACTGTAATGTAGATCGAGGGCGAACATTTTCCCCCTCATATTAATCTTTTGTAAGTTACCTTGATATATTATGATAGTATTCCGTTATATTTCAATAAAAACTTAAATGGAGATAATATATTTTATCAGACCAGAGACATAGATTACAATTATAACATCTATGTCTCTGATCAGACTAACCTGTCAATTTTGCTCTATTACGCCGATGGCACTTGGTCAATTATGCCGTGAAACTTGTTTCGACGTTAATTTTCTTATTTTCGGCAAAATTTGTTCTCTCTTACTTAATAATCAAATGTGATGGTCTTTGATTGTCATACTGACACAAATTGAAATACCTTTGGTCTTCTTTGTTTTGGATGGTTTGCCTCGAGTGATAAATTGGGTAAGTGTGACCTCCTTTGAAAGGTGTTTGTTGATTCAAGTATACAAAGACAGTATTAAGGCCACAAGGGGAAGGATCGTGGAAATGTTTCACAGTTCTAGGACTAAGAAACAAACAAAAAATGGATAATAAAGGAATTCTGTTCGCCTGCCTCCTCCATTCGTGTTCTGTAGGTAATTGGGGTCAACGTACCCGATATTGAAGTGATCGTTCATTGAGGGCTTCCAAAAGTGTTCTTTGGTACTGGCAAGAAGTTAGGCGTAGTGGACGTGTAGGACAGAATTCTGTTTCCATATGGAAGATCCCTTATGAAATCAATCACATACGACTATATGAGAGATCTTGTGGAGAGAAAGATTTAAGTCAATTGCTAATGCATCGAATGGACAAGTGTGAAATACAGAGTTCAAATTATTGTTTTGCAAAGGAGTGTCCCGTTTGTGAATGCACTGCGTGTACTCGTTGTAGTATTTGTAGGAAGTTATGTGAATTCACAGGGAAACGGTCTGTAAAGGAGCAGTTTTTCCAAAAGAATACTTTCATTGAACACCTGTTAGAAGTCCAAATTTTAGCGATCAACAGGCGGAACAAATTGTTGTAACAACAGATTAAAGTTCTTAATTAAAAAGGAGTTGAAATAAATGTAACTAATTGAAAATTCGCTTCTTATGAGCAACATTTCATTTCGGTACAGAAGCCTGATTCAAGTACATGTATAAAGGTCCTACATTTGGTAAATAGATTGACATTATAGGTTCGTAATTTGAATGAATTGTAGAATTGATATCATTTGAAACACAGCGCACTACTTGCTCCTTATATACCAATATTGCATGCATAGGCTATAACGTCGTCTGCAAAAAAACCCAGATCCTCCTTGTTCATGGTGTCTGATGAGGAATTGATGATAATGGATAGGCTTGGACAGAGTTAATCTTTTTGACTTTGTGAATTTATCCTTTATAATTTGATTGAACTTTATTGAACGCTTTATGTCCGAACTTAAAACATTGTGAGAAAAGCACTTTGTTTCATTTTGGTTTAATAACTTGACTTTGTAACTTTAAGGGATTAAAATCTTTATTATTTCCTTTTAAGATTTTGTTATTTTTCTTGTTAGGCTCTAGCTACCTTAATTGTCATTTAATTTAAAAGCTAGTGGTGTGATCCTGACTAACTAATTGATTAACCCGAGTTATACGATTTTGATCCAGAGCCCGAACCCGGTAAAACTCGCTACCCGAGGCGAGGTTTAAGACACATGCATATAACGTCGTCTGCAAAACAAACCCACAGATTCCTCTTGTTGGCTGGTAAAGGATTGATGATAATAAGTTTGAACTATTTATCCCCACCCCTTCTTCAAGCACTATATACACTGTGCAACGACATAATTATTGTTATGAAGGTGTTAAGTAAAATATTCATTATGTCAAAATGTGTTGTTTTATTCCTTTGACATTAAATCTACTGTGTAAATACGTGATAGATAGGCTCTGGTTATGCGGTTTTCACATGCAGGTCGCTGATAGCATGTACCCGATGAACACCCAACATAATACTTCATGAGTAACTTTTTAAACACTAGTTGCAGTACGTATATGTTTGGTGTTCATAGGACTGAACATCACCGATCCAACACAGGTGAAGGAAATAGTTTGTTATAGTTTCAAGGAAATTAACTACAAGTTTTATCGGTCCGACGTCAGGCGTTTTACGCTAGGCGTAAATATCGCTCCAATCACAATTTTATAAATTGAACTTTTAACCCTTTCCCAAACAATAACGACATTTGACCAGTTTGTTGCAGATACTGTGCAAAACATTGTTGGAAAAGGAGCAATTCATTGTGACGAGCAGTTTGTCCTTTTCCCACAATGTTTTCTGCCCTATCAGAAGATTATTTTCCAATTTCATCACATTTTGAAATGTCGTCTGCAAACTCTTTCAATTTGGAACAGTCGAAAATTTGTTGTTTGGGAAAGGGTTGAATGATCCTTATTTCTGTTAGATTCGATTCAAAACAAAACATGAAATGATTTCCGTTCATTTTGAAAAAAAAGCATATATATTTTTTTATTTTTGGTAACACTACAATTACGTAATAGGCCTACTTAAACAAAATAAGCGAATTAATAGATAACAAAAACAATGATGTTATTTTAGAAAAACCATAACGGACTATGCTTCAAATGCTGGTTTGCAAAAGACATCTTATCCAAGCATATCTTCTCCGAATCTGTATGTGAAGAGAGCTCAAATTAGTACAACTCGACTTATGTCGAAAGACGCGTACTTAATCCCAAACTGTATACATAATGCGATGACCTTTGACCCGCAAGATATCCGTGGGAATCTCGCGGCCGGTGGTAAACAACATGGACGGCGATTATTTATTTTTGGGCATCGTCGATGTTTCTTGATAGATAACTCGCATATAAGAGGTGTACTGGATACTTGTGTTGGCTGAGACGATTCATAAATGATTTATGTATGTATTTCAAGTTTCCGTTTATTTTTTGGTCCACTTGAACACAAAAAAATCGCAAGTTAAAAGCACTGAGTCGGTCGTTCGAAATTTTGTAACATAAAAATCACGTTGGACTTGAGACGTAGCGAAGCACGATAAATGTCCAAATGACGAAAAAAGCTTCGTTCACGGATCATTATTGAGACTATGCCCTTGATTATCTTGGGGTGATTTCTGGTAGAAGGCCCTCTGCCTCTGACAACAGCTCTTTGTTGATCATGTAAAGATAGTCCGGCAGATAATGCAATGGACCTTGCAATGTCTTCTATAGAAAATGTTTTTGCATTTTTTTGTTGTCAGGGTGTTACTTAAGCAGAATTTGCATGATGACACCTTGTCACCCTTGAGCATTTCTCATAATTCAAGATGGCGTCCAAAATGGCCGCCAAATATCATGTTAGGTATAAAATCTGGTTACATGATGGATTTTATCATAGATTTTCTCATGTAAAAGGATGACTTATTGTAAGAATGTCCATATGATAACACATCTACAAAACTTTAACATGTGGAATCACTTTTTGATTTTTAGTTAATTTTTTAAGAATTTAGTTATGCGGACAATTTTGCTTATTATAGAGCATATGTATGAACACATTATGTAACGAGAATTCTATCTCTTAGAGCGCAATTTTGGACATTAAAGTGTCCATTTCAATTCTACAAGCATATTATTTCTGGTTTAAAATTTTTTGGAAACTTAAATTTGAAGGTTACATCCTCTTTTTTCTCCTTTAAGTTAGCAGTCTCAAAGTAATGAAAGATTTGTTTCCCTTAACATTATAAAGTTACTTCCCTTGATTCAGCATCATACCATTAGTATCATTGTGAAAATTTTTTATCTGTGCAGTTTTCAGTTAAAAAGGTAAACCCAATACTTCTGATTGTTTCAAAATATATGTCTGTTATGAAATAGCATTGTCTACGTCTTATGCAGACAGTTATAAAATACATGTATTGTATTCTAGTATATAATTGATCAAACTGTAAAATTTACTGAAAACATTGAAAAATCTTGTATGTTGAATTTTCAGATATTATGGTTTTACATTAGCGGTCTTCATCTACAATGAAGCACACTATGTGATCTCGGATAAGTAAATACAGTCCACAATGGCTCACTCAGAATAGCATATTATAATTCAAATTGAGTTAGATAAGTTGTCTCTCTTATTACAACTGATCATGGAAACAGTAAAACCTGTCTTTAACAGCAACTTTATAGATGAATTAAATCTAAAATATAAGGTAGAGTTGACCGCATAGTAAAGAAAGCTAAGATCAGGTCAGAGTTGTATGTATGTCCAGCCCCTTGTAATAAGCTATCACCTATTTTTACAGCTAGCCATGTTCTGTTTCAGGGTGGCCGTTTTATAAAGGTTTAAATTAATAATAGTTTTATCTCATATTAGCCATACAGAATTATGACAGACAAATGTTTATTCCACATATACATGTTGTAGTCGTATAACAGGAAACTTGTCAATTGCTGGATCTGATTGAATACAGACAATTATTCAATATAGCACACAGCTAGTATGATGATAAACTGTTCAATTCCCTATACCAGAAAAAAGGATGAAAAGATCCGAAATGTGCATAGAGATTATGTGTCCACGTATTGCTCTCAATAGCTGTCGAGAAAAGGTTCCAGAATGGAGAGCAGGTTATGATGAACATGTCTGGAATATGGAATGGTATTTGGTCTGATATGTTTATAGAGACCACGTTCATGCGGTACGGCCACGGTGCCTTAGGGATAATTTGGTATTACTTTAAAACCAGAAACATTAAAGGTCTGGGCATTGAGTCTAAACATATGAAGTCTAATCGAGCCGACCATCGAGTTACTCAGTGTTGCAGAGAGACCTGATTGGGTGGTAATACACACGGAAGAATCAAAAGCCAGGATAGCGGCAGAAAGAAAAGATTGGAAAGCGATCAAATGCAAAATCACAACTGAAAAAGATTTAACATGTTGAAACATCAGCATGGCAATCATTGAAACAGACTGAGTATGTTGTAATTGATAGTTCGGCAGTTCAATACATTATTTGCTTGCCCGCAATAGGGACCATTCAAAATTACGTAATTCAATTTGAAAAATACGTTGATCAAAAATAAACTCAACACAATGTGAACCTTGTCTTTGCTAGATACAGAGATTATATCATTAAAGGGGAGACAAGAGCACTACGAGAAGGGACATCCTGTCGAATACACCAGATCGCCACAGCTAAGAAACTGTTGCAACAAAACTCAATGTTCTTAATATTCCAGAGAATAATAAGCAGTTAATAACATTGATTTGCGAAGACTTGTCAGCAAACACATCATTTCTCAATTGGATTCACCACCAAATCGTCATGACCGGAGAAGATTATGTGCCCCTAGAGGTAAACGTAAGCATAAGACGTCAAGATATGCTCACATCAAAAGAGGAAGTTGAAAATGTTCTTGCTCAGCAAATGGTTTTTACCACGCATTAGACGGACGGTGGCATTGCCAGTATTTCGGATGATACAGACGTGCTCGTATTAGTACTTTATCACTTCATGATGAATCAAATTGCCGTAAAAGTGATAATGGAATCGCCAGTTCATTGCCGTGCAGTGGTTGGCATAAATGCAACATTTAATACAGACAAAGGCAGCCCTTACTTACTAGGAGCACACGCCTTATCTGGATGTGACACTGTAGCATGTTGTCACATTATTGGCAAAGGGACTTTTGTTTAAGTCCTGAAATCTTGAAGGTGTCATCTTACATCATTAGGTGATGAAACAGCTGCCTTACAGACTATTGTAGCCAAATCAACAATATTCATGGCTTCATACTATGAATTGACGGTAAAGAAACAATAGGCAACATCAGATTTGCAGCATGAGCGAAGAAGGTAGAGAATTCGCCAGCATTGGCCCCAAAACTTCAGACACTTCCCCCAACAACAAAATCCTTCCAAGAGAATGTGAAACGAGCACATTATCAGACCTTTGTTTGAAAGCATACAGCTGACGCTGATCCACCACAGCTTGGAATACGGATGGACTAAAAACAAAGAAACAAAGTCATTGCTTCCCACCACGGTGCCTATGGAAGTACAGATGGCCCCACAGGAAATACTGAAACGGATAATGTGTTCATGTGGTACTCAAATGCCCTGCTCTAGTTTTCGTTGCCGTTGTATTTATTCTCGATTATCGTGTACAATTTTCTGTGCTTGTCGTGAAGAGGGTTGATGCTGCGATGAACAGAGCAAATCGTCGAATGATTGATTTCGATGTATAGTTCATCATGAGACCTTCAAATTGTGATTCATTGACCGGACTCATTAACACACTCGTTTGGTAACCCATACACCATCTATATCACAGAACAACGAACGAACTAAGTTTGAACGGAAATAAACCTGACAATGTGTCGAAAATCGTCCAATTACGGTGGCATCGGCGGCCATTTAAACATGTTAATTACCAATTAAGACCACAATGTTTATTGCAGTATTAGTGCTAGGTATCATGTTACCTGTGTTGTAAATTTGATTGCATTTGTGGCATTATAATTATTCTGAATAAAAACTAAATGTTCAATTTATCCAGTTTTTTAATTTTCGGAGGCCATTTTGTCCGCCATCTTGTTTTTACGGAAATGCTCAAGGATGACAGGGTGTCATCATGCAGATTTGTGATCTACAATGTCTGACCTACATAAAAATACGAAAACATTTTCTATAGAAACTATTGCAAGCTTATCGAAAGAATCGCTATTTATCTGCCGGACTAAGAATTAAGATCTTTTTGTGCAAAAGAGCATTTCTTATTGCCTCTCCTGTTAAACTCAATCACAGACTTAAGCTTCCTTAACTTGAGACCTGGCTCATATTCCTCCTAGATTTACAGAGTCTTCGTCTACTGATGATTTCAGTGACACTGTATGTGCTGTTTATGCCTTTGTTTATGTTATTGTGTTAATTAACTTACTTGTAGGGAGGATATTATACAATTCCTCATTGATTGAAGGCCTGATGAGTAGGCAGAGATCTCAATAAGAGCCTTCTGCCAAAACAACTGCTTCAAGTTATGTTTTAGCCGGTTCAAATGGTTGGGTCCAGGAGTTGGACATGGTAACATTCTGCTCAAGTTGTAAAGCATATGATTGAAATCTATTTTTTTTCCCCCAATTTTTTGTGATTGCAAATGTTTATGTTTGAACGAAAAAACATTTAATTTGTTCTTTACATATTTTACTTTCAGGTTGAAAGACTTGTTGATAGAGCATCTTCCTCCACTTTGCTAGATGACAGGAGGGATGCTGTCAGGGCCATCAAAGCCTTATCAAGGGTAAATGGTTTACTAAACCCTTAAAGGGCTGAAACTGACGTCATGATTATTCAAACAGGTTAGATCCAGACCTGCCGCCAAGTCAATTTGCGGCTGGCCTGTGATCTAACCTGTTTGCTACTCTGAGTATCTTGCCTCATCAAAATTAACAATATGTTTAAGGTATTGGAAAGCAGATGACACCAAAAATTATTTTAAGGGTTAAATCTCACCTGATTACTTTCTTTTTGAAGTGTGCTTCTTTCACATTATTTAACTAGTGCCGCCTCAGGGGTTAAAAACAAACTTACCTTTGATGGGTTCTCATATAAGGTAAAGAGTTTAATTATTATGTAAGTTCTCACAATAGCTTGTCTTTATGGTGTTTGTTTTTGGCAAGTGTAACATCCAATTGAACATCTTTTATAGTTTTACCATCTCTAATCATATCTAGATCATTTCAGTCAGGTTATACAGAAATCAACAGAATGTCTTTTTGTTATACATATTATGGATTTATACAAGCAATAGCAAAAAGAAAACAATGTTGATCCTATGGTTGTAGACTCTCATAGTCATATAGAGTATTTCGTTAATCTCCCACAGTAACATACTTTTTAAAGGCGCAATCTCACAGATTGGGATTTTGACTTTTATAAAATGAATTGTCTTTTGTTGATAAGATGACAACATATACATCTAGAGTTACAAAAAACTAGATCAGCTTCCCATCCCTGTAATAACCTTACAGAAAAATTAAAGAGCATTTGTATTGCAGATATTGCAACAGTTTTGTTTTGTAAACAAAGAGCTGAACTTTTTTATATACCATAGTCATGTGGGTCTTTGGAAAGGTTTAAACGTTCTTGTCACATGACATTAGCACTTGGTGTGCGAGAAGGAATAGAAATACTGAAAGGTGCAAAGGCTCACTTCACACTATTTAATGAATACAAGGGGTTTCAGCAACTCAGAAATAAAGAAAGTGAAAATGGCCTTTGGTTAATTGACAATTTTTTAACATTTATTAGAGCGCAAATCTCTGATTTAGTTCCTTTGAAAAAGATGAGGAAATGAACAACAGAGCAGAATTCTTGCTGTTATCTGGACATCTAATGAGATTTTAATTTTTTTTTTCAGAAATTCCGACTGGAAGTTGGTACCCAAGGAATGGCCGTCTTGATTTCTGTGCTGGAGACAGATAGGAATGATGCAGAAATAACAGGCTATGCCCTGGATGCTTTGTGTAATGTGATGTCAAATGAGCCTACAGATGATGGTATGTATGATACATTGCTAACCTCCTCTGTACATATATAGTTGTTGTATGCTGGACATAGATGTTTGAACAATGTACAATAGTGAATGTTTGATAGTTAATTAAAACCATAAAATGATTTTGATTTCATCATGTCACACTTAAATATCCAGGGCTCCAGATAAGTTTTGAATTGCATCAGTATGGTACTGATCAAAATGGAATTTAACCAGTACATACTAGTTTCAGTCAGTGCACCGATGTTCTGCCTGTCGGCCGGCAGTAGCCACTTTTATGGCTGCTTTAACTTATAGACAAAGTCAAACTGTTGTATATTCTTACAAACTGATACATGATTTACGATTATAACTAAATGTTCATTCACTTTTACTTAATAATACATTATGTTGCATCAATTTTGCTTTATCATATAACTTTTATTTAAAAAGTAAAAATTGAATAACATGTCAAAACCTACGTACAGTAGGTAGGCAATTCAGGGAAAATCCTGATGAGAAAGTTCCTACAAAAACTTTCCTATCAGGGTATACTCTGTTTGCAAGATCTGTTATGACAATATGGGTAGTTTAATTGGTATTTTAAAAAACGAAAACAATATTAGGTGCAGATTTGTCAATTCCTTGAATTAAAACGAAAGCGTATTGTTCTATAACAACCAGCAAACATGTGTTTTATAAGCGTGTTTTATGTTGATATGCTAGAAGCGATCTCTTTCCTTTCTTTTTAATTTACTATTTTCGGAATACGGACTGTTTTGGCAATGTGTCCGTACATTAAAAAACTTAAAAAATCTGGAGCCCTGAATATCTATGAAGACTATTAGTAGTGTTTTTGAGACCACATTAACAAAGGAAGATATGACTTGTGGAAAATAATATTCTTATGTGATATTGTTTTTTAAGTCTGTTGCAGAAATGCCAAAATCTTCTAGAAGTACACTGCAGACTCATTATAACGCTGTCGTCGGGAGCCATGATGCTAGATCCGCGTTAATAGTGGGGTTGACAAATATAACGCGGGGTCCCTTACGCGCTATATGCCAGACCATAACCACTTAGGAAACAATAAGATTCAAGAAGTAGTCTATTCATATTTCAAGATTGTGTTGAGTTACGGACTTATCATTGAATTTATTGTGAATAAAAGAAAAGCAAATAAAAAACATAATCAAAACTTACATGTTTAACTATATATTCCTTTTTATTTGTTTCATTACGATTCAAGTTAAGGATCATTGATAGAGGCACATGCAGTTTAAATACACACTACAGAAAAAGGAGGGTGGATTCAGTTAACCCATGTTCTATTTATAGATTTAAACTCCAAGTAAGGAGTGAGTAAATTTTATCGACAGTTCTTCCAGCATGTGTACCTAATGCTTTACCATTTAAACTAGGTGTAAAACACTCCCCTGAATAAGCGTGTACAAACTAATGATATTATGTAATTTATCAACACTATGTACACATAGATTTAAATCTTCCCTCGGGTCACGGATTGTGTACGTATAAAGGCCACGCGCTTTGTTTAAAAGACCGTGACAAACAATGGGGATTACCCAGGGAGTTATTGATTTTCACGCCTTCGGAGTGCAATTTGTAGGTAGACTTTCTATTGAGGATGCCGACCGCGTCATTTTGCAGAAAGGGGGAGATTTAGGCTATTGTTTAAGCCCTAATGTGCTTGAAATTTTGGGAGCCATAGGAGACCCGCGTTATAATGAGTATCGCGGTATAACGAGTCGCGGTATAATGAGTCTGCAGTGTACCAGGTTATGAAAGAATTATAAATTTGATAAGAATCATTCAATTATTCACTAACATATATTTCTGTGATGCGATTTTTATGTCACTATTGCAACTTTGTAATATAATTATAAAGAAAATACATAAAAACTATGCTTTAAGTTTGTGTATAAGAGGAGGGGTTAATCCGGTAAACCCTACCAGAGGTAAGGATAAGAGGCATGTTGCCCTAGTACCTATTTTATTACTTTTCTAAACACTATAGTGTTGGTATTTGTTAGAATCATCTCGGTGAGACAGTTCTAATAAGTACCACAAAATAGGATGCATTTGATAGGTTTTAAAACATGTGAAAAAGCACATAAGTCTCCTTAGCTAGAGGAGGGCAGGAGGTGTTATTTAGGTAAACCCTACGGCAGGGTGATGAGACAATTCTAATAAGTATCCACAACAAAGGAATCATTTATCAGTTATTTAAAATGTTGATTGTAGAAGACTCATCTCTCCCTTATCTAGATCAATCCTTACACACTATTGAGGTTCTATATATATCTGATTGAAATATTTAGATGAGGATGTACCAGACCATTACCCAGATGACTTAGGAGGACAATTTACAGAAATATTTATCAAGAATGCAGACAATGTAGGATTGCTGCTCTCCCTTTTGGAGGTAAAACAAGAGATTTTCTAGCGCTGGCTTAAAATTTGTGGTTCTATAAAAAGGGACTGAGCATAATTGAAATTCAGACCAATATTCATCTAATTGGTCTTTTTTTTTATCGTAGTAAACCCCAAGTTTTCAATTAACAATGTTTCTTTAGTCAGTGGCTTAAAAAGAATATGTATACAGTACTGGTGAGGAAATACCAGGAGAAAAGATAGCTGCCTTGACCACAGAAATATGACTCAAATACCCTTGAAAAAGGCGTTGGAATCTGTATCAACTAACCAATTCTTTTAATTGAAATTTTATATATTAGAGGACTCTTTTCTTCAAATGCTCTCATCATATCTAATCATAATCCATTTAAGCAAAGTCACCATATTGCATTGTGAATAAAACCTTTTAAAATGAACTAAATCATTTAAGCATGAAAACAGATGAAAGTGATTTAAAGGGTATTTAATGTAAAGAGTTTTCTATCTTTGTTAAATATTAAACAGATTCTATCATGAAAAGTCTTTATACAATATTTCGCTGTGCTGTCATTTGTTTAGGAGTATGATTTCCATGTCCGCTGGCCCACTGTCAAGTTGTTGACCATCCTGCTGACCAACAAATGTAAAGATGTCCAAGAATGTATCCTCATTCACCCAATGGGCGTGTCCAAACTGATGGATCTGTTATCAGAGAGCAGGGAAATTATCAGAAACGACGTAAGTATCCTACAACAGTATACTTGGGTATAGATATGTGTGCATATTAGAGACTTTTATTTTTACTTTTCAAAATCTATTAGATGAAACCGATTTTGAGCTAGTCTCAACAAGTCATCACTATCAGTGTAAGGGAAGAAGTAAAGATGTGAGATATGGAGAATTCCGTATTCAGTCCTCTGGTGTAGGAAACTTATGTAAGGCTGTTTTTCTGTAACTTTCAAAATGTCGTATTTTGAAATGCTCTACATGGATAAAGTTTGCAGTCAAACGTTGTTGTTGTTGTTTGAATAAGAAATTTTGATAATGAGCATTTCTGCTTTCAAAAGTTATCAGCGAGGGGGATACTCCTTTTCTCTACATTCTTATAGCAGCTTGAAAAACTCTCCCAAATGTCAAACAGTCAATCCAGCGTTTAATGCTATGTTAATTAACAACTTAAAATTTGATTAATCTTTTGAATTTCAACAAGTTCAAAATGAAAAAAAGTAGAAACTAGCTCAAGAAAAGCAATTTTTTCATAGTGACAGTATTTTTCAACATCATTTGATAGTATTTCTTCTATTTCAGGCTTTGCTCTTATTGAGTCAACTGACAAAATCGAATGCAAATATCCAGAAGATTGTTGCTTTTGAGAATGCGTTTGAGCGCCTTTTAGACATCATTCACGAGGAGGGTGGAATTGATGGGGGTAAGTACTTAAGTGTTTTGTAATCATCATGCACTCCTTCATTGGAACTTTTCTTTAGTGTACTTAAAAAAGGGAACATTAAGAATAAAGTTAGTTGTTTGAGAAAGAATTAGTAAGGGAGTATTGTATCAAAAGTATTATTTGCTTTACATTTGCAGTTGCTTATTGAATTATTTAAATGAACTCAGTTTTAAGTCATTGACAATGAATGATTGCATTCCATTATGCACAAATTATCTCTTTGTCACTCTGGTGTCTGTAGTTTTCTGAAGCATAGCCATCTATGTCAGGTTTTATGGAGAAAGCATTTGTGTTAATCAAAATTCTTATCTATTTGTATGATACAGTGTATCTCCAATGTCTATTTGTATGATACAGTGTATCTCCAATGTCTATTTGTATGATACAGTGTATCTCCAATATCTATTTGTATGATACAGTGTATCTCCAATATCTATTTGTATGATACAGTGTATCTCCAATGGATCCCATTTGCGGCACTTGATTATGATGAATGAAAGAAGCAGCTTTAAACTTTGGTTTTACAAGATAATCTTGCTACCAAATATAGATAGAAATGGCCTGTTGATATTGTTTAACCATTTTACATTCATCTTCTCACTCTGTTTACAGGTATTGTGGTAGAGGACTGTCTGCTGTTATTACTTAACCTGTTAAAGAACAATGTTTCCAACCAGAACTTCTTCCGAGAGGGCAGTCATATTAAATACCTCACACCATTCTTTGAGCTGGACAATGATCAAAACAGGTCTCAAGTTGGTTGGTCAGCACAAAAAGTGACCAATATCCACTTATTGCTTCAAGTAAGTTTTTTTTTTACTTTTTTTTTCAGCTTTTGTTCAACTACCTTTACCCCAAACACATTTTGAATTTAACCCTTTACCAAATGCCAAATTCTCGACTGTCCCAAATCGAAAGAGTTTGCAAACGCCATTTCAAAATGTGATTAGATTTACAAAACAATCTTCTGACAAAGCAGAAAACATTGTTAAAAGCAATTTCTCATTTTCCCACAATGTTTTCCAAAGTTGTCTGCATTAAACTGGTCAAATGTTGTTATTGTTTGGTAACTGGTTAAGATTTGTTTAAATGTGATATTCGCATTTGGATAATTAAGTTTTCTCACTGCTATATATATCTGAAAAAGAATTTTTGGAAGAAAGAGACTTAATGAATGATCATTTACCAATATCTAATCTCTTATAAGATACATAAGAATAACAGTAACACAATTTCTCACTTAATCAAACTGTCTTCAATCTTTTACAGCTTGTTCGTTCTCTCGTCTCTCCCAACAACCCACAACAACAGATTTCAAACTGCCAGAAAAATATGTTCTCATGTGGTAGGTACCATAGTTATTGTTAAAGTTGTATTTTATTGAACTAAGTAGAAAAAAGCTTGATGGATTAAAGTCTAGAACATGGTTTGAGAAGGTAGTTGGAATATCCTAAATTTTTTATAGGACAACAATGGAAATGCTTGTTAAAGACATTTTATAAAGATATTGTAAGAAGTATTTTGCCATTTCGTATAAGGCCTAAAAAAGTAAATTGTTTGTTTAGGGTAACATCTTCAAAATCAGGTAGGGTAGGTAGATATATCTTTTTCTTTTTTTTTAAATTTTGAGCTTCACTTTAACATGCATATTTCTTTTTAAAGAAATAATTAAACAGTATAGAAATGTCTTCTTATACAGACAAGCATCCATCAAAATGCATTTTCAGAAGTTGTTGAAGTTAAGCGCCGATAGATGACATGAACATGTGTTTGTTGGATGTTCTCAGTCTATTCAAAGTGTAAACTGGCCTGTTGGAAATGCGCGAGAAGTTTAAATGGACATGTTAAATTGATTTTTTTCTTCCAATGGTCAAATAAAATCTTTGGGGTAGGCATGTTTGACTAGGTAGGGTCGGGTTGCCCTAAACAAACAAATTTTTTTTTAGGCCTAAGTAAGATTTCCCTGTAGGTCTATGTATAAATATTGGTTTCCAAAAAGGTATTTTCCTTTCAAATTTCATTTACACTTTACCAAGTGTGTTTGACTGTACTATATTAAAAGTTGACATGAAACATTTTATTTTTTTTTACTTATTTTGATTTTCTTTTTTTTAAAAAAAAAAAGGGTAAATGGAAATGGTGACACTGCTTGTAAGATGGATTTCTTCTTTTCCTTCAGTGTTTATCAATACTTGCTACATCAGTCACACCCAGGGACTGTTCAACTGTTGCCTTGCAATTCTCTCCTGTATATAAAGATATACCAATGTTTGTTATTCAAACATTTTCAGGTTTGGCCCAGCAGTTGTGTAGTATCCTGATGGCCAGCGGGGTACCTGCCGATGTTCTTACTGAGGTAATTAGTAACTTGATTACTTAACACATCGCTTAACCTATTACCAACCACCAAATTTTAAACTGTCCTAAATTAAAAGAGTTTGCTGACAAAATTTCAAATGTGATGAAATTGAAAAATAACCTTCTGTTAGGACAGAAAACATAATGGGAAAAGAAGAAAATACTCATTAAGAGCAATTTCTTTTTACCCACTATGATTTCCAGAGTTGTCTGCAACACACTGGTCAAATGTGGTTATTGTTTGGTAATGGGTTAAGCAAGATTTTAATGTTTGTGTTAATTATCTGTAACAACAATCAAAATTGAGTGTAAATAAATTGAAAAGTTTTGTTAAAATCTTGCTGAAAGTATGAAAAATAAAAGAATGAAATAGCATGGTGATGGGTTTTTTTTATGTTTCAATTTGAAATGGATTAGGTTCTTTGTGGCATAGTGACAAAGGCAGCAATCAGACCTTCATGTATCAGAAAATAGTTAGACAAGGTTTAGTTTTCATCTTGGCTGGTCATTGGAAAGTTGTCTTAAATATTTGGCCTAGAACTCCTTCATTTACCCCATGAAATCTGTATGATAAGAAATCTTTGGGTTTTTGCTTTACTTTTCTTTATTATAAATCTTTTTCAGACTATAAACACTGTATCTGAAGTGATCCGAGGAAATTTACAAAACCAGGAATATTTTGCCTCTGTCATGGCACCTTCAAGTCCTCCAAGGTATGTCACTTTATTGAAGTATTTATGTATAAAATGTCTATAGTTTCTGTATGTGTTATAATGAAAGAGTTTCAATTATATGATTAACCCATACCACAATAAGGTAATTTGTATACCATCCTAAGGGAAAGCAACTTCCGCAATTGTCATAATCATTTATAGTCTTCAGTGAAATAAAACATGAGGTATGATTTGACATTACGTTTTCCTTATCATTTAAAATTTGATAGGTAACACATATTTTCAGGTTGTTTTTGTTTAACCCCCTACTCAACCCTTATTCTAAAACGTAAGATCTTTTAAAATGGACGTTTGTTCACACAACAACAGAAGAACTAAAATCTGCTGTTCACTTTTGAGAAAAATCAATTATGACAGAAGAAAAGATTCCTCAAAACAAGTACCTTGTAGGTGATAATGTTTATTGTAACCTTTCCCTAATGTAGAGGTCATTTAACGCATCTTTGGCTGCAAGTATCTACAACAAACAAAACAGGTTAAATTAAAGGGGTTTGGGGGGAGAGGGCTAGTTGTGGGGACTCAGTTTTGCATGTTATGATGATTTGGGATATATTTAGGAAAGAAAAACTAGCATGCCTAACAATTGATTCAATTTGTTTTTAATCCCAAAGCATGGCTACACATTCGTATGTATTTGTCTTTATAACCTCCATGTTTTATGTTTGTCTAAGATGATTGTTGTTTATTTTTCTGATTAGCTTACCTTTCCTCAGAAGGGGGCCTGCGTGGCCTAGTGGTCAAGGAAAGCAGTTACATAACTAAGAAATTCTTGATACAGCATTAAACTCCATACAAACAAATTATCCTCAGAATAGAGTTAGTTGATTCCACCTGGAACCAGTATTTGCATAATGATGTGGTTCATTTATCCTATGAACTGCATTTTTCCAATATTCCCGTATGTCCTTAAAACTGTTCCCAACATGAATGTGTTTTCTGATGACAATTGGAGGGTACAGTACAAGACTATTGCAAGTCCTTCCAAAAAGTGAAGGATTCACAAAGATCTTGCATTTGACCCTCAACTTAAAACAGAAATAAAGTTGAAAGACTACTCTTTCATAAAATATAAGTTGGTAAAAGTAGAAATTGGCGGTGTGAGGAATATTTTAATTGATCCCACAATGATTTTAAGTCTCCTATACCTCACCAATTAAAGCCCTGTATTGTTTGATGAAAGGTTAAAGGCTCAAACTGTTATGTCTGTTCAGGTAATTGAAAAGTTAAGAGTTTGTTTTTGTATGTTATCATGTATAGAACTACCTGAACTTGCTTATGTTTCATACATGTTGCTTTTTCATAGTTGCTTTTTGTATACATCTTTATGTTGCATACATAATTGACTGTTTTCCTTGAATAAATAGTCAATCTGGTTGTTTTTGTGAATGAGACCAGGTAGTTGTGAAAGACATACCATGTTTGTATTAGGTGGTTAAAGTTTCAGTTTTCTGGAACTTAGAAATAGACTTGATTTTGTGGTGATGGACTTATTTATGTATAACGTAGTTTAGATCATTGCATGCAAAATACTGTCCATATTTATAGATTTGAATATTGTAAACATTATTACATTTTCATATTGCTATTTGTTCCTTTTCTTTAACGTTTCATTCTAACTGTATTCCTAATTGAGGGACATAAAACAATTCACATATGTTGTTTACTTGAGAGAATTGAGTTGAATATTCTTTTTGCAATGGTCTACTGAGCATTCTGTTTAAGACAAGGATAAGAAGTCTCCTTTTTTAGTTATAAATTAATAATTTCTGTATTCAGCAACACAGATTAACAAGCTTTTCTTCCAATTTGGATTGGCCAATCTTAAGCTTGCTGCTTCATCTATGTTGCATGCAAGGTTTTGGGCATTTACATGTAATTAGTCTTCTTTGTCCTTCAGATAAGCAATATCTTATGTGCTCAGTTGGTAGCTTGTCTGTGCTTGAATATAGGAAGTCATGAGTTTGATACATGGATCACCCTTTACTTTTTTTTTAAGTTTAATGAAGTTAATGCAACATGATTTATTCTTTGCTTATCGCTATTTTGATATGTTTGTGTGACAAAGAAATCAGCAGCTTTTGAGAAAATATTGTGCTGTATTAATGAGAAAAAACCAAGAGCATGGTATTGGCACTGATGGCTGTGATATGACTGAATGACTGTTGGAAAGGGCTTGAAACCACAATCCAACCAACCATCCTACAGACAACTTAGAGATGACATTTTAAACATTGTTGACAGAAGAATCTGCTTACAATATTCAAACTTTTTGTTTTCCTCTAAATTTTCTTAGAAGCTATAGCAATTTTTTCCAAAAGCAATTTTAGATGGTCTACATGTTTATAACTCAAAACACACAACTGATTTCAAAAACACTGACAAAGCAATCAAATTCATCCAAGCAAGCAATTCTGTTTGCCAAATGATTTCTTTTTTAAATAGCATTTGTTATTACTAGAGAACTTCATGTTCTAAAATCATGAGGGTTACCTTATATAAATGTGTTTTGGTATATAGGCCTTGTGATGGGTGATAAGATGTTGTGATTTAGAATTAGATACTTTTTCTTCTGATTTCCTTCTTCTTAAATCAAATTTCAGCATAGTTTGTTAAACTATTTAATGCCTGGATGTTTGTAAGATGTTTGTTAGATGTTCAAACTTACTTATGAGATTATTAACTTTATCATACAAACCAACCATCTTTTACTCCTTGAAGCAAGTCAACGCTTTGAAAAGATTGTGAGACAATGAGTGTCACAATGTATCCATGTGTAATTGATTTATTAAACAGCAACTCAAAACTGTTTAATCACACATTTCCAAGAATGTTTATGCGTTGAATAGCCTTTGACTGCTATAGGCTCAAATAAGACTGTGGAAATATCACATGATGAATGTATGAAGAAAACAATTTGATATCTGTATATGGAAATACCACATGCAGACAACATTTATTATTTGAAACTGGCAACTTTAGAAAAGCTTTGTAAACATGAAAAACCTTTCAGTTCTGCTGTTATGATATTCAAATAGATTGAAAAAGCATTGTGGCAAAAGGAGAAATTGCTTGTAAGAAGCAATTTCTCCTTTTGCCACAATGCTTTTTGAAAGTTGTCTGCTGCAAGACACAAAAATGGAGTTATTTGGTAGTGTTAATGTTGTTTTTACAGGCCTGCTATAGTGGTGTTGTTGATGTCTATGGTGTTATTTGGTAATGTGTTAATGTTGTTTTACAGGCCTGCTATAGTTGTGTTGTTGATGTCTATGGTGTTATTTGGTAATGTGTTAATGTTGTTTAACAGGCCTGCTATAGTTGTGTTATTGATGTCTATGGTGAATGAGAAGCAGCCGTTTTCCCTCAGATGTGCCGTGCTGTACTGTTTCCAGTCATTTCTCTACAAGAATGAAGTAGGCCAGTCACAGATAGTACAGACTCTACTACCAACTTCAGCGGATGGTAAACTATTACCCATTACTCTCTATCTCTTTATGCTGGGAGCATGGATTGGCCGGCTTATTGATGAAATTTGACTGTTATACTGGTGAATTTGGCTTAAAACCGCTATTGAACAACTAATCTACTTTCTTCACAAATAAAGAGCTTGTTCCACATACACTAATATGAATTGGGTTTATTGGTGTTTTGAGCAGATATGGTTTTCAATGAAGAAAGGTTTGCTTGCTAAAGATTGACTGTTTTTTTAAAAATGCATCATGAGCAAATTCACCTATATGTTGAATGTTTTCAAATAAGGCCTTTTCAACGATATTTACAGTTGTCTTCATTTAAACTCGAGCCAGCTAACTATTTACTGCATATGCTTTTCTTATGTCCCATCAGTTAAATACCCGCCAAAAGCATTGTCATCAAACAGCAACTTCTATCTAATAAGGTTATCATTTTCTGGAATTGTTTTTATATGATCTTATTTTAATTTTTTGATGGTCCCTCCTCCCCCTGTCTCAAGTATTTCAAAAAATACATTTTAAACATTGTGTTGAAACTTTATGGTCAAGGCAATATGATTTAGGTGGCCTAGTGGTTAGGGTACAGAACTTGAAATCACATGGCACCTCTCCGCGTGGGTTCAAATCCTAAGAGGGATATCGATTTTCATGACAGGCAGTCTCCTGACTGACTTACGGAATACCGATGGTTCTACCCGCCTTGACCAGCCCTTATGGGCAGTTGAGTATGGGGTCTTCCTACATCATTAAGAGTCGGGCATCGCTACATAAATGAAATAATGTTGATGTGATGTAAAACCTATATAAAAAAAATAAAAATATGATTTAGACAAATAATGTCACAGGGTGAATATTTTTAGTTATAGGTTTTTAGAATACAATGTTACATTTATTTATTTTACAGATATTAGTAATTGCCATCAAATCATTATATATTTCAGCCAATACGATAACTGCAGGCCAGTTGCTGTGTGGCGGACTATTTAGTACAGACTCTCTTTCAAACTGGTTTGCCTCTGTCGCCTTACTAAATGCCATCATAGAAAATCCTACACAGAAGGAACAACTGTTACGGGTCCAGTTAGCTACAAGTGTTGGAAACCCCCCTGTCTCTCTACTGCAACAATGCTGTAATATATTAGCACAAGTAAGTGTCCACTTAGCTACAAGTGTTGGAAATCCCCCTGTCTCGTTACTGCAACAATGCTGCAATATATTAGCACAAGTAAGTGTCCAGTTAGCTACAAGTGTTGGAAATTCCCCTGTCTCATTACTGCAACAATGCTGTAATATATTAGCACAAGTAAGAGTCCACTTAGCTACAAATGTTTTGAAAAATGGAGCGAAGCTTCTTTATCCCTTTTAAATGTTGAATTATTACATTTTATTATTTTCTGAACTCAATTTGCATGTCATGAGGAATTGGAAACAGCAGATGATAAGTAATTCAATTAGACAAAAACACTTAAAATAGAAAGACAGCAAAAGCAAAACAGAGTCCCAAATAACAATCATGTCACAACAGGACAATTTTGAATTTCATTTATGAGAGACATCTTCCTCCTATGAAAGGCTGAAGGTCACTTTTCATTGTTTTCTTTAAACTTAGTATGAGAAGATGCATATTTTAATTAAAGTTTTTACTGCTATACCTATGTGCTTTCTGACTGATTTGTCTCAGATTTACAATATTGAAGACCTAAATGTTGTTGTTTTGTTACACCTCATATATTTTGACTGGTCTGAATTTAAGGAAATAGCAAACATCAATTAGAAAGTATGAAAATGAACATAATCTATGTGACATTTGGTGGACACCATTTTAAAAAGGTGAGATTGCTTTCCAAGAGCAACGCTTTTGATACGACTGCTGTTTGATCCTTCTAATACAGGAGTGTTAAAATGCATATACATTAGAGAAAAGGGTAAGAGAGTTAATGGTGTATTTGTGTTGTTTTGTAGGGAGGTCGAATACAAACCCGAATTGGTATATTGATGTTACTCGCCGCCTGGATGTCAGATTGTCAGACAGCAGTAGCACACTTTCTCTTTAACACGGCAAATGTCCCCTATGTATCCTTTATTAGAATACAACCCAGATGGAAACAGAGATAGAAAAATTCCCTTTTGTGTGCAGCTTTTCAAAGAGTATTGAGTAAATCCTATTTTGAAAGTATACATTAGAACCCTCTCAATGAGACAATTCTAATGGATACTCAATATAACGTAAGGAGAAGGGTCTAGATGTGTGCTGTATTTGAGAAATAATGGGTGAACTACAACTATAAAGGTATTAAGCAGGGCACTTTTGGTCTTACATTAGATTTTAACATGAATGGAACATGAATATTTTAGTGATAATTAGGGATTTACATCTGTTTGATAAAATTAAAACAAATTTACTTTAAATGTCTTGAAACCAGATTGAAATTGTTTGATAAAAGGGGGATTTCCTCATTTAGATTATAATTCTTTTTTGACCAGTCATATTTACAAGGATGAAAATTCTATATATTTGCTTTTTGGATTTAAAACTAAGATGTATTTGTCACCCTTAACATGCCTGACAGCTCATATCGCAAGTGACGGCGACTGACGGAGATGAAAATGAGCAGAGTGTTCATGGTTTATGTGCCTTCCTGTTGGGAGTCTGTGTACTCTGTAATGACGATCAGAACCAGAGTTACACATCGTAAGTCATCATATTCTTGTCATAACTATCATCTTTATCCCTACCAGATCCCTGCATGATCCAGTGGTTAATGTGGTGGTCTTCCTCCAAGTTGGAGCCTCACCTGTACCTTTGGTTATGATCTATTCCATTTGAATAGATAAAATGGATCAATTTTGGCCGAAAATGTCACTTTGAATTAGATGAAAATGCTTTTGACCCAACTGTTGACAAAGGGATGAAAAATATCATTCATAAAATGAAATGTGATGTAGGGTAAAGTATGAAATCATGCTCCTTTTGTCAATGTGGTTTCAAGTGTATAGTATTTTAAGTAAATATGTGTAAATATGTTCATAAAAGAGAAAGAATTGAATACAACTGTTAAATGTTATAAAGATTTAGTAAATATTGCTCGTTATTTTCAGTGCAACTTTAGTGCAGGTGATACAAAAGCGAATTGGTTTAGAAACCTTCACAAACAAGCTAACCCAGGTCACCAAGAGTGAGAGTTACGTACGAGCCATCAAGAAACCAGACCTTAATTATAAACAACCCAGTGAGATGGTGTTTGACTATGTATTTACTCGACTCTTCAAAGCTCAAGAACGTGAGTAAAGGTTTATTTCTAGATTGGCTTTTCCCCCATTGTGGATTTAGATGAAGACAAGAAAAAGATAGAAAGATTGTGCTACAAATATTTTAAACTTGCAAGTCTTACGTGAAATAGGGACCTCCGTGGCCTGGTGGTTAAAATAAAAAACTTAAATCACATGGCCCCTCACCATGTGGGTTCAAAACTCGATGCGGATTTAGACTTTCAAGAGAGGTAGTCTCCTCACTGACTTACTGAATACCTATGGTTCTATCTGGCTTGATCAGCTCTTATGGGTAGTTGAGTATGGGATGTTCATCATGAAACAAATAAACAGGAATATATAATTATACATGTAAGTTTTGATCATCTGGGATTTTAATAGACTAGTTCTTGATTCTGATTGAATCTTAAGTGGTTATGGTCTGACATATAGCACATAAAGGGATCCCTTGGTATATTTTTCAACCCCACTTTTAATGCAGGTCGATCATCATGGCTCCCGACAACCGCGTTATAATGAAGCTGCAGTGTATATAAACTTATGCTAAATAGGAATTGGTTGTTGGGTGCAAGTAAGATAGTTAAAGCAAGGCTATTTATTAATCAAATAATCTTTTTGTCCTTAACAGATGAGATTTTAAAATCACTGTCTCCTAATGCCAACCGAGAAGAAACCAAAAAACAGCTTGCCAACCTAAAAGAGCATGAAAGTATTGTGTCTCAGTATAAAGATTTAATACAAGAACAGGTAAACGTTTTATTGATGTGTTGATATAGAAAAAATAATGTTTGAAATTAAGATTAAGATAGTGAAACTTGAAGATTATGTCATCAAAACAAAGTATTTCATTAACGATCATAACAAATGAACATTTTTTCTCCAATGGATTTTATAACTAGCCAAAGTTAAGTCCAACTTAAGATGCAATTGAAATTATGCAGTTTACCCAAACTTTACAATAGCAATAAGTTCATGTTCCATGTTGGGTGAATTGTTCACCTTATGAAAATTACTTTGTACAATACTGTTTCACCTCTAACTAAAATGAGATGTAGCAGTTATTTTGGCAAAACAAACAACCTAAGAATTTTCTTATTTATCATATGAATGTCGCCATGCTTGCTTTGAGTGAGATTTAGTCATTTCTGGACTGTTTAAGATTTCTTCGAAAGAAAGTTCACAGACTAACTTGGGTAAGGTTTATTGTTCTACGTTAGAGCTTAAATATCAAGCCCCTGAGAGGCATATCAGTAAACCTGGTTTCCTAGATCTGATGAGCCATGCATTCCAATGTAGATGGGAGAATGATTATAACAGAATGTAAAATCCCGAGAATCAATTTCAAAATGAAATGAGTAGTAAAGTAGTATTCTACATCATTTCACAATACTTGTCTCAGTTTAGCCACATGTGTATCGCAGAAATAAAAGTTAAAGAGTTTCATCGTTTATTAGACTTTAAAATATGCCCAAAGAGAGTGCTTGCTTAGAAAAGACAAGTTAAATGATAGCATCCCGAACAAATATACAAACTGTGTTTTTATATCTGTGTATTGTTGTTGACAGGATGGTCGATTGCGTGAAACTACAGAACAACTAGAATCATTACAGTCTCAATACAATGCTTCATGTAAACAGTTAGAGGAGTTTGCACAACAAGTACAACAACTGAAGGACCAGAATGCATTGTTAAAGGCCACCAAAGGTAAGGATTCTTTAAGTAAATTAATTATAGGTTTGATGCAAGATTACTGAAAGTCTTTCACAAAAGTGAGACTTGATAAGGTTGTTTTGATCACTCAATGTAGATTTACCAAAAAGACAATTTGACAACCTTCATGACTTCTTGATGATGAAAGCTTGAAATACTCTTTGATAACTGAGAGATCCACTAAGACCTTTGAAAACATCTCAATTTTGTTTTGGTGTGTGATTTTGTTTAGTTTGCATAGCAAATTGATAATTTCCTATTAAATGCAGTAATAGATGGTTTGCTTTTGTTGCTGAAAGGACACAACATTGAACAACCTTTGGTCACCATGCGAATCAAATGAAGCACATAGAACATTGTTTGAAACACTTTAATCTAGAAACGGATCATGACACAGTTATTCTAAAAATGCTGTGCATCATAACTTGTACATAAGCATGTTTTATTCTTGTATGTAGGGTCTAAACCAGCGGAAGATGACAAAGAGAAGGAGGAAATTAGAAATTTGAATGAACAGTTACAGAAATTAAACCTTCAGTTGACAGAGAGAGATTCCCATATAGATAAACTAGTAAGTAAACTTTTGAGAGGAGTTTGCTGACTTATTTATATCTTTCAACTTAATTGGCTGAACTTAAGGCAACTGCATTATAATATGACAGAGAGTGCACTTTGATATAGTAATGTTTCAATGGGTATAAATATTGTTAGTAATTTGTTAAATCAAACTCTGTCCCATAATAAGAAATTTCCTTTGTCAAAGTGCTGAACCTCACAATCACAACAGATAGCATGTGTCTATCAATAATTGTTCTTTTAAAGTCTGAAACATATATGAAACATTAATATATGAGATTTGTCACCAATCAATGAGGTTCATGTGGAAAAGCAATATGTGGCCTGAAGAGAGTTTTGTTTAGTTTTGTTAAGTACTGGTGAGGAAATAGCAGGAGAATTGACCACTGCAATGATGCAAATTCTGTGGAAAATAGTATTAAACCCTGGATCTAAACCCCTTTTCAAACTATATCTTAATTCCTTCATCAAAAAGAATGAAAACTCTTCAAACAAAAGGTTGAATCTACAGCATGATTTTATAACTTACACATCTGCTCCAGTTAATTTTAAAGGATATCTTAAGATAAGATGCTACTTCAAGGGCTCAATGCAAGACTATGTAATTGCATAATAATCATGAAGCACTTACTATAGCCTTGCATTGAACCCTCGGCTTAGAAATAATCTATCGAAATAATTCTTTCTCTTTATTCTATTTTCAGAAAACTGATTTAACTGTAGCTGAAGGGAGACTGAATGCCTCACAAGAAATAAATGACGAAAATAAGGAAAATAATCCCAGTGAAGTAGCAGTCTTACAACAAACTGTAAATAAATTAAACACAGAGTTACATGAATTACGGATTGTTACATCGAATAAAGACGCTGAATTGTCAACGTTAAAATCAGAATGTACCCAATTACAAACACAATTACAAAATGTGGTAAGTCACTTATTTTGGACATACTCTTTGAAAGTTGCCAGGCTCAACAGCCAGTGTTGGTAAAGGCACTGAACTATTGTCTGTTTGATCAGGGATAGATTTCAGACTAAGTTGACCATGTTGAAGCATCCTTTGTCCACTACTATTATTCAAGAGAGATTCTAGATATTCAGCTGGTACATTTGTATTGCTCTGTTTTTATTGTTAAACCATTCAAAATAGAAAACACTATTACTTTCTTTAAGCAATTTCACTGGGGTCACTCTGTCGCCATAACATAATTGCTGCTGGCAAAATATGAGGGTTAAAGCTTTGTGGCAAATGGGAGTCGGTGTATTAACAAATTTTGTGAAAAAGTTTTGATATCAAAGTTTTGAGATGTTGATGTAAAATGTGCAAGTTTTTTTTTAATATATGCATACACATGGATGTAAAGAAGAATTGTGTTGAGGCATTTGTTAAATCTTTATTATGGTGGAGCGCCAAAAGACAAGGTGCAGGTCTTCCTTATTTTTTAGACCATTTTGATTATTGATGTTATAACTACCTTGATATATCTTATTGATGTTGACAAAGCACCAATGGTGTTTTTATATTTTGCAGCAATCTTCTCCCACAAATAATAATGCAGAAGAATTAGAATCGAGATTGTCCTCATTAAATGGGGAGGTCTCCCAGCTGAAGGAAGAGAAGGGAGTTTTACAAGAAAGGGTGAAGAAGGCAAACGAAGAGAACCTTAGTCTTTTGGATAGAATAAATGTAAATAGAGACAGTTTTATTCTCAAATATATCATTATTTGTGACATATTTCCCCATGGGAAACTTGGTGACTGGCAAAATTAAGGAAAGGAAATTAACGAAAAGAGAATTAACAGCTATTGTTAAATATTGAACAACTTGTTCTTAGTAATATTTGGATGAAACAAGTGTAGCAAAAGAGAATAAAAAGGTGTTAATGACTCAATTTCCCTATTGTCTCAGACGGTCTTCATCATCTATTTATAGGCAATTACATTAATACATGTATAGGAAATAATGAGTTGATGTTTACAGAAATCTGTTTGGTCAGGTAGCAGCTGGCTACACATTCCCCCTCCATTGGGAATCTTTGTGATGGCCCTAATTGTGAATACAACGGAAAAAATATAATGGAAAAGGTACTTTTTCTGTATGATGTTAAGCAGAAATCATTGTAACAAAAGAGGGAATTTCTCATTAGGAACAAGTTATTTTTTTTTATTCAGTTCTGCTTGTGTCACTATGTTTTTTAAGAATTCTGCAGCAGATGCAGTAAAATGTTGTATAGGAAGTAAGGGTATGTTGTAGAAATGGTTGTTTTGTTTTTATACTAAGGTATGGAGGAAGGGGAGTAAGACTTTGTATTTTAAGATTTGTTTAGTCAAGCATTAAACTGTTGTTGGATAACTTTAAGAATTGTCTCATCGTAGACCATTTGAGTGGGTACCAACAACATACTTCCTATCATGGAATATACATGTAGTGTAATACACTGATTTGATTTGTCTTATCAGAAATTAGAGGATGAAGTGAAGAGAAAAGAGGGAGAAAAAAGTGCAATTACAGAGGAGTTGGAAACTTTAAAGAAAGAACAAGAAGACTTGTTGGTGCTTCTTACTGACCAAGACTCCAAAATAGACAAATATAAATCCAAGTTAAAGGAACTTGGGCAAGAGGTGGGTAGGACTAGCTGTTAACCCATTACCAAACAATAACGACATTTGACCAGATTGTTGCAGATAACGCTGGAAAACATTGTGGGAAAATGAGAAATTGCTCTTAATGAGCAATTTTTCCTTTTCCTGCAATGTTTTCTGCCATATTGGAAGATTGATTTCAATTTGATCACATTTTGAAATGTTGTCTGCAATTTCTTTCAATTTGGGACAATTGTAAATTTGGCGTGTTTGGTGAAGGGTTAGGATGTCATTGAAATTGACTTTTGTTAAAATGCATACTGATACAATGTACATTTTACTGTATTGAATAGCTTATTAGAAAAGTAAAGACAACAAAGTGTGACCTCCGCCAGGATGATCATTGACAAAGGTAACAAAATGATTGTTTCCAATCTGGGAATCCAATGGCTTGCACAGAAATAAGTAACAACTGTTTCTTTTGCTTGACCTTAATGAAAGTGAACACCCTTATTGTATACTTTTCTACTCTACATTTGTTCAATACAATTTCAATATTTCCAACGTACATAGTTAAAAGTTAAAATTGACATCTTCCTCAAGCTGGAAAATCATATAATCATTGGGGCTTAAATATGATGAAAAGATATCCCAACACAGTGATTTTGATTTTCATGAGAGGTAGTCTCCTGACTGACTTACTGAATGCAGATGGTTCTACCCGGCTAGACCATTTCTAATAGGCAGTTGAGTGTGAGGTCTTCCTCCATCATTCAGTGTCAAGCATCGCAACATGACTGAAATAATGTTGACGCGATGTAAAACCCATATAAATAAATAGTCATCATTTCATTTACATGTCATTTGTGCCTAACAAAGGATGCCCAAGAAATGTGGCAGAAACTATTTTTATGGCCGCTTGATTTTAAATTTCTCCTTAGATGTCCTAAGAAGTTATTTTGAAATAGAGAATGATATGCTTCTATAATTGATGAATTGTTTATTTCTGGCTATTTTGTATTTCATGAACAGACAGGAGAGGTAAACAGTTTCAAATATCCGTCTGCTTGTGTTTGTCTGCTTGTACATGTCTCGCCATGCTATTATTCCACACCCTCTGTACAAAAATGACTTCCCAAATTCCTCAATTCTTAATTGTGCTTTATAAATGGTTATAGCTGCTAAATTGTTCAGAGTTAATGCAACAGAAAACATTATAGACAGTTGTCAAAATTGCTAATAAAATCTTTTCAAAAAATGCAAAATGAACAAACTTTAACAATGGAATTGTCATAATTAGTTTAAAAATTGCCCTCTGCATCATAGAAATTAAATTAATCAATGGTATTTTATTGATTATTATATAAAGTAATGTAGAATAAGACTATGTCTTTCTCATACTATTAATGTTTTTCGGGGGCCTCCGTGGCCTAGTAGTTAGAGTACAGAACTTGAAATCACATGGCCCCTCTCCGCATGGGTTCAAATCCTGAGAGGGATATGTATTTTCATGACAGGCAGTCTCCCGACTGACCTACGGAATGCCGGTGGTTCTACCCTACCCGCCTTGACCAGTCTAAATGGGCAGTTGAGTCTGAGTCTTCCTCCATCATTAATAGTCGGGCATCACTACATAACTGAAATAATGTTGATGTGATGTAAAACCCAAATTAAAAAAAAAGATTAATGTTTTTCATACTATTTAAGTGATTATCAATTTTTCACTTTCCTCCATTGTAAACAACCTGTCAGCTTTCCTGCATGTGATCATTTTTAATAAAAGGGATATGTGCATGCATCTACTAGATCCAAGGATTTTTTGTTGAATATCAGTATAGCATTTTATTTCCTTTACCATTTTTTGCATATAGACAGGAAACAAAATCCCCTAATGTTAATCCTGTATGACCCATGATCATGTACCAAACTCCTGTTCATTCCCATCCTCTCCATGTTGTCAATTTGGACGAACTCTGGTGTAGCATGGATATGATTTTCTAAAACTTATTTCCCCTTGCAAAGAATAAGTTAACCATGTGTAGCAGACAACTTAACTTATAGTGCTGGAACCAACTTCATGCTTATGCAAACTGGTTAGACCCAGGCCAGCCGCCAAGTAAATTGGCGACTGACCTGTGATCTGACCTGTTTACTTCTCTGAGTATTTTTCCGCATCAATATTAAGCAGATATTTAAGGTTTTGCAAAGTAGATGACACACAAATCTATTTTTAGAAAATTACCCAGCATTCCAAAGGTTAAGAAACTCTTACGACTTAAAAAGTTGCCCATGATGAGAAGATACTCCTTTTGTCACATGGGACCTACCAGGTATAACAAACAGATGGTACTTCTCATGATTGTCACCTTCTGTTTCTTTCAGTTTATAAGTATATATAAGGCCATGGGTTTAAATCCCGGGGACGGTATTCCAACTTTCATGAAAGGTAGTCTCTCAACTGACTAATGTAGACAATGTAAAAACCCATACGAATAAATAAAGTATGTAAGGCAGCAGTTTATCAGGATAAAAGAAAACATTGTTGTACATGGGAATTTTTGCTCTTTAGACAGAAATAGAATTAGAATAGAGGAATTACAGGGCTTTTACATGTATTAAAAAAAAAGAAAACCTCAGTCGCCATAGTTTGCCATTCAATGCCAGTTGAAAATGGTTATAGACACTAGAAGCATTGTTTGAAAATGTCAACTAAGTTTTATTACTTTTCAGGTTGAAGAAGACGATGATGACGACGATGATGATGACCTAGAAGATGATGAAAGTTAACCAGTTCCAAATTCCGAAATATTTCCTAGACCAATTTAATTGTTCAAATAACTAACCAATTGTGTAAACATCCTTTTTTGTTGAATTGTTTATAAAAAGCTTTAAAATGGTAGAGGGAAGGTGATGTAAAATGAGCTATAGTCATGAACTTATCAAAATTATGCATAGACAATATGTGACCATGTAATTCAGATCTGTTTGCTTCGGCTGAAATATAGATATTAATTTATATGAATTCTTTTTTGAGATCAATAACCAGTTTTGAGTTGCCATAGTTGATTTTGCAGACACGACTTTGATTATGTCAAGATTTGTAATATTGACTCACTTTGACTTACTTCTAGCAGATGATTTGAGAGTTGCTCCTATTGACATCACTGTTCAATGTCATTCTTCGTATTTGATAACTGTCATTTTCAGGGGCTTCAAATCAAATGTGTAGAAATGGGTTAAAATTACATTCATATCAATTTCTTATTAAATATCAAATAGCTTTGTTTTATTGGTGGACCAGTGACTAACATCTTCTAATGGTTACTGGATGGAAGAGGGTATGGTCTTATCTTTGATGTATACTTTGTAAAATTATCTATCGAAAACCAAAACATCAGCACACCTGATTCCTTGCAGTAAGGCTGGGATATAATGTATGATAATTTAAGTATGAAATCTTAGGAAGGGGACATAATCTTAGAAGAAAGCATCGTTATGCGACTGAGTATGGTATTCAGAGCACTAGGCTCAAATCGAAATTGTGGGATTTCTTTTTCAAAGCATCATTTCCTCAGTACTGGTTGATTATTTCGGGGCAATGGATAAGTTGTGTAGGCCTGAAATAGCTATCCTACTTTGAGGGTTCAGAGCAATACTAAAGTAAGTGGTTCATGTTTATGAAGCACTTACTATAGTCTAACACTGGACCATCGACTTGCGCTGCATTAAGATTACTGAATTGAGTTATGAGGTAGAAGACTTGGTCAAATGACGAAAATGCTATTTATTTTGAGAATGTTCTTTGTCATTTCTATGGTATATAGTCGGCAACAAATCTGATTCAATGAGAGGCTTTTCCAAAAGGTGATACTCATTCATGTGAATTGGGCATGATTAAAGATGTTTTATTTATTTTACATGTATACATGTGTATAAAAGTCCATTGCAAATTATTTTTAGATGAATGGATGCAATTATCAAATTGTTAATTAAAATGATAATAAAGGTGCAAATATACCACTAGACTTGTTTATTATAAAAAATACATTACATTTTTTCATAACAATACTAGATATAGTTAAAGACTAAATTTCCATTTCCATGACTGTTTCGTAATCAATGAACATCAACACAGTACACCAATCTAAATGATAAAAATAGGATTTCATGATTTTTTTTATTTCTGTAGCAAGAATAAAGTACCATTTTTCAGTTATACTGCAGCAATTTCATAATCACAAAGTCTTAAAGAGTAAATAAAGAACTTGAAATCTTGAACTCCTCTCTTTTGAGTATTCCTTGTTCATTAATAAGCAGGGCTGAGATACTGTTTATGCTATGTTTAAACCCTAACACACAAAGCTGGATTGCAGGCTTCTGCTCAATATTATAAACGGGTAGAACTGTATTGCAACAGTTTTTCCATTACCCAGAGTGCTATGTAGAACTACCTCCAACAATGTTTTTGGACTTGGGTGTGAACCATCCTAAGTAAAGATCCAGCAGTATTCTGCCCCTGAGGCAGGCACTAGCTCTTCACCGTGACCATGCAACAATGATCATGTTGGTTTAACATTTACACTGGTCTCCATGATTTTTGCAGCATTTATAAGATCATTCACACTGGTCTCCATGATTTCTGCAGCATTTATAAGATCCTCATCTTCACCATCATCAAGTTCATTTGTCTCTGTAAGAAAGATTCATTCATGATCCCTGCCTTGTTTATATGCATTTTAACAAAACTGTGACAAAAGGAACAAGATGTGTCCAACGAAACGCCTATGCCCCTAAAAAGCCATTTTGTCTTGGAATGCTCAAATTTGACCTTTGATTAAATAACAGTGACCTTTATATTTGACTAAGTCACTTTGGAAAATAGAAGGGTGAAGATGTCATTGGTTTACATGACGCTACAGTTTGAGAAACTTTGTTGTAACATTGTGTGAAATTAAATGCGAGACATACTTGATCATGTGAATTTGTCAATTTTTAAGCAAAATTTGTCTGACTGGGATGTAAAATTGCTGATAAAATAAAGTAGTTGATCCTTTTGTCACATTGGTCATAAATATGATATACTCTGCTATTTTGTCAAATATCTCCAGCAGAATATTTATAAAATAATTGTAACAGATGGAGAGATTGTTTTTGACAAGAAAAATCACTTAAGTCACAACAACATATGTCCACTGTCGTTAAGAAAAACTTAAAAAAAAAAAACTACTATTGCTGTACATACATAATATGTTTCTTTAAATGAGAACTTAATGAAATTTATTATGAGGTAATGGTTTGTTCTGACAGGTTTTTTCTAATCAATACAGACCTCGAGATTTGTTCTGGACCTGTTTTTCAAGTTCTAATGTTGAATCAAGCAGTTCTTGGTCATCCATTTCTAGATCAAACTCGTCTTCTATGTCAGTAAAATAACTCTCTGGTAGGACATTCTTAGGCAACGTCCACTCTTGAACATAAAATTAACAATTGTAAGAAAGACTGATGTCTATCCACAATCTACTTATGTGCCTTGCACTGGCTGTTCTGAGATTAGTCCTTATGTGATAGAATGTATAATGAAATCTGGCTTGTATAAAAAAGTTATAAGATCATTATGCCTACCATAAATTAAAGGTAGAGCGGTTAGTTTTCCACTTGAAATAGTCCCTTTTTAACCCTATAACTGTTAAACGGCTCAAAATCTTTGTAAGTTTGTTTCTCACCCTTATACCGTTTCATTTATACGCTGGAAAGCCTGTTATCATAATTAATACATGGAAGAAGTTCATTGTCAGGGTAACATTATTTACCCATCATCAAATTGCAAATACCTTTTCATACCTGTTATTGGCGCCTGCTTCCAATAACAACTATCCAGTAGAAGGTAAAGGTCATTTAGCGCGCATTATGATGATGTGGATAAATGTATATTAAAATTATTTACAGGATAAAATGTATTAGGTTAAAGAAAAAATAAATGAATTTGTAATGAATGATTGATAGTAGATAGAAAATTTGTAAAAAATAATGATAGTAGATAAATTATTTGTAATGAATGTCTGATATTAAATAACAAATTTGTAATGAAGAAACGATATTGATATATGTATATTTGAAATGTGTAAGGAATCACAATTTATTCGTAATTCCAGTAAATGTATCCAAATTCACCCATTCCATCATATGGGTGTTTGACAAGCTCAGATATAATGGTAATCACAATTATAATGCATGAAAAGTGCTTTATTTCCTTTATAAAACCAGGTAGAAACTATTGAGGCAAAATATGAAATTGCTTAGTTTAAACTTATTTATTTTACATGAATTGTGATGGAAGCTCGAAGCTTATTAAATTCACTCTCGATGACTGCCTCCTGGATACTACACCAGTACTCGCACCGATGTGTGGGTTATTCCAGGCAATTTTCACCTCAACAATGAGGATGGAACCCGGGATCCTCAGTACAAGAGGCCAACACTCTAACACTGTCGCCCACAGCTTGCCTCAAGCAATTTCTTATTTTGCCTCAATTGTTTATTCAGGGTTCTGCTAAAAGTACATTTAAACATGTAGAGTGTTCATATCACAGAAAGGGTTGCTTGAATATCTATAGAAATTGATAGTAAAGACTAGTAACCTGGTGATTTGTAGTTCTGGGCATAACAATCGGGGTCATGACATTTCTGGTAAAACACTCCTTTATGTAGGTCAACAATAAACCTGCAACATAAATAAACACACAATGCCATAACACAAATGATAAACTAATATTACATGTAGGCTTTCCAAATAATTCATGAAATACTGTACGATGAGCAGAAGTACTCTATTGTAAAGCTGTTATAGACAAATTTGCTAAACACAATCATAATGTTGTGCACATGTTTATTTGCTTCATGTTGTAAGATATATTAAATGACAAAAGGTCTGCCAACAATTTATGGACCTCTACATAAACTACTAACCACCTTTTCGTTGTAAACACAACTTGTCCTTCATTATAAATCATTAGCTATTTCTTCTTTTGTCACAATAGCTTCTAACTATCATCATAAAGAAGATTTTGGTTTTATACCTTATAACCCATGACTGTTGCTGTTTTCATTTTAAACAAGTAACATAATTTGGGATTCTTACATGACGTTATTACTCCTGTGTTGCCGTCCAATGTTGTGACAGAACCTGTATCGGGAGATCTCGTACACAAGTAGCTCCCCCTGGTGAAAATAGGTCCAATGCCTTATCACACCCCGATTCCCAGCCTCAGTTATCATCATGCTGATGTATTCATCCACCTCCGGATACGGAGACATAGTATAGCCCTCGATGGAATCTGTAAACAATGTTTTATTTGGTCTCAAATTTGCCTAACCCTTTCTCAAACAATAACGACATTTGATGACTTTAGAAAACATTGTGCAACAAGCAATTTTTCCTTTTTCCACAAGATTTTCTACTCTTTCTGAAGAATATTTTCAATTTCATCACATTTTGAAATGTCGTCTGCAAACTCTTTCAATTTGGGACAGTCGAAAATTTGTTGTTTGGGAAAGGGTTAAGTTGTACTGATAAGCCTGGCATCCAAATCATTGGAGGAATACTTTGAATTCAACTTGCAATAAGGACTTGAACAAGGTGGGTTAAATAATCAGTATTTACATGTACCGGGATTTAAACCTGCAAGAAAAAAGGGCTTGGTGATTCCAAGTTTCTTACAAATGTATAAAATATTGACATTGAAAGAAAGAATATGGTCTCTGTAACCCTTGAATCTATCATACCTGTCTTTAGACATCAGCTGCAAAAATCTTTGTAAACCACTAAGACAAAGGATATATTTCTCCTTATGAGAAAATATACTTTTTCATACTTTTTTGGCAACTTCTGAATCTTTCCATTATATTTTCTATTCTATATCAAAACACATGAAACAAGTTGATATTTCTGACAAACAGATGTATTTTTGTGTATTTTAAAAAGATTAATCAAACCTACCTCTTCCATCAGGTCTTTCCAACTTTATTCTTGGGAGGCCAGCTACATCACTCTCTTTCTCAAATGTTAATATTTGGGTGGAGGTAGAAAACCTGAAAGGAACACAAGAAAGTAACAGGTATGCATCGTTTTTATTTTAAAAAATGTAAACAAAATTTCATAACCTTATCCGAAAATGAACTTGATGTATTTTGAGATTAGATAGACTTCCTTCGCCAATTGCTCTATTTCTCTCATAATCCTATCATGCAGGTATTCATAAGAAAAGTTTTCCTGTACATTTAACTATCATTTGAAATACTGATGCGTCCTTTGAAACCTGAAACTTGCTGAGGTTCATAGATTGTATATCAATTCATATTGGGAAGGATGCCAAAACGGAAGGTTTCTGTAAAAATTTTGCATATTTCCAACGAAAATCAGCGTCGACCTAGTAACATTGACATATTTTCACAAAAAACAACTTTTCAACAGAACGTATGACAGTTGTTTGATCTTCAACACATGTAGCGATCCTTATGCTGCAAATGTCAACAACTGCAAACTTACAACTGTAATAGGAAATAAGATAGAGCACGTTTACGTTGCTAGTATACATTTTCTGATGTGTACTTCAATAACAGTGCTTTTCTATAACAGTTCAGTTTTGATCTGCTATTGTAGTGCCTTACTGCTATTTCAGTATCGGAATGATGGGTGTGATATTGGTTACAATTAAACTCTCTTTTAACATATAAGAATGAAAGGAGGTATTGCTCTCACAAGGATAGTCATATTTTGAGGCTATATTTAGTTTTTGTTTGTTTGTATGCTGCACACATGGTAAAATATTTGATGGCAATGGCAATCATTGTCAAAACAAACATTTTTGTTCACATCCACCATGTATGCATGTTCTACATGGAACTATCTCTTTCAATTCCATCACAAATTCAGGTAAGATTTTAACCAAATAAATGATTGAGTAATAGTTTTATGATTCTAGTGCAACCTAGCATCTCAATACAGCATTCACGCAAATTAATTATTCAAAAACATTCTATGCTACTTACTTTGTGTTTGAAATAAGTGATAGAAGGAATGTGTCTTCGGGCTTGTCCGATATCTGACATTGATTCTCTGTAGACAATACAAGTGGATTTTTCTTGTTCAACTTTGATGATAAATATAGTCGAAAGTTACGGTTTTTGGTGTACACGCCTAGTTAGGAAAAAAGAGAAGAAATAACATAAAACAATTAACTCTCTTAACACATACAAACATGCACATAATTTTTATGATAACTTCTAAAAAACATTTAATTCAATTATTGTCAAATATCTCTTTTGATTCAAATTATCTTTTATGTTGTGATTGACATTCAAATAGTTATTCTCCTGATTAAATTCTGTAACCCTTTCCCTCAGATTGAACTTATCCAAATAGAAACATCTACAGAGGAAAATCATTGAGTATGGTGATAGAAACATTTTCTTTTTGATAATATTGTGATAACAATGGGACAAAACGAGAACCCCTCTTTTTGATTCATAAACATGATAATATTTGACAAGCAATGTTCTAAATGATATCTATAGTAAAGACATTTGAAAATGCTTGTATTATGGAAAGACTAAAACAGAAAGTAATTATCAGTAATACAGACCAAGGTCACAAAATAATCCCTCAACCTCATTCTTGGTGTTAATAAAGAAGGTCTGTAAATCTTCCGTGGTGAAATGACCCAGTACATCTATGTATCTATCATCTAACTTGGTAATGCTGACTTGTGATTCTTTTGTTTCACACTGAAGAGAATCTAATCTACTTTCTGTCCCTTCTTTTGAATCAGAACAGAGAAAATCTTCATCACATTTCTTAGATTCAGTTGTTTTCACTGGTAAAATGTTGGATTCCTCACAAACTTTTGTTTGCAGGATATGTGAATGTTTGATATCACTGTCTATTGAATCAGTATGACTAGTCTCAGATGTCTGATTATTTCCAGCTTTTGTGCTACAATGGTCATTTACAACAGTTTCAGCATTATCTGGTGGGATAATGAATGCAACATTGGCCAACCTTGTTTGTCTGTATTTTGTCAGCTGGGACATCATATAGCACACAAATCTCCCTTAAAGATAATATAAACAAGCACATGTTAATTCATAAAAAATATGAACAAATTCAATATGACTGTCATTCATTCCATTATACATATACACATGTAGATTACATGTGCCATCAGAATCATTATAACATCCCTAATATATTGAAAGTAACCTTTTTTGTGAACGTTTGTACAGAGAGCAAATCTAAAATAAACAATTTTCATAGTTGAGATTTTATGTTATACAAATGATTTCTATCTAACAATAAAGAAAGTCCCCTTACATCATTCCAAAGCAAGATTGTGTCTTACGTAGGTTGAGGCATTAGATTACAGTTTTACAATTATTATGGTTATCAAAACATAACCTTTTCGACTTTCTTCAATGTCTTGTCTGTGTCATTTTTTTCAAGATTAGCTTGACATTCTTGGTAAACACTCAAAAATACCTAGTCTCATGTCACTTGATAACTTCTCTTTAATTGTTTTCATTTTAACATTTGTAACTCATTAATTTGAAAATACATGTATTGAGAACAAAGTTAAAATCATGTGTTATATACTTTTCAGATTTTGTCTGTTTATCCTATCACTAAACTCCCTGCTAAATGATTTATAAGTATTGAGATCATTGTGATAAAAGAATTTACATCATGTATTTTTATGAGGGTCTCTGAGAGGAAAGAGTAACAGGAATTTGCAGATATTGCTTTCAATAGACAGTTTTACCTTTTTTGTCATGTTTTGTGACCTAATTCAAAACCATGTAATCTGACATATCTTTTTATTTTTTGCTTCTTATTTGGAGAAATCTCAATATTTATTACAGGATGAGAAATTACAAGGTTTAAGAGTACCTGCATGTATATTGTCCTTAAATACAGCCCTCTTCATCTGAAATATCAAATGTCTACTGAACTTCTCCTTTGTGCTGAAATATTGAGAAGTAGGTGGTTTATCATAAAACTTGCAAAAATAAAACCTTTAAAGAAAATCTGACAAAAAAGAAGTTGCTTGGTATGAGCATTTCATAATCTACAATAATGCTCTTCTGTCTTCCCGGTGATTTTGCTTCAACCAATGTTCATGTCGTTTAATACAATAGACTTTTGATTGGAATTAAATTTAGAAAAGAAACCCTGTGATAAGGGTAAATACTTAATAAACCATTTATGTACTATCTTAATGGCTAACATTGCTTTTTTTTTGGTCATATAAAATTCACAGGAGGTTTAGAAATTGACCCTTTTCCTTACGTTAAGTTTTGTGGAAAGTTATGAGGAAAAGAGTCAATGAAATTACCTGGCGTCTAAATCAAGGACATCTTTCCGCGAACATTTCACACCAAACTCCACATCTAAAGCAAGACATACAAACTGAAATAAAACCACCAGTTTAGTTAGTTAAGAAAATTGATTTAAACTATTGCAAACAGATAACATTTATCTAATCTTGCAATGGGTGGCTCCAAAAACAATGTGATACATAGTAAGAGAGCAGTTATTTCATAAGTTCTTTAAATTACCATTGTCTCCTGAAAATATTTTGTTGCGTTAACTCAAATTGTCATATATATCCAATTTCGCACACTCATAGAAAAATACATTTTAAAGAAAAAACAATGTTGAAGTGTGACATCCAATTGTTATGAAATTGTTAATTATGAACACATCACAAATAAATTTTTCCTTTTCCCGATTTCTATTGCTGTATAGGGATCAATGTTTGGATTATATAAAACGTTGTCATAGTGCTTAACCCATTACCAAACAATGACAACATTTGACCAGTTTGTTGCAGACAACTCTGGAACACATTGTAAGAAAAGGAGAAATTGCTCTTAATAAGTAATTTCTCCATTTCCCACAATGTTTTTTGCCCTATCAAAAGACCTTTTTTCAATTTTATCTCATTTTGAAATGTTGTCTGCAAATTCTTCCTATATCGGACTGTTGAAAATTTGGCATTTGGTAAAAGGTTAATATAGTACAAACCAATTGAAATTGCTTTGTTGAAGGAAACATTGGAAACACTGTTACAAAAGTAGAATTACAGCTTATATTTAAATATCTTAACAGCATGATCCTAATGTTACCTCAATAAGTAAGTCAACCATCCTGTTGCCGTCTGATGTTGGATTCAGGGAAATGTTGAATTCTAGATCAAAATAAAGCTTGCAAGCAGCACCTGGAGAAAAATACATCTTAGTGACTTGGCTTGTATTAATCACCCTGCCATTCAAAGATCTTAAACTACAAACAGGGAATGCCCTGGATAGTCAACATAGCCTTTATCTGGATTATAAACAATCAATTAGTAAACAACAGTTTAATTACATAAGCCCATTTGAGCAAAACCACATTTTCAACCAGAATTACTAAGGGCCATAGGACCCAAAAGTACCCCATTACAAGGATGTAACATTACACACCTGATGATAAAATATGTGGGTGGTAAAGTTGAAGCAAAAATGGGTCAAGTTAATGAAAGATTAAACACACCTTCAGGAATCACTTCATAATGATGTCTTCTCTCTTCCAACATTTGACTGGAATAAAATAAATTCACAAATGTTAATAAATGAAAACTTTGAAGAGCAATATCTTGATTTTCAAAATGATTTCTAGTTAAATTCAAAATAAAAACGTCAATTTAACCCATTACAGAACAATAACGACATTTGAACAGTTTGTAGTAGATGACTCTGGAAAACATTGTGGGAAAAGGAGAAATTGCCCTTATCAAGCAATTACTTCTTTTCCCACAATGTTTTCTGCCCTATCAGAAGTTTAACTTTCAAATTCATGACATTTTGAAATGTTGTCTGCAAACTCTTTCAATATGGGACAGTCGGATTGGCATTTTGTAAAGGGTTAAACAAATAGCAAAGTTAATAGTTGGTGTAAATTTTGATAAAGATTAAGATTAACTGCTCCTGTATATTCAGCAACAACTTTGGAAATAGAAAAACTACTCGAACGAACAATTCTCCTTTTTTTCATGATGGTTTTATCCAACACACAAACAAAATGACTTTTGATATATTAATTCTAATTTGTTTCTGGTGGTTGTTTTCAGTTGTACAGTCACAAAACCTAATGGGAAGTGAGAGCAAAATGCAAATATTATAAAACAATCTTTGAGTAGTTTCACTAACATATCTTTATCAGGGGTCTCCGTGGCCTAGTGGTTTAAGTACTGAACTTGAAATAACACGGCCCATCTCTGTGGGGTGTGAATCCCAATGTGAATTTTAGATTTTCATGAGAGGTGGTCTCTCTGCTGAGTTAAAGAATACTAAATCATAAATTCATAAGGTCTGCTAAAGCCAGGCAGAACCATAGAACCATCACTGATCTATCTATTATAAATCAAACTTTGAAATTAAACTTGAATATTGATGACGCCATGTTAAAACTGAATTAGGAACCAACATTTATTTTTGTTAAAGGGAGGCTTAGAAGGAGACTTGAGTGGAATGTAAAAACCAATTAACCCTAAGAATGCTGGGTAATTTTCGAAACATAGATGTTTATGTCGTCTGCTTTCCAAAACCTTAAATATCTGTTTAATTTTGATGAAGAAAGATATTCAGAGTAGCAAACAGGTTAGGTCACAGGCCAGCTGCCAAGTTACTTGGCGGCTGGCCTGGATCTAACCTGTTTGCATAAGCATGAAGTCGGCTCCAGCACTATAAGGGTTAACAATGGTGTCCTCTGCTTTGTTTGGTTGGATTGACAGTAGATCACGTACCTGTAGTAGTGCCAGAACACCGGATAGCTTGTTGCTAGGTATAATCTCTGTCCACTGTTTCCATCATAGGAACTACTTTCAAAGGCAAACACATGGAGATCCTTAATATAATAGAAACATAGAGTTATATCCATGGGTATACATCAACGGAACTACTTTCAAAGGCAAACACATGGAGATCCTTAATATAATAGAAAAATAGAGTTATATCCATGGGTATACATCAACGGAACTACTTTCAAAGGCAAACACATGGAGATCCTTAATATAATAGAAACATAGAGTTACATTCATGGTTATACATCAACGGAACTACTTTCAAAGGCAAACACATAGAGATCCTAAATATAATAGAAACATAGAGTTACATTCATGGTTATACATCAACGGAACTACTTTCAAAGGCAAACACATGGAGATCCTAAATATAATAGAAACATAGAGTTATATCCATGGGTATACATCAACAGAAATACTTTCAAAGACAAACACATGGAGATCCTTAATAAAATAGAAGAATAGAGTTATATTCATGGGCATACATCAACGTAGCCTGGGGTCCTGGCCCGTTCGTATACCGCGAACTAGGGCCAGGTGTCAGAGAAAGTTTACCGAACACAATAGTGTTCGGTTATGCCGAGGTATTCCGAATGAAACAACATCGACTGCGCATGCGCGTCGATTAAGAGTCTGCAAGCTTATTCATGGGAAACTGTACCTGTAGACACCCTACTTAGCGTTGGATCCTTTTGAGATGAAATAGTGACTCCGGTTTTTATTGTATTTTAAAGCGTTGTGTTTTGTAATGGAACACAAATGCAGTACACCGCGCAAATCACCCAAACAGGGTTGTGTTTGTGACACAAGTATTGAAAAGTCAAGCTCTTTGCGTCGTGTTTTACCATATAACAAATCCGGAGTAGATCAAAGTAAACTTGATGGTGGAATGTCTGTAATAGATGGTGTCATGTGCTTAAATTTGTTATAGAAAAGTACTTAATATTGACAAGATAGTTACAGAATTAAGGAAGGCGTGTCAATCTTCCAAAGTTAGAGTTAAACGTGGTTTTAAAAGACGAGATATGACGAGACAAGAATATATCTGGAAAATCGTTTGATAAGCAATATATGTTAGAATAAAATTAATTCTGATATCAAATTCTTGAGATCTAAATGTGTCCAAATCAGTTTATTCTTAGTTCATGCGTTTCCCCCCCTTTTTGATGACTTCATCAACTACAGGTTCTTATGTTAAATCAGACTTTCAAACAACACTAAATAAGCCTATTGCGAAAATGTTTAATACTAATTATAATTGATTTTGTAGGCTTCATATGATTTTGTCAAAACGAAGAATAAAGGTGCTTAATTTGTCGAGAAGCTTGGCTTTTGATTATAATTTGGAAAAGAAAACTCACGTTCTTTTTTCCTTGTTTGTTATCTAACTTATAACAGCATAAAGGGAATAAATACAGATGCCGTTGATATACTAAAACTCTTGTCGGTGGGATTCTTATCTTTATTGCTGTTAATTGAATTCGTGATGGTTTAACCAGAGATACGTGAAACCCTTTACCCCTTCCTTTTATGTGTCGTTGGATTTGATTAAAAAGAAGATGTTATGGGAAAGATAGAAGAAAATCCCAATTTTTTCACATTTTTATGTGGTCTTTCTTTCTTCAAAATCTCATATTAACACTTCACAAGCCTCAAATTTAAGCATCGAAGGATTTAAGATGATATGTAATATTGATTGGTGGAGATATTTGTTTCCAATTTGTTTCCATTCAATATGTTTTGTGTGTGATTTAAAACTCATTTGATTATATAAACAATAGTTTTGGTAGAATTCATTCAGAGATAACTACTAAAGTGAAAAGTTTGATTCTTTTACAAAAGATATCAATTTAATCTGATATTTTGAATCCCAATATTTAAATCAAACAATAAATTAATAGAAAAATAAAATGAAATGAACAAAATCCATTAAAGTGCAATTAATTTATAAAAAATGGAGTATTGTATGAAAATTGTAAAAGGTAAAGGCTACCCAGGCTGAATAAGGGTTGGAAAAGGGTAAAAATGATAAGGGTAAAAAAGGGTAAATGCACAATTCAAACGCCATCTTTTCATAATAAGGCGAGTGGCAATCCGTTAGCCAATCAGAAGAGACAATTCATTCTCTGACACCTGGCCCTAATGCGGGTTAGCATGGGCCAGGACCCCAGGCTAACATCAACGGAACTACTTTCAAAGGCAAACACATGGAGATCCTAAATAAAATAGAAAAACAGAGTTATATCCATGGGTACACATGGGAACTACTTTCAAAGGCAAACACATAGAGATCCTAAATATAATAGAAACATAGAGTTATATTCATGGTTATACATCAACAGAAATACTTTCAAAGGCAAACACATGGAGATCCTAAATATAATAGAAACATAGAGTTACATTCATGGTTATACATCAACGGAACTACTTTCAAAGGTAAACACATGGAGATCCTAAATATAATAGAAACATAGAGTTACATTCATGGTTATACATCAACAGAAATACTTTCAAAGGCAAACACATGGAGATCCTAAATATAATAGAAACATAGAGTTACATTCATGGTTATACATCAACGGAACTACTTTCAAAGGCAAACACATAGAGATCCTAAATATAATAGAAACATAGAGTTATATTCATGGTTATACATCAACAGAAATACTTTCAAAGGCAAACACATGGAGATCCTAAATATAATAGAAACATAGAGTTATATTCATGGTTATACATCAACAGAAATACTTTCAAAGGCAAACACATGGAGATCCTAAATATAAAAGAAACATAGAGTTACATTCATGGTTATACATCAACGGAACTACTTTCAAAGGCAAACACATGGAGATCCTAAATATAATAGAAAAATAGAGTTACATTAATGGTTATACATCAACAGAAATACTTTCAAAGGCAAACACATGGAGATCCTGAATATAATAGAAAAATAGAGTTATATTCATGGGCATACTCAACAGAAATACTTTCAAAGGCAAACACATGGAGATCCTAAATATAATAGAAAAATAGAGTTATATTCATGGGCATACATCAACAGAAATACTTTCAAAGGCAAACACATGGAGATCCTAAATATAATAGAAACATAGAGTTACATTCATGGTTATACATCAACAGAAATACTTTCAAAGGCAAACACATGGAGATCCTAAATATAATAGAAACATAGAGTTATATTCATGGTTATACATCAACGGAACTACTTTCAAAGGCAAACACATGGAGATCCTAATATAATAGAAACATAGAGTTACATTCATGGTTATACATCAACGGAACTACTTTCAAAGGCAAACACATGGAGATCCTTAATATAATAGAAACATAGAGTTACATTCATGGTTATACATCAACGGAACTACTTTCAAAGGCAAACACATGGAGATCCTAATATAATACATAGAGTTACATTCATGGTTATACATAGAAATACTTTCAAAGGCAAACACATGGAGATCCTAAATATAATAGAAACATAGAGTTATTCATGGTTATACATCAACGGAACTACTTTCAAAGGCAAACACATGGAGATCCTGAATATAATAGAAACATAGAGTTACATTCATGGTTATACATCAACGGAACTACTTTCAAAGGCAAACACATAGAGATCCTAAATATAATAGAAACATAGAGTTATATTCATGGTTATACATCAACAGAAATACTTTCAAAGGCAAACACATGGAGATCCTAAATATAATAGAAACATAGAGTTACATTCATGGTTATACATCAACGGAAATACTTTCAAAGGCAAACACATGGAGATCCTTAATATAATAGAAACATAGAGTTACATTCATGGTTATACATCAACGGAACTACTTTCAAAGGCAAACACATAGAGATCCTAAATATAATAGAAACATAGAGTTACATTCATGGTTATACATCAACGGAACTACTTTCAAAGGCAAACACATGGAGATCCTAAATATAATAGAAAAATAGAGTTACATTCATGGTTATACATCAACAGAAATACTTTCAAAGACAAACACATGGAGATCCTAAATATAATAGAAAAATAGAGTTATATTCATGGGCATACATCAACAGAAATACTTTCAAAGGCAAACACATGGAGATCCTAAATATAATAGAAAAATAGAGTTACATTCATGGTTATACATCAACGGAACTACTTTCAAAGGCAAACACATGGAGATCCTAAATATAATAGAAACATAGAGTTACATTCATGGTTATACATCAACAGAAATACTTTCAAAGGCAAACACATGGAGATCCTAAATATAATAGAAACATAGAGTTATATTCATGGTTATACATCAACGGAACTACTTTCAAAGGCAAACACATGGAGATCCTGAATTTAATAGAAAAATAGAGTTACATTCATGGTTATACATCAACGGAACTACTTTCAAAGGCAAACACATGGAGATCCTAAATATAATAGAAACATAGAGTTACATTCATGGTTATACATCAACGGAACTACTTTCAAAGGCAAACACATGGAGATCCTAAATATAATAGGAACATAGAGTTACATTCATGGTTATACATCAACAGAAATACTTTCAAAGGTAAACACATGGAGATCCTAAATATAATAGAAAAATAGAGTTATATCCATGGTTATACATCAACGGAACTACTTTCAAAGGCAAACACATGGAGATCCTAAATATAATAGAAACATAGAGTTACATTCATGGTTATACATCAACGGAACTACTTTCAAAGGTAAACACATGGAGATCCTAAATATATTAGAAAAATAGAGTTACATTCATGGTTATACATCAACGGAACTACTTTCAAAGACAAACACATGGAGATCCTTAATATAATAGAAACATAGAGTTACATTCATGGTTATACATCAACGGAACTACTTTCAAAGGCAAACACATGGAGATCCTTAATATAATAGAAAAATAGAGTTACATTCATGGTTATACATCAACGGAACTACTTTCAAAGGCAAACACATGGAGATCCTAAATATAATAGAAAAATAGAGTTACATTCATGGTTATACATCAACGGAACTACTTTCAAAGACAAACACATGGAGATCCTTAATAAAATAGAAGAATAGAGTTATATTCATTGGCATACATCAACGGAACTACTTTCAAAGGCAAACACATAGAAATCTTAAATATAATAGAAAAACAGAGTTATACCCATGGGTATACATCATAGAAAAATCTTTTAGTGATTCACAAATTTCAGATCATGTCAACGACGGTCATATTCTCCATTATGACTAGAAAAAAGAATATTGAAATGATAGCTTTTTTTTTTCAAGTTCTTTGTCCTTATAGTAGCATAATTTATTCCTACTTAACTGTGTAATGCAAGATGGCATCCGCATATTTTGATATCTTAAGCATTAGTCAAAAAATATACTGTATGTATAAATTAGGTCTGGGACCGGTAGCAATTTGCTATCCGGGTACCCGAGGTGATGTTACCCGCGGGTACTCAGGTTCCCGAAGCCAATACAATTCTCCATTAAATTCAATTCTGATGTGCCTAAGAACTCATCATTTTCAAACTTTAGAGCGATAAGGGCCAGTTGCGGCTATCGTAACTCTTTACATTGGTCTCGGAACTAAAGTATTTGATATAGAATGTTGGCCATCCATATGAATAGGTTTCTTAATGGTAACTCATGATCCAATCATTGGCACTCATTGACAAGTGGATCAGACGTTACTAAATTGTCCCCAATCATAACGTAAAAATCTGTCACAAGTACTATATACTCTCCAATGCTGCTCCCCAGTCATCAAAACCAACCTTGCTTTCGGAAAGCCTGATTAATTGCCTACATCAATATTCCATATTGAAAATCCGAGAGGTTGCAATTGACAACGTTACCTCTCTTGCAAACGACTGTACCACACAGAATTGCGAGTAATGATTATAGGCTCTTATGACTTACTACAATGATCTGAACAAATACTGTTGAAAGTTTCAATAGCTGACGAGCAAGCCTACAATTTGGAGAATATAGAGTGTGTGTTCCATATTTGTACACATGTTTAGAATTTGTTTGGGGGATAATTGATAACTAGTTTGGGATTTAGAAACCCCTCATTCACTCGTCAATGAGTACATATTCACACATTTCATGCGGATTTACAACAGGTAAAAATAACGTCGGGAAACAGGTAGTGATTTGCTACCCTGGTAGTAACCTGTACCCGGCCCGTACCTGGCAGTACCCGGGTACTCAAGTACCCGTCCCAGCCCTAGTAGAAATGTACATGTATATGAAATAAAGCAATTGTGAGTTTAATCTTCCTAAGGGATATGTCTATATGATAGGAAATGTCAAACAATCTATTCCAACTGACCTTTGCTTTACTCCTTGAATAATCAAATGCATCTTTTTGTCTGAAGAATGTTTTCCAGCTTGTGGATGGTCCTAAAATCCTAGAAAGGTGAAAATAATCTGTGTATACTATTACTGTTGGTAATCTCTAAGATTTTAGACAATTTAAAAAAGATCAATGATATTACTTAAACACCATCAGTAGGGCAAAGACAGGGACCAAGAATGTACAAATAAACAAAATTAAGTCTTGTAGTCCTGATGAGATAACTTACATAGAAATCAAACATAAATCACATCATTATAACACGAAGGAGTAAAATCAATATATCGCGTACAAATACCGTAATATCAGAATGAGTTAATACTACATATAGAAAACACCAGTTACATTTGAAAGCACAATGAAGGAAACTTTAAATTTGACCATGTTAGCCATGCAATACGAACACTTACTTTAATCAAACTCAGATTTCCTTAAACACCCAGCCGTCCTCGATGAATAACTTTGCAAACTAGTCACAACTCACATTCAGTTACAGGTTAGAAAAACTATTCACACAAAGTTGAAAGCAATAGCACACTTGAAACAGTGAAAAGAAAAAAAGCATTTTCTAAAGCAATCAAACTTATTGTGACAAGAGTTTTAGTTTCTCGTTAGGAGCAATTTATTCATCAATTCGCCACAGTGATTTATAAAGTCTTCTGGTAGGGCAAAGTGAGGTATTGTAGAGTTCTTAAAATGGGTCTCTTCCTTAACCCTTAGGATGCTGAGTAATTTTCTAAAAATAGATCTTTGTGTCGTCTGCCTTCCAAAACCTTAAATATCTGCTTAATTTTGATGAGGAAAGATACTCAGAATAGCAAACAGGTTAAATCACAGGCCAGCCACCAATTTACTTGGTGGCTGGCCTGTGATCTAACCTGTTTGCATAAGCATTAAGTCGGTTCCAGCACTATAAGTGTTAACCTTTAACTCACCTTGATGGAAATGGGGCAGGAATTCGTTCTTGTTTGTGTTTCTTCACAATTTCATCTACAGACCTCTCTATCCCAATCCATTTTCTGTCATTGAAATATCAATATAACAAATTATATCAACTAATTCATGCCAATTAGCACAGAGATGATAGCTTGATGAACAAATTCATCCAAATAAAACAAAGATGAGGCCGTTTCTAGATTTAATTAGATGCCATCATCTGATAATTTTGGAAGATCTTTCCCTAAAGTTGCTGAATTGGGAAATTAAAATTTATTTTTAGTCTGGAAAGAGTTTTTGGGGAAAACTGCATGTTTTCAAAGACACCTTCCATTGTGTATGATGACTTTAATTGTCCAAGTATGACTGCAAATTGAGTGTTTTCATAAAGGATTTAGTACCCATATACTGACATTTGCCCATTTTTGGTATAGGGCGGTCATGCAAGTCAAAAAAATAATTTGAGGGGGCAAATGTTCGTCCTCAACATTACGGCGAGGGAGCAAATGTCCGCCCTATACCAAAAAGGGTCAAATGTCCAGGGGGGAAATGTCCCGGGGCAAATGTCAGGGATTCTTTATAGTCATAATCATTTGACATTAAGATAGCTCTTTATTCTCTGATGGGGCAATCTAAAGTCGAAATTTCCAACGATCCACATGGTGTCGGACATTTCAAATTCCGATTTTTGGATTTAAATCACAAAATGGCCAATCAAAGTCAATCTATAAGACAAGATATGTAAAATAAACTTATATACCACCAAATAATTGCATCATTTGGTGTTAAACAATTAAAAATACGCTAAATAGGTTTTTCACATGCCCAGAATTTTTTTTATCGGTAGCAAAAGTTGTCACCTAGGGTTACTTAAACTGTTCTTACAAAGTTAATATACAGAATACAAACATGTAAGTGCATGGATTGATTAAAAAAGGATTAATTTCCAACTGTGAGTAAAACTGTGAGTAAAATAATTTGTTAATTTTCAATAACAATGACAGGGTCTTTTTTTGTCGCATTTGTCCACCATTAAATGAATCATTCGAAAGTTTGATGTGACAGGAAATATTTCCTGATCCAAATATTTCACAACATTTTCCGATCCCGTCAAATTAGTTTGACTAGGATTCTTTAGTACCAGGCATCCTTGCTTTGAGCCCATTTTGAGATTATTATCTTCATTCTAGCATGTAATGGGAAACCCCAAATACTGTTGATCTTAACTGATTCATTTTGAAAATTTTGAGATTTGGGTGTCAGTTTTGCCTCGCCACCTGAGCCCGGAAACTCTCAATTGACGGAGCCTCTGCTGTTTGTGGTGAGTATTTGTCTGGGTTAATTTCAAGTAGGTTATTGGTTATTTTGTATAGCACAGATAGTCTAGATTCTAGACTCTCCTTTGCACCAATGCTGTTTATTACGGCCCTGCAACATATTGATACAGATTCTTTTCTTCTTGTTGTTAGTTCTTTCCATTGGAGTTCAATTAGCATATCTCCTACGCTTGATCTGTTATGATGTTTTCCTATGACGTATCGAGCACACCTTCTTTGTATTTTGTCCAGCTTGTCTATATGTATCATTTTATATGGGTCCCAAACTGTACTTGTGTATTCTAGTTGTGGTCTGACTAGTGTGAGATATGCCTTTTCTTTGATAGTTTTTGATGGTATATGTAGATTCCTGTTTAGAAAATATAGTGTCTTACTTGCTTTATTTACTATTTTATTGATATGCTCACCCCAGACCAGGTCATCTACGATCATGCAACCAAGGTATTTAATGGATTTCGCGGGAAAGGATGTGTCCATGTAGTTTGTATGGGAATTCAAGAATTGTTTTTTCTTCGTTACTGAGAGGACAGAGCATTTCTTTGGATGGAATTCCATTTTCCATTTTTCCTCCCATTCCGCTAGTCCAGATAACTGGTCTTGAAGGCTATTGCTATTTTGACTGTGTGATAAATGTCCAAATGATGAAAAAAGCTCCGTTCACGGATCATTATTGAGACTACCATTCCACTACTTGTCCAGGTCTTCTTGTAGTGTCAGACAATCATTTTTCGAGCTTCATCTTACGTCATCATCAGGATAATGAAATACGATATCATAATCTTAATTAGCCCAATGATGAGGTTACTGGTCAACTCGTACCCTTGTCAACTCGTACCCTTGTTAACTCATACCCTTTTTGGTTAACTCGTACCCGAATATTTGGTTAACTGGTATTTTCTAGGTCAACTTGTACCTATATATACATACTATGAGTACCTATACTTATATTTACATATGTGATCAATACACAGTACACAAGTACAAACGAAGAACGTTTCATAGATACATAATAATTTCCTCAAATTGTATGTAAACGGTATAGCATTAAACGTTAATATATTGCTTTGCTTTATTGTCCATTTTCAATCCATTTGTCAACTGTTTGTGAAGAGAGAAAAAAATGATGTAAGCATGAAAACTTCAATGAAAGGGATCGACCTTTATTAGTATAATCATCGTATAATTAAAGGCACGTAATCAAAGAAAGTCGGCAATTAATGATATCACATTGATCAATGTCATTAAGGTAATACCATAATCTTAATGGCAGTGTTTTGTGTGCGATTAATTGATTACTTAGCCAACTTTTATTAATTAAAACATCAAAAAGTAAATCCTTTCGATACGGATATTGAGTAGTGCAAATTAGATAACCAGTAAAAAACGATCTGAGAGCTCTTTTGAATGTGCCGCGCCCACAATATATATAATCAAGGTTTCATGAAGCCCACAATATATATAATCAAGGTTTCATGAAGAGCGCCAATACGGAAATATTCCTGTCTGTTTAAATGTTAATTTGCAAACGGATTATACATTTATAATAAGTAAAAAGCGTTAAGTTTTTCTGTGGTTTATTGTGTGGATAACTTGAATTGTTTTGTGATTGTCTGCTTCTGAAATGCCCGAACACCAAATGCATCTCTTGTAGGAAAGGAGTGAGTATTTTTTTGATACACAAATGCATGCATGTCAACAAATTGATAGAAGTATGATACATTATATATGAGGTACGGGTTGACTACAGTACGAGTTGACCAGGGGAACGAGTTAACCAAAAAGGTCACGAGTAAGGGTACGAGATGACAAGGGTACGAGTACACTAGAACCCTTCTTTGACACTTGTTTAAAGTCGATACCATAAGATATGAACAACTCAACTGATGTTTGAACAATGATGTTTTCTCCACCATTGGTTCACAAGATCAAGAGAAGTTTTGTTGAGCAAAACGGGAATTTAATTTTACCGTTTATTCTTACTGCCATAAAACCCCTGCACACTGAAATTTTCTTTAAGATCGGACATTAGGCTTTCTCTTAAACATGGGTTTTAAAAAGATGTTTGTTTACAAATATTAAACATTTCCCGCCAAAACGTCATTGGTTGAATTCTAATCAAGCGTCTGGAAATTCCCTATCGATTGGATTGAAAGTTTTGGGTACACTTCAGGAAATAATTTATCATTAACAGTTCTTTGAATAGGTACACATCTAAATCAGCCGTAAAAAATGTCAATCGATTTATAAGGTATTATCAGAAATTTTCTTTTCAGTCTTTTGTAAATGGTCGAAAATGTTAAATTAATCGTGTCCATTGTTATGGTAACATAGATATTTTATCCCAAACGAAAATGCTAATTACATTTGACCAAGCGTCTGGCTGTTCAGTGATCAATCTAAAACGAAAATGGAAGTTACCGAAAAACTCAAGGGCAATTTCTTCAATTTGATTGACTTTGCTAGATCTAAGGTCAATACTGTCTTACAAACGAACAATTCTGGATCATCTAGCTTTGAGTTGGGTGGAGAAGTCGGAACAGCTGTGTCAGAAAAAGCCACAGAAGAGGCGAATAAAGCGATTTTTCGGCGAGACATGTTAGCAAGGTTCATTTCGATTGCGTCAACTTTGGTTGTCGCGTTTTTCACAGTACGATTCATGAGGGACCAAATGGACCCGACCCGAAAGGAGAAGGAAAAGTCTCGAGAGAAGGTAAAGTTGTTTTCAATGTTTAGCCAGACTAAAAACAATAAGTGACAGATGTATTGATCAGACCGCTGATCAACAGCAACCAAAGGGCCTGTGTTGCAATCCCCTTTGAACCCCTTAAAACAAGAACTTTTGCCCACGGACATTTGAGTATTTAAAGTGTCTTATTTGGTATATGGACTTTTGCCATTGTACATTTGCCCCCGGTCATTTGCCCCCTATATGACAGACTTTTGTCCCCCTCGCTGTTGTGTATTTTCATTCATATTGTCCATTGTAAGTGGTGGAGAGGATGGCCGTCTCATTCATAAGGTAGCTCTCTTCACTTAAGCAAAAGAACATTCTGCCAACTCAGATTAAAGACCAACATCAATAATTTTCCAAACTAAGTGAAAATATCAATTGTCTTTTTCAAACTTGAAATTTACATAAGGCAAAGGTTTGTCCTTTGGTAAATGATTATGTTGCCTTCAACAAATACGTTCTTTGAATTACTTTTTAATTGGAAAAGGATTAAGGAATAAATAGAAGTCTGGAGGATAATTAAACATATGAAATTCACAAATAATTGTGAAAAAGGGGAACTTGCTTTGCTTTCTGTCACAGTGGTGTAACGTTCGTTGAATGTTTATGCAAATTAGGAACCTGATACATTGTTTGAGAGAACATGCTGGTATATATATAGACAACATGGCCGCTCAGTGAATGACAGTTTTTTTCACTGATCGGATGTGTATGTGTCTTTGAGAGGTTCATTTGCTCGGTTCGTTACATTGGTGGCAGCGGTTGGATAAAGACTTCTCCTTCTTCGGAGTTGCCTTCCCCACATGTTTCCCAAGGGCCAAGACTCGGGACGAGTCTTCTCGGAAGTGAGAGTTATGTAACATTCGATGAATTTTTATGCAAATTAGGAACCTAATGCATTGTTTGAGAGAACATGCTGGTATATATATAGACAACACGGCCACTCAGTGAACAACAGTGTTTTTCACTGATCGGATGTGTATGTGTCTTTGAGAGGTTCATTTGCTTGGTTCGTTACAGTGGTTTCTAACTTATATTTCATTAGTTTTTCAGTTTCTTGAGATGTTTAGCTTCACAGTTAATCATATACCAGAAAGGGTTCTTTCTTAGTTTTTTTAATAATGCTTTTTGCAGAAGATTTGTAAATGTGTAATTTCTTTTTTCTCTTCAGAATGATGATTGTTGTTATTACATATATTTTAGGCAAAAGACATGTTGCACCGTTTAGGAGTTAAAGATGTAAAGGTAATTGTTCAGTTTAATATATTTTTAAAAAGTTTATTGTAAAATTGATCTAAAGCATTAAAGATAAAGTGATAGAGAGTTATTTTTTTTAAAAATAGTCATAATTTTGTGTTTTCTCTATGATTAAATGAGAACAGGTATACTATATATAAACTTTGCCATTCCATTTCTAGAGATTTCTTATTGTTACTATTGTGAGTATTGTTACTATTGTGAGTGAAGAAAAAATTGTTCATTATGAGCAAATACTTCTTTTCTCAATTAGTCTGCTACTTGTGCTTAATCTGTTCATTTCCTCGCATTAGTTTAAATGAATTGATTTTTAACTCATAAACTGTCATGTCATCTTTTAAGTCTTAACAAATCAAATTATAACTCATACAATGTTAATCTTCCCCTGTTAGTTAACAGACTATGAACTCTGCATTGCTGCCAACCTTGTTGATCCCCTTGAGATGACTGTGAGCTGGGACGATATCGGTGGTTTGGATGATGTCATCGAACAAATACAGGACACTGTGATCTTTCCATTCAGACGGCAAGACTTGTTCCCAGCTTCAGGGTTAATACAGCCACCAAAAGGTTTGTTTGGATTTCTTCCTCACTTAGTCTTGACAAGACATCAATTGGTTCAATTGCAGTTTTACAAAGTTTTCAAAACTATTTCACTTATAAAGGGGAACTTCCGCACCTAATTCTGCTGTAAGTATTTCCTCATTTATACTTTGTGATACAGTTTCCTAAATGCTGAATGCTTTTCCGTCTGAACAGAACTAATTAGTGGTGAGAGACAAATAAATGTTGTCACATTGAAGTAATTTAACATCATTTAGATTGTTTGGGGCACGATTATTGTTCTATGGCTGTAGGAGACAAAATCTTTATTGTGATAGTCAATCAGAATGCATTCTGTAGATTTTGTTAAATGCATACTATATTTCATTTATGATTATGTATCATCACAATGGCTCATGTTGATGTGCGTTTTGACCAATTCCGAAAGCTTCATTTTCCCACAAATAGAGATAATAAAGACTGAATTTTTACACATATGATTGAATGGGGTGAGCTTTCAATATTTCAAAAAAGGAAAAAAAACAATTTATGTTGTCTTTAGTAAAAGATTAGAAGAACACTTTTATTCCAGAAATGACTTCTTTATCTTTTGATGCATGAAATCATTAATCCTAAAGAAGTGTTGCTATTGATAAGATACACAGATTTTCATTTAACCTCAGTTTCGTCGGTGTCTTCTGCTACAGAGACACCTGTCCTTTAAAGTAATATATTATGAAAATGTTCCATATCTACCTCTAGGTGTTCTGCTGTATGGACCCCCTGGTTGTGGTAAAACCATGATCGCCAAGGCAACAGCCAAGGCTGCAGGTAAATGTCATTGTCATTCATATTTCATTATAATTGCTGCTAAACACATATCTTTTTGTCTATAAACATGGAATAGTAGAAATAGATGAAGAAAGAACAGTTTATAGAGCACAAGCATTGCATGTGCTTAAACTTAAGACATATATGGTTCTATCTGTCTATACACATGGGTTTGAAGAAACAGAAACAGATGAAAAAATAATGAAAGTTTATTGAGAAAGGAATCTTAATGTCAAACATCTCTCAATGAGATAAAAACTTTAAAAACCAAATAGATTATCAAAGATTCGAGCTTTAAGTGCAAGACTATACAAAGTCCTTAACTTTATATTTATACTCTTGCATACATTTCTAGGATTATATCATGTTCTACAAAGTTTTCTATAATAGTTTCAAACACTCAATTCCTAGTAACATGTGTTATCTCCAAGTGTCGTCCAAATATAACTGGAATACTGTTTACACTATGTTAACCCTAGAAAATGATCAATTTCTAGTTACATGTGTTATCTCTACAGGAGCAAGATTTATTAATCTCCAAGTGTCGTCTCTGGTTGACAAATGGTATGGAGAGTCACAGAAAAGAGCTGAAGCTGTGTTTTCCTTGGTGAGTATCAACTCATGTTAAGGATGTGCTGTCAAACTAACTAAAGTAGTATTATCATTGAACATTTATTTCAGGAAAAAATAAACAATTATAGAACTATCTCAAATAACAACTTATTGGTTAACCTTTCTTGACTATGTTCTCTTGAGGTCTTTATCTACAACAGACATTGGCATTTTGTAGGAGACGTTTTAAAGATTGTTAGAAAAATGTAAACCATTTACAAACTATTTGCTCTTTTTGTTATATTCCTTTTGCTTTTAATTTGTGACAAGTTTCCATTTTTGGGATTTAACAGTTGTTTTATAAGAGTATGCTGAATCTGATGTTATCTTGTTTATGATTGATATATAAGGAAGAGAAGAGTTTGATTTGATAACATGTTGTATCTGTATATTACAGGCCATGAAACTACAGCCATCTATTATATTTATTGATGAAATTGGTAAGTCAAGCTCTTTATTTTAATACTTTACAAAATAAAAAATATTTTAAGGAAAGCATATGTTAGGGAATTGTTGCACATTGTTTGTGGTAAATGTTTGACATGTTGTGTTTATAGAGTCCTCTCACACCAAAGTTCTTTGTTATTCATACAATCTGTTCTATTGTAAATATTGAAACTGTATTGGAGCTGAATAGGAAACTGATGAATTACACCACTCTATTGTAAATGTTGAAACTGTATTGGAGCTGAATAGGAAACTGATGAATTACACCACTCTATTGTAAATATTGAAACTGTATTGGAGCTGAATAGGAAACTGATGAATTACACCACTCTATTGTAAATATTGAAACTGTATTGGAGCTGAATAGGAAACTGATGAATTACACCACTCTATTGTAAATATTGAAACTGTATTGGAGCTGAATAGGAAACTGATGAATTACACCACTCTATTGTAAATATTGAAACTGTATTGGAGCTGAATAGGAAACTGATGAATTACACCACTCTATTTAACAAGTTTTTCAAAATTGAAAGACTTTGCAGTCAACAGATGAATATGCAAAGAATGAAAAATGTTTCTTTCTTTTTCATAGAAATTGTTCATAAAAATATACTGAAATGAAAGAGTAAACTAGCAAGAATTTGCCTGTTTTATAATCAGTTTTCATAATAGCTTTATTGTATTGTTGTAAGCTGCTGTCTTAACATACTAATTAAGCATGTTTAAAAAAAACACACTCTGTTTTACAGATTCGTTTTTGCGAACCCGTAATGGCAATGATCACGAGGCCACCCTCATGATAAAGACGCAGTTTATGAGTTTCTGGGATGGACTGGTGACCAAACCAAACTGTCAGATCATAATCATGGGGGCCACAAACAGACCACAAGATGTGGACGCCGCCATCTTACGCAGAATGCCATGTACATTCAAAATTGGGATGCCTGTAAGAACTATAAGCTCCTTAGGACCACCTATGATATTTTCTATTATTTGAGCCGACCAAAATGCCATTTAAGTTGTCAAATTGGTCAGTGGGCGGCTCTTAATGACAAGTCTAGAGTCGACTCATCAAATTTTATGTCTGAAAAGAAGTAGAGAAAATTAAGAAATTTGTTACTAATCCGACTTACAGGTACAGGATACCAATGACTCGAAGGAATAGGTACTTTAAAAGGAGGCAATTATTGAGGTATTCTTTATATAAATCTCTTTTGTGAGTGCTAAAGCAAAAGGATTTTAATGAGTCGCCACACTAACAATTTTTTTTTCAGGAAAAATAAATTCAAGAGATGAAATACCAGGCTTATCAAGCCTCTAGGATAGCAGTATTGCACAATAAGAAAAGTGTTTTAATTAGGTCAAATCTTTATTTGTTCTATTACCTTCTTCTTAAGTACAAATGTATATTTGTGCATTATTTTGGTTGACTTTGTGATAATGCAAACTGAGTGAATTAGTAAACTGCTCAATTGTAATCTATGAATTTTGTATTTCTACAAATTATCTAATTGACATATGAATAAGTTTCACTCCAATATAATATTTCATCAACATTTTTCAACAAATTTTGTCAACAAAGTATGAAGTTTGATGTTGTGCATTCATTTGGTTTTCAGGGCAGACTACAGAGAATTGCCATTATGTCATTGCTTTTGGAAAAGGAAGAGGTAAGGAAACTTCTTAGAGTATGATTAACCCATTACCAAACAATAACTAAATATGGAAATGATTTGACAATTGGGTTCTGTGATGGCAAATTTAAGGCAAGAGCAGACTTCAATGAAGAATTTCATTGGCAATATTTGGCATTATAAGCAAGTGAAAAAAAATCTCCAATGTCGGAAAACAAATTAATTTTCCTGTTGCAAATTCATTATAATGCCTGAATATGTGGGGGATGCCTTTAATCTTGGAAAAGACATAAACAATCCACTGTTTTGTTTTTGTTTCAGATTGATGAGGAGATAAATTGTACAACTTTAGGGGACATAACTGAGGGTTTCTCTGGCAGTGATTTGAAAGAAGCTTGCAGAGTTGCTGCCCTTAATCGTGTTCATGAATTTGTGAGTGAAGCTAGAAGAATTCATGGAGCGGATTACTGGTCAGTATTTTTTCGTTACTAGCTGTATAGGTTTGGGGATTTAAAGGTGCTTTTTCACAGAAGAGAAAATGTAAACGTCAAAAATAAAATGTTGTTGAAACAATACAGTTTTTGTATTGTTGTTTAATAAACACTTAAAAGTAGCTATTGAAAGTATCAGGCCTGCTAATTTTCAGGCCGGCTGAAAGCATAATTCATAGAGGAAGCCAATTTATCTCAGTATGTACAGTGATACCATGCATTTGGATCAAAATAAAGGTTTATTTGCTGTAAACACAGTTTAAAGAATTGATATAATATAATTTTGCTTCCAATGACTATTCTTCAGTGCGTATCATATAATAGTACATCTGTTCTGCAATTTAAAAAAATTGATTTTCATGTGCAAAATTTCCTCTCATCTATGAACAAGCACCTATAAGGTGGGAAGAAATAAGTTTGATTTTAAGTGTCTACTTATTTTGGTATTCATTGCCACCACTTGAAATCTTATATTTCTAAGTATTTTATACAATTTATCTTATTTAAGGAGTTTAGAATGATTTCCATTTACATAATATCAATGGTTTCCATTTACATAAAATCAATGGTAATTCGAATAAAACACGTTTTTGTGTAATCTTTTGTTATTCAATAATGGTTCTACTTGACTTGACCCGCCCTTATTGGCATTCAAGTTTGGGTCTTCTCCCATCTTTATGAGTCAGACATCACAGCATAACTGAAATAATTATGCAATTTAAGACCTGGATCAAATATGAGATAAAGAGGAACAGACAAAGTATTTTTAATTATAAAATGGATAGAAAAAACCCTCTATTCATTTGTGTTTGACTGTGTCACTTTTATTGTAGATTGTGATCATCAGATCAATAAATGTGCGAAATAAGTGAGCAATTTCATAACAGCCAGCTATGTAAACAAATTGTATCTTTTTGTATTCCAGTGATCGTATAGAGGGAGACATGTAAACAAATTGTTTCTTTTTGTTTTCCAGTGATCGTATAGAGGGAGAAATGCGGTTGATGAGTCTAGCCGATATAGAGTTTGGTTTAAACAAAGTGAGGACATCCAAACAGACAATGACAGACTCTATATCACAGATTAACTTGGACTAGTTAACTACATGTTGGTTTTAACCATTTACCGCTCTGGCTCATTGTCAGGCAACATAGCAAGTCCTTCACATAGTTGAGAATTTGCAACAGTAACTTTGATGTATCAATTTATATTTTAACCCTTGAAATACTAGGTAATGTTCTAAAAAGATTTTTATGTCGTCTGCTTTCTAAAGCCTTAAATATCTGCTTAATTTTGTTGAATAAAATACTCAGAGTAGCAAACTGGTAAGATCACAGGCCAGCTGCCAATTAACTTGGTAGCTGGCCTGGATCTAACCTGTTTGCATAAGCATGAAGTTGATTCTAGCACTTTAAGGGTTAATACATTTGAAACAACATAAGGTATCAATAAGATTAAAGAAGAAAACACTTCTAATAGAAAACTTAAAGGTCTCTTTTGTTTCAAATAAGGCTCTATTTTCATGATCTCAAGACTGATGTGTTAATTTATTATCATTTTGAGTGTGTGTTTGTTGACTTCATAGCCTTGGATCAATAACAAAATTTGTTATTTTGTTCTGTTTTCTTATGATATATTCTTCCATAAAATAGTACTAACAGGACAATGAAATATTTTTTCAGTTTTTCGAATTGAAGATCCAACAAAAATCAGAAGCAAATTCATACATATCAATGTGCATTAATTAGTTATAGGGATTTAATGATTTATACCTGTCAAAGCCATTTCTGATAATGATGAAGTAAAGATTGTCTTCCAGATGCTGTTTGACCTTGTATTTCTATTTTTGCTTAAACCATTACCAAACAACAATGACGTTTTACCAGTTTGATGCAGACAACTCCGGAAAACATTGTGGGAAAAGGAGAAATTGCTCTTTACAAGCAATTTCTTCTTTTCCCACAATGTTTTCTGCTCCATCAGAAGATTTTTCTCAGTTTCATCACATTTTGGAATGATCTCTGCAAACTCTTTCAATTTAGGACAGTCGAAAATTTGGCGTTTGGTAAAGGGTTAAAGGTTGTGCTTTTTTTAGGCTTTTGAAAGGATGTATCTGTGGATGACGGATAACACATCTTTTCACTTGTGTGTCCAAATGTTCATTAAAATTTCATTCCATTTTTTTATGTCATTGTTACAAACAAGGTATCATTAAACTCTTCACTCTGAAATGTTCCCATTTTGTTATGGAAGGATTTTAAGTGCTGCCTGCTATAGCACCATCTGCAGGTACTCTAACAGCTGTAATGAATTTATTGTAGCACCTGTTTAAAATTGCTCTAGAATCAATTGATTTAATTGTTATATTTTTGCTTGTTTAAATCAAAAGCGTTAAGGAGACAGATGTATTGAGATAAAATATAGTTGTTCTTAAGAAAGAATACCCATAATTGGCCATTTTGAAACTCATTCTTTCGTTGGACTACTTGGTTGTTCTTGGTATAGATCAATCGGGATTGGACTTATTTGTTTGAATGCGAATAGTTCCAACCCAGACCAACATGTACAGAGAATGACAGAAGAAAACTGACAACAGAATAAGTTCCAAAATCGCGGATTTCGGGTATTCTACCTTAGATAAACAAGACTGAAAGAAACAAAAATTAACAAATTCAACATCATCAGAAGTATTGTCTTCTATTGTTTTAGATCTTATCTTTGTGTTGCATTACAATGAGTATGTTTTTTTTATTTAAAGATGTTTTCATTTTTGAAGGATTTGAAATAAACAAAGAAAGGGCTAACACCAGGTGGAGTTTCTGTGTTTTATTTTTTTGTCACATCAACATACTTTAAAAACAAGGAAAATTAAAACACCCATATAACTCTCCAAACTCGTATAAATATAGGGACAAGAGACACTTTTTGTGACCTTTTCAGATTATCTGACAACATACATGTATGGCATTTGAAACTCATAGATACAGCCCTAAAAATATGGTAATTAACTTATTAACAAAAAAATATTTTCTAACACATTACCAAACACCAATTTTTTTAATGCCCTCAATTCAAAGGTTTGCAGACGAAATTTCAAAATACTATGAAATTGAAAAATAATCTTCTAGTAGGACAGAAAACATTGTGGGAAAAGGAGAAATTGCTTATTAAGAGCAGTTTCCCCTTTTTCCAACAATGTTTTCTAGAGTCTTCTGCAACAAACTGGTCAAACGTGTTATTGTTTGGTAATGGGTTAACAAAGAAATATTTGATTATAATGAAAAACCTGTCCAGCATAAGTTATTTTTGTTTTGTCTCGTTGTTTTTCATCTGCTTGCAGCCAAACTAATAAGTCGTCTTTATTCCTGAAAGGGTTTATGCCCAATTGACCATATCACAATCATTGGGTGTTGGATTGACAGGAAATACTTTTATCTTGGTTAATATTCTATCTGAGTTTTAATGAAACTGAAATGTTCAATTTTAATGAAACAATATGTGCATGTGTGAAAGCAGTCAATAACTTGGAGAGAATAGCGTGCAGTGTGTATTATTTTTGAAGATAAGCCAGGCGAATGGAAAGGCAAAACTTACCACGAAAAAGCTTAACTCTTTACCAAACAATAACAACATTTGACCAGTTTGTTGCAGACAATTTTAGAAAACATTGTGACAAAAGGAGAAATTACTCTTAACGAGCAACTTCTCATTTTCCCACACTGTTTCCTTCCGAAAGATTATTTTTCAATTCCATCACATTTTGAAATGTCGTCTGCAAACTCTTTTAATTTTGGAAAGTCGAAAATTTTAGCGTTTGGTAAAGGGTTAAAAACTTGAAAATGGTGTAAAATCCAGCCCCACCCCGTGCTTAAGTGAAATGATCAATTGGTCGCTTACAAAAAGGAGTCTCTCACTATCTGGCAACACTATATACAATGTCATTATAAATAGTCTGGCACTTTTACTATACATGGGTAAGTTACATGTAAATAATACAGTTATGTAGTATAGATACAAGTTCACATCAAAGCAAGAAAAATGAATTCAAGATGTATATTTCATTAATAGATATTAAAAACTTTGAGGTAAAAGCAATGGAGAGCAAAGATTCATTCTGACAAGGATGTTTCGAATATATGCTAATAAAGCGTTAAAACAATCTGTTCTAGAGATGGTCTATATGCCTTAAAAGGCGGCTTTAAGAAGTGTTAAAACATTAAGAGAGCTCAGGTCTATTTGAACCTTTCATTCTGACTTCCGATTGGTCTAAACTGGACTTAGACGAATTTGGACCAATCAGATGGCAGGATTAATGGCCACACCAAGTACAGACCAATGGAAACATAAAACATCTCTGTGACAAAAAATGAGTTTTTTTCTTTTTCCTTTTCTGGATAACATCGAAGCGATGTTCGGTTAAGGTAAGCATTTTCTTTCGAAACGAATCACACAAAGCTATGTTTAATTGAAATGCATGCTTGTATTGCAACAACAAATACTGTATACATCTCTTTCTACAAAATGTTTGAAATCAAGAACGGTCATATGATTCGAAACATGTATACTATTCTATTCATCAGTCAATATGGGGCCTATAATAACATTATAATTCAAATAACTACACCTGGGTACCGTTTTTCTAAACAACTTAAGGAAAATATTTGCGTACGTCATAACCGATACATATGGATAGTATCTTTAATAAAAGTACAATATTGCAATGTGACACGTCATTGGAAGCGTCTCGGAGAGACGATTCCAATGATGTGTTACTTTGCAATATTGCTTCGCCCAATATTGAAAGAAGAGGAATTGTTGATTTAGACTTACGTAAATCTTAAGCGTAAACTGTTTAGTAAAACGGTACCCTGGTCTTGAATTGTATTTCGATTAGAAAAAGCCACTGTCTTACCCTCTTATATTTTACACCTAACACCTGCCAGCGTAAAATATAGGAGCATTAGACGGGTGCTTGTTAATATAAGATTGCTTAAAACGCGTTTATCTATGTAGGAATGTTTTACAAACAAGTGGATTGTAGCCTTAAATTGGTGGATAGAAAGGAGGTGAACACCATGTCTGAAGATCACGAATACAGACTAAAATAAAGATAACGAATACAGAATAAACTAAACAACGATGGCGTCAAAAAGATACATTCTCATCACATTGTTCAATACCACTATCTTACACAGTTCCACCAGTAAATAGTGCTGTTTCTAAATATCAAATATACATGTAGCGCAATATTGACACCTTCAACCCAAAGACTCGTATTTTCTTCGTCTTATTGAATGAAACAATAATATAACATGTAACACAAAAGTAACGTAAATAGACACATACACATAAATAAAAACAATTCGTTTGATTTACAATTTTAGACACAAATATACAGATTTTTAATGTCTGCTGTGTTGCTCCAAGATTTAGCTTAAACATTTACTTCTCAGTTATCGTAAACAGAATCAACAGAAATGCATCATCTATTAAGCATCCATAGCTAATCCTTATGAGAGTTCGGAAACGATTCAACATTGGCTTCTTTAACTCTGCAAGGGTTATTAACATGTCCATTTCTGCTGTTATGCATGTATTCTGGAGATGCAACTGCAGCTATCTTTGTTTAAAACATCTATACGTCTACCTATATGAGGGGAAATGCGGACACCCGGTCGCCAATGTCTGGCAACAAAACTCACGATGAAAATACTTAACAATCGTCGACAGAGCGCCTGCAAAAACCTTGCTCCTGTCTGGAACCGTGTACTGGAGTATCATTCATGTCAGCTGATTTCGGTTCAAAATGATGATTTTCTAGGAATAGGATTCTCTTCGTACAACAGAAAGGGAAATATCCCAAAAGTTTCAAGTGTATTGCATCATTGACTAACAAGGCACATTGCTTTCCAAACAGTTGAAATCTTTGAATAGTGTAAAATCATAAAGATGGCGTAAGGTTTGCTTTTTTAAACTAAGACTGTTAAAAGTTGTGTAATCAATGTAGATAAGACTAGAAACATTAACGGTCTTTACCCTTATAGTGCTGTAACCGACTTCATGCTTATGCAAACAGGTCAGATCCAGGCCAGTCGCCAAGTAAATTGGCATCTGATCTGTGATCTAAGCTGTTTGCTACTCTGGGTATCCTTCCTCATCAACACTAAGCATATATTTAAGGTTTAGGAAAGCAGACGACACAAAAATCTATTTTTAGAAATTTACCCAGCATTATTAAAGTTAACAAGTAAGTATGAGTCTCACGTATGGTATGGCATACAACTTACAGATCCCAAAGTCTTGTTTTCAGATGCTATAGGTACGCATATAAACAAATGTCTAACACACGTTTGCAGCACATTGTTTCGGGACTGTACATGATGATTTTGGAAGAGAGTCAAATACTTATTGCTCCCTAGGATGATAGTGTGTGCGAATACGAGGGGAAATAACACGGCCTATCAGATCTACCTAATTAACGAAATGACGAAAATATGTGGGCGCAAACACTTGCCTCATATGCAAAACAAGTGGTACATCCGAATCACAATGACTCTGCATTCCGAGAGAGGTGTGTCTCTTGTCTTGCTTTACTCAATATTTGCAACATTGTCAATGTATTTTTTTCTCTCTCTCTGTCAAAAAGTAACTACATATTGTAACCTTTTTCAGTGCCTGCATTGTTCGAAAAGCTACAAGGGAGCGAAAGGTATATTGCTTTGGTTTATTACACAGACACAGGAATTCCTCCAGCATGTTATTGTTTTACCGGGCTGCAAGAAGAAAATGACAATTCAGCAAAAACGCTGACTTGGAGAACGACTATGAAGACACAAATATAAGGAGTAATATATGCGGACAATTTATCACGTAAACACGGAATGCATTGCAACATGAGAAGAAATTGTCCATTGTTTAATATTGGTTTCACTCTTATGATTCGTTAAAGGTAAAATCTGTTACATGTAGGAGGCCGATTTTCGTTTACATTGAGACAATTTCTTTCAAAACACCCCGTTCAATTCGGAACATGAAACAAGGGCTTTGCTAAAGATGATATCAAGAATATTGTACGTTGAGAAACTTAAATACGTTGTCGATGTTTCGAATGCATGTAACAATGTGAGTCGAAATGCGATGACTTGTGTTACTACACAATAATCCTAGTCTGTAAACATTTACAGGCGTAAATGAAATAATCATCACAATCTTTGTTTTACCAAAAGGTCTTACCCCTTGTTCAAACAAAGAAGATGTGTCCATCAGGATAAATGGAGACCACCTTTTGTTTTCCATTAATGAATCAAATGAACGGAGCGCGTAATTACTCTGTATTATTATCATTTGCTTATTCAATATTCAATGTATTTAAGTAAGATTTTTTAAGATTGAAAGGTTAACGTCAATTATTAGTTTATTTTCTATTAGGAGCGAGTTCAATAAACACTGCACACACAGTATGGGACGCAAATGCTAACAACAAATACATGACACATACAAAATACACAAACATAACGTAAATAAAATTATAGACAAATATAACAAAAGAAAATTAACACTATTACAAGTTAAACAATTGACTGGCTTGTATAAATACTTTAGATTTCAAGTAATGCAATTAAACCAACATTAAAGAACACATATACGGTTCGAGCAGTTGCCATCTTAAAAACGTTATCCAGTTTTAATGAATGTCCATCATTTTTGCGTAAAGGTTTTGAAGAATATATTGAGCTTACAAACCAAACATGACGCACTGATTCCATATAACTGTATCATTATATTTACATTACACATTGCTTCCGACGCAAATTAACACAATTATATCAAATAAAGTTAAACAACAAAGCAGTATGAGCAATTGATACCTTATATTAAACGACCAAATAGGACACCTTAATATTATTCATCAAAGCATAGTCATATCTTCATTCAAAATAGTAACACTAACAATTTAGTGTGTAAGTGACTCCCTTACTGACATATGGGACAAGAATGCTTGCGTTCAAGATAAACAGTATGCCTGGCAGTGTTTGCTTCTAGCCATGGACAAATACACAGAGAGCTACAATATCATAATGACACAATATGTCGATCATGTCATCGGATTCTCCATCTAAATCCCCCCAAAAAAGAAACTATTCTGAAATAGATTGCGCTGCTTCACGAAGCGACACGTAATGTTATAGTGTTTATAATCGCTTTGTACATTTGTTCCAGAACGAAAAAAAGCAATTATCATGACTTATAATCAATCATTGCTTATATCGTATAATCGTTGATTGTCTCATTCATTCTGTATGCAAATGTATGAAACTATTTACCTCATAATTATTCTCTCCCATCCTTAATATTAACCTTCATAGACATTGATCTGCCACAGAATTAAATAAACACATTGATGCAAAAGACTAATTAGCACTTCTTCAATTACTTGATGAATTCCGTCGATTCTGGGTTTTTTACTGCAGTGTTTGATTTAAGTCTCTTATATTTGAACGGACCGTCACACTCGAGTTAGTTGCCTGTGTGGATAGAAGAAAAGAAAACAGAAAATAAAACAAAATTGGGTGAAATCATATAAACAGCAAATATTCACGCTCAAACCACTAGAAGGCTACAACTAAAATAAAGAATGTTTTAATATGCATCTATGTATTACTGTACATCCCCAAACCTGAAACGAGACGCAGTCAAAGCAAACACATGCACATCTTTCAATTGAGCAATTATTCAAGTGATCATTTTCAAACAAAGTGGTTAAACATGCAAATTTTGGCATATGTGTATGGTGAAAGAGTCATTTGTATAAGCAAATTTAACTGCGTTGTTTTCTGAATTCGATACATTAGGAATGGATTCCATGAATCGTTTAACGTTCATGTTTCCTAATGAAATTCCATATAAACTTATGATGTCGTATGCTACAATAAAAGTTCAAAAGAGAATGGTCACGCAATGGAACTACACTGTAGTTTCTATTTTGACATTCGGTGGATCAATCCGTTATCCATGCTTTTTGTGTCGTTTATCTGTATCGTAAGCATTAGATAATGACTTCTTTAAGAGAAATAAAAAAAAAACTGGATCATCTGCATCTGTGTTAAGTACATAAGGTGATGTTAAATTTCTGAAAGAAAATGAAATAATAATTTCAATGACATTATGTTGTAACTGTAAATGATTTACTTAAATGCCTTAAAAGAAGAAAGCATTTTATCATTACGAAGAAACCTAACAAAATCTTTAACACAAATGTGTATACAGAGAAGATAGATTATTATATTGCAACAGCGGTTCGTATAAAATACCTCTACAAGGATTTCGTAACACCCTCGTCACTGGGAGTATTCGAACACTCCAAGAACCAAGGTCATACATTCATTTGTATCCGCTAAAAGATTTGATTATGATATGAATTATTTATTAAATAAAGTATTGATTACATGTTAACTATACCTTATAGTCTAATATCGTTAAATAATTACACGAATCGCGTGTTTTATGCCAGGTTGGAATCACACTAAACGTTACAGAAGGGAAAAAGGAGGTGCAGGAATGTGGAATGGCGGGAAATTTCAAACCGATACGAGTGAACACTAACACGCCTCATCACACGTTAATCGAATATCACACTGGTTCAAACAATCACGCAAAAGCCTTCACACATGGTTAAAGAAGAGCGTAGGTGGTAGAGAAAGAGGTTAGAAAGAAACGCTGTTCTGTGCATGTCAAGTTTTCACCCCTTCACTATTGCCGGATCTGTTATTACAGGAACTGTTAATATCGTTGGATATTAAGATGACGAGTTGATTGAAGTTTGTGATGTTCACGATCTATTTTTTTTAATTTATCAGTCAAACTTCGTGTCTTCCATGGTAAACGTTTTAAAGAACTAAACACGAAAAGGCTAATCGAAATAGATCTGAATATCCTTTCAATCCTGGACCAATATGGCTGTGCGTGTATACACTTCGGTTTGTGCAATTCGTTTCTCTTATCAATCAACACAGATACTTCTATGCGAAATGTCCCAACGCGTTAAGAATTACTTTTTCTTTAGATTGAACCTTGCCATTCGGGCAGCAACACCACCTTGGCTATCAACAATCTTTACTTTCTTTGCTGGACCAGTATTTTTGTCATCTGTTTTATTGTCAGTTTTCGCACCACTTTTATCTCCTTTGGGTTCAACAGCTTTCGATTCTGTTTTCTTTGGTTCTTCCTTTGGTTCAGTCTTTGGGCTTTCTTCAGCGATGACAGTTTCAACGACGTCGTTTGATTGAATACTAAAGCTAACCTCAGCACTTTCGTCAGAATTCGCTTCGGCAGCTTCTACTGTTACATCTGTACTTAAGTCTAGCGTGATGTTGGCGGCTTCAGCAGTATCTTCGCCAATCGAAATTTCGAAAGAGTTCTCTTGAACGTCGGCAGACACATCTGTACCTTCTTCCTGTACCTCAAGTACAAACGAACTCTCTTCCTCTCCACCAATTGTGAACGTGGCCTCCTCTTCACCGATAGAAATTTGTACATTTTCTTCTGTAGTAACACCTTCCGAAATGACCAACTCTATTGCTCCTCCATCTTGTCCTTCTGTGACAATAGACTGTTCCCCTGTTGTGAGTGAAAACTCAGCTGTTTCAGAGTTTGATGTTGATTTAGACTCTTTAGTTTCAGTTGTCGTCATTTCGACACTTATGTTGTCTGACTTACTTACCCCTTCCTTGTTCGCGGTATTAATTGTTACCGTTGCATTTTCTTCAGGAACAGAAACTGATTCTATGACTACCTCGCTCTGACTACTTTCTACGCTGACTACTTGAGAAGACGTTTCCTCCATTGATGCCGTATTGTTACTAGTTTCTAAGTTCACTACTTCCCCTGTTGTTGGTTTTTCTGGTACTATGTCTATTTTGCTAGTGTCTATATTAACTACTTGATCTGCAGGCACCTGTCCCGAGACTACGACAGTTTGACTAGATTCTACAGAGGGTTCCATTCCTGACTTACCGTCGTCGGGCTTTGTTTCCGGCTCAAGTACTTTTACCTCGGGTTCGGGTTCTGGCTTCTTTTCAATGACCTCCGTGGGAGGTAAAGGCTCTTGTTTTTGTCCTACGATTTGAGTTGTTGATTTGTCCTTGGAGATACAAGAACCATCGATGGCGTCTTTTTTATTCTGTGAAGCATCTTGTAAAGATTGAGATATTACTGTTTCCGCCATCCGTTCACCGTATTCTCGTATAACATCTCCAGAAGGTTCAACCGTCGCATCAACTGTGTCTACTGCAGCTTCTACAAATTCAGTCGCAGATTCAGCTGAGGTTACCGCTACTGTTTCTGTCTTAACGACTCCTGTTTTGTCTGCTTGTATTCCTGCAGACACCTCTTGCTTTAGTTCTTGTTGTGCTTCTGCAACAGCTTTTGCAACGATTTCTTCAGCCTGTGCGTTTTGTTGTGCCGATATCTGTTTGGTAGATTGGCTCATTTGAGTGTTACTCTGTGCGGTTTGCTCGCTAGCTGGTGGTGTATCCACTGGTTTCGGAACAGGTGAAGGACTAGCATCGACAGCTTCAGCCTTGGCCTGTGGAGGAACCTCTTCTTTTGGAACTGGCTTTGTTTCAATTGTTTGTTGGCTTGACGTCTTAGAAACCGATTGACTGGTTTGTACAGTTTCAGTTGTTGACTGTTTTGTTGTGGTTTGTTCAACTTGTACATTTTTCTTGGTTGAGACCTCAGCAGATATTGTAGCAGATGATGCACTAGCTTCAACATTGGTTGCAACCTTGACATTTGCAGAAACCTCTGGTTTCGGCGTTGGCTGTGCTTCGACAAATGGTTTTGCAGGAACCTGATTTGTTTGTACTGTTTGCTGTGTTTGTGTTTGGGATACTACCTGATTCATATTTGCATTTTGTACAGACTGAACAGCGACTTGTGAAGTGACTGAAGTTCTATGTTGAACTGTGGCATCATTACGTTCTCCGGTATATCTAAGGTTGAGGTCCTCGGCCACTGACGATACTGTATCGGTGTGTGGAATAAAGCCGCTACTCTGTGTTACAGCCACAGGGCTCTGTATATTTTGAGTGACGGTTTGTTGCTGCCTGTCTGGTCGTTTGCGCTCACGCCTTCTCGGAGCTTGGTGCGTCTTTGCTTGTTGTGGCTGCATCTGTATGTGTTGTTGTCCTTGTATCTGTTGCACTTGCACTGCCTGTTGTGGCTGCAGCTGTATGTGGTGTTGTCCTTGTACCTGCTGTACTTTCACTGCCTGTTGTGATTGTACCTGGACGTGTGGCTGTCCCTGTGCCTGTTGTACATGTTGTGTTTGTACTGTTACTGGTTGGTTGATCTGCGTCTGCATCATTTGTTGTTGGCGCTGTGCCCGTGCAGCTTGGGTCTCTGCATGTACCGCCTGATGTACGGCCGACTTGGCAGATTGGACCGGTTGATGTACAACTGTTTGGATGGTCGGAGCGTTATCATCCCCATAGTACGCGTGTGCCTGTTGGAGATACCTCTGCTGCGCAGCCACAGGGGCTAGGCAAGACGATCCGGCGAGATCAACAGCCTGAGACCCCTGGGACTCACCGCCACCCCCTCCTCCGGGAGTAAAGGACTTGGACGAGGCCACTTGAGGCTCGCCCGATTTATACGAACATTTCAGTTTAGCTATTATTGCCTCTTCCTCATCAGAACATTTCAATAGATTTTGCCCGCGTTCAAAGATAGGACTCTCCGTAGAGAAATTTCTCGGGCTAATTTCCGCTAACTCTTGCATCCTCCTTTTCCCTTCATTATAAGCCCTTAAGACAACACCCTCCCCGGGAGTGTGTCCCGAGGGTATAACAATACCTTCTTCGCCCGCTTCCGTATAGTTTAACGACTCTTGAAGGATTTTAAAGGATCTGGATTGAACTTTGGGATTGGTGTATCCCGACCTATAATCTGACGGCTCCTCGTCTGGCTGCTCCGGGTAAGATGGCTGCTGAACCTGTCTGACCGGACGGCTGTCTTGTTGGTCGAGACCTGCTGCAGCAGCCGCCGCCATGTTTCTGTAAAAAAGATAAATTGTGTGTTGTTGTTTTGTTTTGGTTTCTGTGTGGAACCTACCTTTGAAGTACGACTATGTATGACCCCTTCTTAAGCATTTTGTTTAAATTATTTTCGAACAGTTGTCGAAAAGAACTGGTAAATTATGTCTGCATCATTGCAACTATAGAAATCATGTAAAAGATAAAAACAGATGTTCATACGAGGAATTTCTCCTTTTCAAAATGTGGTTTCTATACTACTTATATATATCTTTCAATTTTAATACCGTTTTTGATTGTCGTCCTACAGTCATAATAATTGTTTGTCAAATGTTTTGAGACCTCAGTAAACCTGCAAGTGCTGTTCTGTGAAGGCAATCTTAGCCCATTCCATCATATGGAATTTTGGAACTGGTCCAAAATAGATTCTACAGCAGACGAACAATAATAACACTACAAAGATAATTTTCTTTGTAATATCGGCAAGAACATGTTGTAATAAACGAATGAATTGCTCATTTGGAGCAAATGCAGCCAATTAGTATATTATGGAGTAATGAATTAAACAAGAAAGTAAGTGCGTGTTGTAAGGGTTTTCATTTGATGATATTGTATATGTTCTTTTTTTCTTAATTCCTTTTTTGATCAATTGCTATTGTAAACAATAATTTGCCAAGATCATCTATTTGCGCACCATTGGTGTTAACAAACTAAAATCTTACACATGTTCTTGTTTGGTTGTATTGTATGTACATGTATTAAATTCAGCTTCTGTTTATACTTTGTACGTTATCTATTTGCTCCAAGTGCATTCCACGTGCTGGTTTCAGCTTAGATTGGTTTTCATGCAGGTCTTATCTGCGTCTTAAAACAAACAAACTTTAAAAAAAAAATTGCAATCTCCATTTATGATTAGTTTTTTCTATTATGAGTTTAATCATAAATTATCCAGGCAGTTCACACAATCTCTAAATTAGATTTGCCAACAGATTTCGTGCTGCCAAATACAAACAGCGTTCAATGAAAACCCTCCTAGAAACCGTAGAGTACGTATTAAATCTGTTTGCCCTATAAAAAACGTTTACAGGCGAATCGGGAACGCTTCTTTTCTCCGCTCTTGCATAAGGAACCGTTCTCTTTACTCATCGAGACTAAAACCATTGCTCCAGATCATTAATATTTGTGGATTACAAGAGACTGTTCCTGCAAGTCGCTGAACCCAAGGCCTAATGCATTCTTGAATCTGGGCTTTTTTGTGTGTATAGACGCGTATATTGTATACGGTTACGCCTACACCTTTCTACCTAGCTCCAGATGTCCCTTAACCCACACATACAGTGTGAAAACTAGGATCTGTATACATACGTAGTTGGAAACATACTCATATTACAGTATACTTATCGACCTCATAGGGTTTAACGAGAAAATTACGACATTGCTAGTGAAGAGCAATACTAACTTTATCTGCTATATATTTGCTCTATATCCCTTACTTTTATCAGAGACATAGATAACTAGATAAATGTTATCTATGTCTCTGCTTTTATTGAAGATGGATTCTGTTGTAGAAATGGGAGCAATGTGACTTAACCCTTTACCAAACTATAACGACATTGAACCAATTTGTTACAGACAACTCTGGAATACATTGGTGGAAAAGGAGCATTTTTCGATTTTCCCACAATGCTTTCTACCCTATCAAAAGATTATTTTCCAATTTTATCACACTTTGAAATGTCGTCTACAAACTCTTCCAATTTGGGTCAGTCAAAGATTTGGCGTTTGGTAAAGGGTTAATAACCAGTCGATGTCGGTGATTCACTATATTTAACATTATTCACTTTTAAAATCAACAATGTGAGCAAACATACATACCATAAGATCTTCGTTTTGTTAAGAAATTATGAAAGCGATTGAAAGATATATTCACCATCATATATTTGGTTGCAGAATAATGAAATTCCTTACTCTAATGTAATATCTTAATGCAAACAACGGTCGTCGCTTTACGTTAATTCTTTTTGATTATTTTTACTCGCCTGCAACATAATACTCAGGATATATGTGTGGCAAAAGGAGAATGATCATAACTTAATAACAAATATCACAATCGAGATGACGTTTTATATAGAATACACTATAATTACCATCTGGGTTGCTTTGAGTATCGCCCTGCAACAAAATAAGCATGATAGAAAGGGTTTATCCATCTTTACGTTTACTCGGGGGTGTCAATTGGTGTAAATATGCTCGAAGTTATCATAAATACGGATATTTTAGAATTGTTTTTATGTTGTCTTTAATTTCATTTCATTATTACTGCGTTGTATTCTCTCAATGCTTTACCAAACAATGTTTTTATATAAAACAGTAACAGATCGATCTTTTGATTAAGTTATTGTAAAACTTGAGATTGCTCTAACGAATATAAGGTCTCCGATTTCACATGTGTACATGCAGATTGTTTCGCAAGGTTCTCAATGTTGACAGTCCAAGTATATGTGCTATATACCACAATGAACCTAGTCCGGATGATCCAGACGTATATATTCCAGTATATTGTAATGTAATTATAGCTCGGATCATCCGAATTACCATGAACCCCCCTTCAGGTGATGCGTCCTGTCCGATATATATCTAGATAGGTATGTTTACCTAGGTAAGACCTTGAAGCGGGAAGCTGTCTGTCATAACAGGTTCTAGGTAGTTGCAGGCATTGTTTCGATACCGCGATTGGTTCTATCAGTCACTTACCTAGCCTGGTATTGAAACAGTGGCACAGAGGTTAAGTGTCCAACCAGTGTGCGGAAGATGGCAGGTTCGAAACACAGACCAGCTCATACCGAATATCAAAAGCAAAGGAAAGTCGGGACTTTCTTATATGCATTACGATTTTCACTATCTATGGTACTACCACTAACTTATACACTGGCTTTCCGAAGGTTTCGGTGAACCATTATATTACACTAGTAATATTTACAAGAAACAACCAAATCTTCATTTTCTTAATACGGCTAACGAGATACCGACGCACATATTATTCTGATTCGTGCTGTTGTACAATAACATCGACCTGGTATCATATAGAAGTTTTTTTCATACATAGAACTTTTCTATCACGAGAAAGAGACAAAACTATCATAAACCCAGATTGCCGTCTTGATATGAACTTGAAATAAACCGATTGATTTAGTCACGACGATAATTTATCTAAGTCCTCGATTCCAGGAGACTCTATTTTAAAACGTCTTATCAAGCTTATCATTATATGCATTTTATCCAATTATTGCCGTCGTATGCAGATTCTTTTTATCATGGAAAGTTATTATCATTGAAGTTCGCGCCAAATTGACATGTATTAGAAAGATGCCCTGACAATATTTACGCTTTAAGATGAAGTGTTGCAGTGTTTGACATTCATCAGCTTTATCGCTTTAGGTAAATATCAGTTTCATAATCCATGCATACCAAGGGACAAATGGTGTTTGCAGACATTTTGCGAAAGGTAAGATAAAATCGCTTATTCTGGGATTTTATCCTCGTTATTTCACAGAAGACAAGCTGCCAGATTTTATCTTCATTCCACGATATTGTAGCTATACAAATTATTACCGGCATTTAGGACACCGTGCCACTGGCAACTGTCCCACGACTGGCGAACTTAAGATTAACTGATACTGAAACCCCAAAGGTTAACGCTTTGACATATCTAAGACGAAGGCAAAACAGTAATAGTTACGTTTACCACTCTGATGACAATAGCAGTGTTTTAGCACTATTGACATTAATCAGATTGCTCGCGAAGACATTTGACAACTATTTCATAGCAATGCTTCTATAGAATCACTTTTGAATTATCAGGAAAGTTTAATTCAGATTTATTTCATTTTACGTCGGTTGTGAATCAATTTTTTACAACTTGATGAGTTTCTCATAATTCTACTTCCTGGACACATAGGCTATACTAGGCGCCATTTGAGTATAAACGACAGATCGCAAAGAGGACCCTATTAAACGCGGGAGTCTAACCCATGACCCTTGTGTCCCGAAACCGACGCTCTTCCCCTTGACCACTATTCTTCTGTCGAACGATATTTACACACAAACTAATATTAACCAACAGTGCTTTCGCGACTGTCTGATATATTGAGCATTGATTCTGAACGTTATGTGTTTGAAAACACTTTTTGAAAACTTAAGGATAAACAAATCTTAAGTCGACTTCTTCTTGTCACGGTTACTGGTAGGGTTGGCGAAATCTGATTTATTTGTCCTTTAACGCCAAACCTTTTTTTGTACATTTACGAATAATGGCTATATAGTGAACTTAAGTCACTTGTCCCTAATCAATTTTGCACAAGCTGGGCAATACGGAGAATCTATTTTGCCACCCCTGGTCATGGTGTTTCCGCGTACACTATATTTACTGTTCTTATATAGCAGACAAACGCTGACACCATTCTAACACCTGCATGAATGATGGCGTCATGCAACACAATGCGAAGAAATTGGCCATTCGGCCATTTTGAAACCCATTCTTTAGCCGTTCTCGGTATGTTTACATCGGTCGGGCTGGAACTATTCGGGTTATAGCGTATAATTCCGGCCCAGACCGATGTATTACAAGAACGAACGAAATATGCGACGATTAGACGAGTTTCAAAATGGCAGATTATGAGTATTCTTCCGTTAAATCCTATCAGCCCAAATATATACACATGATAAACTCTTGTATCTATCGTTAAATCCTATCAGCCCAAATATATACACATGATAGACTCTTGTATCTATCGTTAAATCCTATCAGCCCAAATATATACACATGATAAACTCTTGTATCTATCGTTAAATCCTATCAGCCCAAATATATACACATGATAAACTCTTGTATCTATCGTTAAATCCTATCAGCCCAAATATATGCACATGATAAACTCTTGTATCTATCGTTAAATCCTATGAGCCCAAATATATACACATGATAAACTCTTGTATCTATCGTTAAATCCTATGAGCCCAAATATATACACATGATGAACTCTTGTATCTATCGTTAAATCCTATCAGCCCAAATATATACACATGATAAACTCTTGTATCTATCGTTAAATCCTATCAGCCCAAATATATGCACATGATAAACTCTTGTATCTATCGTTAAATCCTATCAGCCCAAATATATACACATGATAAACTCTTGTATCTATCGTTAAATCCTATCAGCCCAAATATATACACATGATGAACTCTTGTATCTATCGTTAAATCCTATCAGCCCAAATATATACACATGATAAACTCTTGTATCTATCGTTAAATCCTATCAGCCCAAATATATACACATGATAAACTCTTGTATCTATCGTTAAATCCTATCAGCCCAAATATATACACATGATAGACTCTTGTATCTATCGTTAAATCCTATCAGCCTATCAGCCCAAATATATACACATGATAAACTCTTGTATCTATCGTTAAATCCTATCAGCCCAAATATATACACATGATAAACTCTTGTATCTATCGTTAAATCCTATCGGCACAAACACATTATACACATGATGAACTCTTGTATCTATCGTTAAATCATATCAGCCCAAATACATACACATGATGAACTTTTTTACCTAAGATTAAATTCTACCAAGACGATTAACATAATACAGCCGAATCCATTCCTTGTTATTTGATTTAAGTAACGTTTTGCTGCTGTAATCAATTATTGAAGATTCGTAATTGTAACAGTAACCTAACCTTGGTTTAGAAGGTATGGACCAATGTTGCGACCTATTGGCTAATAAATACAGATCGACAACAGAATTACGACCAGCATAAACGGATTTTATTAACGTTTTGCTGCTGTAATTATATATATTCGTAACTGCTTTTCTTCCCTATAAGGTTTGGCCCAAAGTTGTGTCACACCCTGGAAATTTAACAGATCGATAGCAAAATTACCGAGCAGCATATACTTACCGCTGTACGACGAAATCGAGTTCGTTTCCAGCGCGAATGATCTCCATTTTGACTTGTTCGTGAGTGAGGTTGTGTGTAGGGGTGTTGCCCACAGCGAGGAGTCGATCCTGCACTCTTAATCCGTGCCGGTAGGCTAAACTCTTTGGGTTCACCTAAAACGGGAAAAAACGCAATTATGGTTAACGAAATTCAAAGCAAAGTTGTTGAAGTTGTGATTCCATAAAATGGTTACTCATTTCTTTATTTTGAGTCTTTAAAGCAGTTTAATTAAGATACATGATGCTCTACAAATCAATAAGATATTATCCGATACTGGAGTTCCCAAGTTGCACGCTTCGTCGTATGATATGAGATCATAGATCATATGCAGCCAGATTAATCGTATAATGCCTATATTGACTTCGAAAGCAGAATCTACTTAACCCATAACCTCAAATAGGGATATATGTAACTGTTCCAAACTCAAAGCTGAAGCAGACATCAAGTATACGTGATGAACACATTTATAATTGTGTTATCTAGAACACTTATATCGTAGGAGAATATGTTCGTTCCTGTGGTACACCTCTGTCTACTTTGCTTTAATAAAGTGGCTTGTCTTCTTCTTCAATATTGTTAGTCAACATGAGAGCTTTGATTAAGTGGACTCGAAAGACCCTCAACCAATTACTTCCTCTAAACTCGGTTCCACGTACAACATACGATGGCATAGAATGTTCTGTTTGTATCTCGTTATGTTACATTATCTTTTATAGCAGAAACAAATACATGTATAACGAGTAAGTAAGTCGTTGAAACGTGTGACTTGCCTTATCAGATGGTTCGTTGCATTTCATATTAGATGACTTACAGGCCTATATGGCCAGGTGAGATTAATGTATACATGTATGTATCTTTACCACTCTCCACACATGTCACAAATGGCACATTAAACGAAATACTATCTTATCTATTTTCATGACGAATAACGACTGACTTGAAATCCAAAATCAAGGGAACTGTAAATTACGGTAAGTTTCATTAGGAAATATGTGTACGCTTAACGAGAATATCTAACAATCTTTTCTTTTGTATTTTATATCAGTTGTGTTGATATGAAAGATAACAAATCATCTGATTGGGCATTTTCTGTTATAACGATTCAAACGTCTCGTCATAACGACTTCACTGTCTCGGTGTGACGACTAACTTACTCGTCAATTGCCTCTTTTGATGTATTAAGTTTTACGAAGTGTTAAGATCTTCTGTTTATATAAAGACTTTACTTGAATTCACCAGTATTGGACTATTGCCCTGAAATGTCTTGCCAGAGGATATACCCACGAAGCCAGTATGGCCGGCTAGGATCGCCACCTTAACCACTGAGCCACTAAGGACCATTAATAACTACTTAGGATCCATTCAGTTTGATTGTTGTATAGTACATCTGTTGTATGTTGGATTTTGTTTGAAGTTCCAACAGAATATTTATTTGAAGAGTTACTTATTCACTTATTCACTTTATAACGAAGAAAGGTTCAAGCGGCATTAAATAACACCATCATTGATAAACAGAATACGAATAGGAGGGGTTTTCTCCGAATTATTTATTTAAAATCTAAACAAATAACTTGGAGAATTTTTTTCCTGTTTGGTTTTTGCTTAAGATAAGATGCATGTTACAAATGCGTTTTAACATTTACAAAGATATTGGTTTAGGCTGGTGTTTCATTCAGAATGTTAACCGCAACAGCAAGATATGTTGCAATCATTAGCGGCTACCAATGTATTCTGACATCAGAGATTATGTTGCCTTTGCGCAAATGCACCAATGATAAAGTTGGCGTGGTTTGCGCATTGGGAATTATTAACATAGTTCAAGTTTTATAATGGCATTACTGCATTTAGCCACATGTTATATATGTACGCACACCTGTATCACACAACACGCTTTGATGCCGGTGCAAGATTGCACGTATATCTATTTCACTATGATCATCTTTCTTCAGTAATCATTGAGTGCATTACCTTCAGTAATCATTGAGTGCATTACCTTCAGTAATCATTGAGTGCATTACCTTCAGTAATCATTGAGTGCATTACCTTCAGTAATCATTAAGTGCATTATCTTTAGATATCATTGAGTGCATTACCTTCAGTTATCATTGAGTGCATTACCTTCAGTTATCATTGAGTGCATTACCTTCAGTAATCATTGAGTGCATTACCTTTAGTAATCATTGAGTGCATTGCCTTCAGTAATCATTGAGTGCATTACCTTCAGTAATCATTGAGTGCATTACCTTTAGTAATCATTGAGTGCATTACCTTTAGTTATCATTGAGTGCATTACCTTCAGTAATTATTGAGTGCATTACCTTCAGTAATCATTGAGTGCATTACCTTTAGTAATCATTGAGTACATTACCTTCAGTAATAATTGAGTGCATTACCTTCAGTAATCTTTGAGTGCATTACCTTCAGTAATCATTGAGTGCATTACCTTTAGTAATCATTGAGTGCATTACCTTCAGTAATCATTAAGTGCATTACCTTCAGTAATCATTGAGTGCATTACCTTCAGAAATCATTGAGTGCATTACCTTCAGTAATCATTGAGTGCATTACCTTTAGTAAGCATTGAGTGCATTACCTTCAGTAATCATTAAGTGCATTACCTTCAGTAATCATTGAGTGCATTACCTTCAGAAATCATTGAGTGCATTACCTTCAGTAATCATTGAGTGCATTACCTTCAGTAATCATTGAGTGCATTGACTTTAGTAATCATTGAGTGCATTACCTTCAGTAATCATTGAGTGCATTACCTTTAGTTATCATTGAGTGCATTACCTTCAGTAATCATTGAGTGCATGACCTTTAGTTATCATTGAGTGCAATACCTTCAGTTATCATTGAGTGCATTACCTTCAGTTATCATTGAGTGCATTACCTTCAGTAATCATTGAGTGCATCACCTTTAGTAAGCATTGAGTGCATTACCTTCAGTAATCATTGAGTGCATTACCTTCAGTAATCATTGAGTGCATTACCTTCAGTAATCATTGAGTGCATTACCTTTAGTAATAATTGAGTGCATTATCTTTAGTTATCATTGAGTGCATTACCTTCAGTAATCATTGAGTGCATTACCTTCAGTCATCATTGAGTGTATTACCTTTAGTAATCATTGAGTGCATTACCTTCAGTAATCATTGAGTGCATTACCTTCAGTAATTCAGTACCTTATATGTATCCTGATCTAGACTGATATATGGCAATTTGCATAGTTAGGCAAGGTCGGGTTTATTTTCTGTACTTTGTATATCAAGCTAAATTGTAGACCAAAATGATACTTGCGTTCTGCAACGAGTTACTGTGGAATGTGTGAATACACGTGTATCTATATATAACCCAACCAGTATGCACCATACCGGCGACACTTCTATTTGTGCCACTATACGAGAGAACAGGTCAAACATAACGAGCATTCATCATGCGAGATATATTTTCGTTATGGTAATCATACAAGGGCAATAACTCAGAAAGTCGTATGAAAATATTAGTCATAAACGTGGACATTTCTCAACACATGTTAAAACATCATGTAACGTACCTTTTTAATAGTCTTTCTTTTCAATTTGGCGTTTACGTTAACGTTAGTTTCACTATATTTTCGTTCTGTAAACGGAAACCAAGGATCGGGAGTGTATGGAAAACCGAAACGACGTATAAGGCACGTTTTATCATCCTGTCCATGTGTTATAAAATCGAACGTCATTTCTCGAATTCCACTGAATCATTGCTTTAGAATAAACCAAAGCCAACCAATATGCAAATACAACGTAAGTGCATTGACTATGCTCAATAAGGTAGACTGTGCTAAGTTTTAGTATATGCTATAATGACTAGTTAAGTTGATTTACTTGTATACGTAATTATAGAGACACATTGTCCTGTTCAGTGATTGATGGTGTGTTTTCCCCACAGAAAGGATGAGACGATGTCGTATATATGGGTAATTTGCTAAGTTCTTTCAAAGTACATTTACGAACGATTAATACCCCAGTTGATTTATCCTTCCTGTATCGTTAGATCATTCGAACATTTTGTTTCATTTACCAGTAACATGTTGTTTAAAGCGCCAATTACAACCCCGGTATAAGCAGGGCTATACAGGGTGTAACCAGCCCGACAACACCCGTCGGTCATTCCTACATGAACCATGCTAACCCAATGCATTGTCTTTGTCGTCAATCAAAAACCCGTTTGATCAGTATTCATAACATTACAAAGGCATTTATACATGTAAAGTATGACAAAAGCTTTCGAAAGAGAAAAAACGTACGGCAAAGCTAAAAAGCATATCTATAAAGTACTTCGATTAAGGGACGAAGAAGCAATGTCTCTGATTTCCCCCAGAAAAATTGTGAATGAAAAGCAGTTTCTCACCGGTTTCTTTTGCGTAATCAGCATTGCGCTTGTACATTATTCTACGCTTTTCACAGATCTACGATGGATTAATCTCGTTCTTTTAACGGCTCTTGTTCACAGAAAAGAATAGAATTTCAGAGTCAAAATAAGATGTTGAAACAATAAAATGTGTGTAAATTGTTTAATATTATATTTAAAGTTGCTTTTGAGACCACAATTAATCCAGGATGCGTATTTTTTCTAAGTGTGGATCTCAAAAGTAATGTCACGCTTATGAATTAAAGTACATGTTAATTCACTGTATAGACACTTTAAAGAATTGCAAACGATCTAATTTTGCTTCAAATGACAATTCTTCAGTGTGTATCATTTTTCAGTACAGCTGTTTTGCAGTTTTAAAAAAATCAAGTTTGCACTTCCAAACTTGCTTACATCTGTGAACAGAAACCTTTAACCTATACCCCTATTTAGGTTTAGTGACTCTTCTAATTGGCAAGCAAAGTCAGTCAACAACTATCAAGATTGAAAAATAACTGTTCCTATATCATATTGTGTAGAAACCATTTGGACAAATTGAGAAATAGCCCACGTTTTAGTATTTCAGTTTTGCCAAACTGTTTTGCTTAAGCCCTTTTCTACAGGTGCGTAAAACACGTCTATATGAAGACAGAGGTAAGTATTCCCATTAGATTATGATATTAATACCACATCGTATGATCTTGGAGTAATTCCCGACCATTACTACCGATAAGAAAGAACAAACGCACACCGTATGTTGTACTATATACGTCAGAGCCGACCCCCATCCACTGTTAACCTACATGGCGATACGCTAAAGTTCAAAATACCGAACATAACTACTAGAAAATGTGGCAGCCCTACATATGTATGAGTCGGAAAGGAATGGTAACGCATTCATAAACGGCAAAGTAACAACGACAGTGGTCCTTTTGCCATCTGTATAACGTGATATCTTGCCTGGAACAGTGCAGATCTTGCTAGGGACATGATGACCCACTTTTATGGATACAACCATCATGATAATTATATATATATATAACAAAACAAGCATGTCCAATGAGCCCTAAGTAGGCTACTGGAAAGGTCAAACTTGATAGAGAAATTGTGGGAAATAGTCCATTTAATCAGTGACGTCTTCAACTATATACTTCTAAGATAACATAGCTAGCGAAGAATTGCCAAAAACAATGACAGGCAAATACGTTAAAACAAAAGTAGCTACACCTCGAAACTTGAAGCAAGAACAAAGTTTGTCCTTCATAAAGGTCAAACGCTTATCGTTACCTCGAATTAAGGCCCCCTGTACTATCAAGCAAAGAGATAATCTCTATACCGTATACATCACTAGATGGAATCAGGAAAACCTCGTTTGAACAGCGATTCAAAAGCATCATACGTATAAGTCTTGCCCATCCGTAACCCTGAAAAAGCCGCCATGATTACAGAATAACGCATTTGTAACGCATACAACTTTTATGAACTTGTAAAAACAATATGCGCGTGCTTAAAGAAACAGGATAGGCTGTTTAAGTTTAAACATTTTTACGTCTCAAATATGATATTACTAAATAAACAGATAATGTATCAAACAGTAAGAGAAACGGAATGAATGAACTGAAGCTTAAATCTTATTTAAAGTTTCTTCCAACTTGTTATACTATGCTATAACATTGGTGTTTTTTTACGATACGATATTGTATAATAAATGGTATTTAAACAGAACAACAGGTATTTGAAAGGACAATTCAAGAAAGTGGAAATGAGATGGAAAGCAAATGAGAGAATTGGAATATATTAAATAGTAATAGAGAGTGACATAGAAATTGGTGATTTCGCTACATCGAGAACACTAAAAAGTTTCATAACATAGTAGTACATGTATAGGGAAGTTTGAACCAAATAACAAGAACATATCGGAGAGTCTAAAACCTTTTATTAATAGTGTTTATTATGACCGCTTTATATCTGTTTGAAACCTACATAATAAGTTTGTGATTTACTTCGAACATAAGCTCCTAGCAAAAAGCCACCAAAACCTGAAATGCACAACTTGTACATTCCTCTGAGTGAAGAGTAATGCGGAATGTAGTTTTTTGCCCTACTTTATGACAAAATTGTTGAATAAATTACCACGTAGAACAGGAAACACTGATTTGCAATTTTGATATAGACGCAAAAATATAAGCTACGTAATGTATATTAGGTTTTCTGTAAAGGATGCGGTATATGAGTGATTATTGGGTAAGACATAAAGCTTCCCTTTGAACGACACGAATTAGTCAGGATCGAGCCCTGGGCTACAAGTGAAAATCTGACCCCCTTTTTAAATCGGTCACATATATACCCTATGTGCAGGTGAAACCATTTCTTTCAATTTGGGCAAACGCTCATTTGCTTCAAATTCAGGGACTTTGAGATAAACATGAATAAACCCGAATCACAGCTAAATCAATATTATTCTTGGAAACTGAGGACAATTACGTTAGAGAGCGAAGAAAGCGATTCAGAAGTGTGAAAAAAGTATTAGTTTGTAATATTTGGCTAACATGGATGTGACAGACAAGATTCTCTTTAAAGCATACGTTCTGAGAGGGGACGGCCAGTACTTATGTTGAGAGAACTTGTGACCCGACTATGAAAGGTGCCTTAATTTGTCTTTTTGTAATTCAATGTGAGAAATTTGGCAATAAAACGTGTTTATAATATTTTCGTTTTGGCATAATTGTTTTCTTTTTTTCGGTTGTCTGCTGCAAACGCGCTGAAATAGGTATATCTGAAGAAGGAAAGGTATTCCAAATTATGCGATCATTATTGTTAAGGGTAGAGGCAGCAAGTGAATTAAATGGGTAATATGTAAATATTTGTAAGAGATATGCTGAAGATACATTTCAAATAATTGAGATATTTGGGTCGGTAATTACATAGTCAAGTCTATCTTTGCTTTTAGAATCGGGTTATTTCGTCTTTCAACCCTTTTTCAAACACAGGTGACTTAATGCATTAGTTCGGCCGGAGAAATCTGAGAAAGTAAAACATTGTGAAAAGGGGATTTGTTTTTAACACAGTCACCTTTTTTACACTACATTATCAAAGGTGAATACATATATTCATAGTATGTTAGTATAGTATAGTGTGTCCCTTTGTTTCCCATATCCCTAAAGTTAAAAGTCAGTACGCAGTTTCTAACTTCATGGACATTTGTTTGTTTGTAATCCGTCATTGAAATAGAAGATCTCCAACGACTCAACATTATTTCGGACATATAACCACAAAAGGAGTTTACTGAGGTATCTGGCACATTCGGTTACCTCTGCAATATACGAGCGTCAATACGTCCGAGATTGTGCGTAAACATTTCACTACCTTAGGCTTTACAATTCATGTCCGACAAAAATGCCTTAAAATCCTTACTTTATGAAACCTCATGTTACCACATCTGTTGCAGAAGGTTTTAGAAACCACTGTGACAAAAGGAAAAATTGCTTGTTGCAAGCAATATTTCCTTTTATCACAAGGGTTTCTTCAAAATATCGAATCAATTTTCTTCCAATATTGTGTCGTCTGTTATTGCTTTCAATTTGGATCGATCACAAACTCCGATTTATGGGGAAATGTTTAATTGATGCAAAACTACGAAAGACAGTTTACAAGTAGGGGTGTCGTTAGATACATTGGAGAGGAACATATCTAAACAAAAGCATCTGTGGAACGTAAACAAAACTTAACAATGTTCTCCTGCAGGGTCGTTTAGTCGCTATCCTTATAGTTATTAGACAAAGCATTGATTGGTCCGTCTCAAGTAAGAAAAAAGTCGGTGAATACTGTTGTACTGATCCAATCGTGTTTTGTAAACAGGTTTAGACAATACTTTCAATTTACTATTTGATAATTAACTGCATAGATCAGCTACCGGTGGCCCTTAACACTTTCCCAAACAACAAATTTTCGACTGTCCCAAATCGAAAGAGTTTGCAGACGACATTTCAAAATGTGATGAAATTGGAAAATAATCTTCTGATAGGGCAGAAAACATTGTGGGAAAAGGAGAAATTGCTCGTTACGAGCAATTTCTCCTTTTCCCACAATGTTTTCTAAAGTCGTCTGCAACAAATTGGTCAAATGTCGTTATTGTTTGGGAAAGGGTTAAAGCAGTCCTTCATAAAGCAGTTTGTAAACAGCCTAAGGCAAACTGACAGTATACGACATTCATAAACTATGGACAAATATTATATTTTGTAAAGACCATCTTGACAAAATGAAATCTGCTTGTCTCGGTAATTCTTCTTTTAGAAAATCATCTTTTATAGGGAGAACACATGTTTGATACATTATCTAGTGTAGATGGATGTTACCGCCTTTTCGTGAGGGATAGGGTGAGTAAAGATTCTATTGTTATCCGTCTATCCGATCTGATCTTCGAACATAGTTCGAGGATGTACTACTATAAATAGTTTGTTTGATTGCTTTGTCGGTGAATAGAATGTCCAAACGTATTCTCCAAGGCATACGGCCACCCGTGGGCGATAGTCAATTAGTCTGAATTCAAGACATAAGTTTTTATTTATGCTCGTTAAATATTTAAAAGGTTGGAGGATAAGAGTTAATCGTCATTTTTTGACGACTGTATCGCATCTTTTGGGTGAAAACTACATAGGTTATCATCGAATTGTTGGCCGAAATGAATACTTCTCTGGCTGATGTTTACTTTGGTCATTTGCTTGGACGGAGCCATGAAAATAAATACATGTAAATAAAGAAAATTAAATGATGTTACAATTATCCATCTTTCAGAAATCTACTCTTACTCACCAACCACTCCTAAACAATCGAATAGTTTAGGTTATTTTAGTTTTCTATCAGGTTGTTATCAAACCTACCCCATCATTGCTAGAGAGCTTTTCAGGGGAAAGCGTTGGGTACTAATGCGTGGAACACAATGTAACCATTCTGACGTGCGTTACCTGGAGAACGGCTGATTTGTAGAGATGATTGTACGAATGTTGTATACAATGTGGGCCAGACCATGTGGAAAGGGGGAGTCAATATCTACCTGTGTCTCGTCCGAATCTCAATAGCTCAGTCGACAGCGTGTCCGACTTGCATTAAGGTGGTCCTGAACATGAGACCCTGTTTGGTTAATATTTCATCCGAGGTTTGATGTAGTCATTGCGACAAAATCTCTCAGCAATTATAATCACATGGGAAAGCGGTAATTGACTTAGGAAGGAGTATTTCGCAGTACTGTTGAGGAAATACAAGGAGCATGGTTAATAGCGAGGGACGCCGTGATATGACTGCAATACTGTTGTAAATGTCGTAAAACCAAAATCCAACCAACCTGGGAAATATTTATCTACAAGACTGTTTGAGATGCAGGAAATATTCAAAGAACGGGTTATCTATTGACCAATGTGTTCAAATGTGCACAGTAAATCTTTGTTGAAATCAAAAGTACATTAATCAGTCAAAAGAGTTTAAGTTTACTTTGCAACAACATATTTTTTAATTTTTCGTTGTACCTGGCAATAAATAGAACGACAAACTTGTAAATATCCAACTCGTTGTTGCGTAAAGGGTGTTAAGGAAAAACCATGTGTTTATAATCGAGTAACTCTTGGCAGAAAATACAGGTGGCAAAAAGCACGACACCAGGGGACGAAGGATACTTGCTGCTCGCCCCTTTTAAAATAAAGTGCCGTATATCTAACATTACAACCATGAAGATAGGTTCTTTGAACAGAAATCATGTGATACGCAATTATTCGACATATTAAAAGTGTTTTTCCAATAGCTTTGGTTTGTTGTATTGGAGTCTGATAAATCAAGGGTATGTTTTAACCTATAATACCCCACTGCCGAAATACTTTATGATTTTAGTTTTACGCTACCGCAATGGTTTTAGAAATCCTTAAAAATCAAAAGGTTTCTATCCAGTTTAAACAAATGCCCATTCCTTTTTAATTTGTTGTTGTCTGGTGCTATTTTCAATTAAGATCGATCATAATTTCCACATGGGGGAAAGGTTTAATCCGTTAATGACAATACAGGTATACCTTTCTTTTCATTCACAGAGTTCCGATACCAAACATTTGTTCAGTAGTCTGGGACAAATACATCCTATCATATTGACTTTATACTAAGGAATAATTTAAGCTGTAACGAGGTTTGAACTCGAGCCCTGTATACCAAGACGGAATTGTCATCAACCGATCTAATAAGCCTCTCCAAAATCATTCAAAGTGAGTATATGAAGAAATGCATATCATTATTATTATTTTATCGTAAATGTTGTCTTTGTTTTATAAATATGTTTCAAACGTGCAATGTACAAAATGTGTATGTTTAGAGATATTTCAAAAATGTTTCAAACACATCAACTTATTTTCCAAGTCGTCTACTGGCTATGATATTGCTCCGGGTGGGGGTCAAAATTTATAATTCCACATGCTAGTCTATCGGAAAAAGTGTGACTAGAGAGAAAATCTGTTCAAGACATCCTGCATGGCCTGAACGAACAGTTTCTTATGTGTTTGCATAAATTTAAGAAACTTTTGACTATATTTCAATTAACCAACACATATACGTGCATCTATTATTGCACAATTAAGCATTATCAGTATAGGTTTTGATACTTCCCTTACGCTAGAGCAACGCCTGCTTTCCCATACATACAATCTTAGTGACGAGATATCAATATATATAAGTATGCAATAAGTCTTTATGCGGTATAATCAAAAGACATTGCAACGCATTTGGATAAAGATACATTTCAATTTCCTGTATACATGTTTAAAAACTCGTTCCCCAGTGTGCAACATACACCAGTACAAACGGTACAGCTGTTGCCCTGTTTAAAAGAAAATAAGTTTTAACTTCAAAGGTTCATCATATATGTGAACAAGCAGTTTGAGAAACATTAGGAAAGCTATGCTTCGACCAATCATATAACTGAGCTTATGACTCTTGTGGACAGAAACATGGATTCAGTCTGCCTTGACATTCCAAGGCCCATTCTATTACATCGAGGATCACACACAAGGTTTGATACTCCCTCAAAAACAACGACAGTTTTCCCACACGTGACGATATATTTTGTTGCTTCTGCACAGATGGGAAAATTTGAAAGTCAAAATAAAATGTTGAAACAATACAGATATTTGTACTTTTTGTATGATATACAATTGAAAGTAGCTATTGAAAGCATCAATACGTGTATATCTATGTAAGTCATTTTTTCAGTATGTTTCAAAACCATTGCAAGGCGTTTGGATATATAGATACATATTGATTAACTGTATATAGGCTCTTGAGTTTTGCTTCCAACGGCCATTCCCCACATTGTATCATAAAACTGTACAACTGTTGTATCGTTATAAAGAAAATAAGTTTTAACTTGCGAACTGCCTCACATCTGTGAACAAGCAGCTTCAGAATAATAAGAAACCTTTGCTTCGACCAATCATATAACTGAGCTTCTGACTCTTGTGGACAGAATGATTGATTCAGTCTGTACTGACACATTTAGACCCATTCTATAACATCGCGGATCACACACAAGGTCGTAAAGATCACCGAGAAGACAGTGGTTGGTCTCACATGAGGTCTTAATTAACATTATCCCTGCTATACGAAATGGTGCACGGGCGGCCTTGGAGTCATTCGTGCAGAATATCAATATGTTTTACGAAACACAGAAATACATATAGCCTAATAATGATAGGGCAGCATAACCTCTGATATAGATTTCACTTGTTTGAATTAACTTATGTTGCTTTGTAGCATGCAAAAGGTTTGTTTAATAATGCAAATCAAACACTTGCATTATATTGTATAGAAATGTGTTTGTTTGGTATTGTATTAAATAGTCATATTTCGAAATCGGGCGTCAAATAGAGGTAAGTTACCAGAATCAATATAATTCAATGAATTAATTCCGTCATAGTCTTTTTCGTTTGGAAGTCTGGAACGCGCATATATACTGCAGTTTGGTCATTTCAAATTCTAATTCTTAATCTTTTGTTAGCATCCTTCAGTATTGAAGACTATGGATTAATGTCGTGAATGTCTTGTACATGGCTATAAACCGCACCGACTGTCAATCTTTATTAATCACTGAGAGAAAAAGGAGAAATTGCTAATCAGTAGCAAAACTCTTCCTTGCTGCCGCGTTTCGAGATTTGTCTAACGTCGAGTTCCCAGATTCCTCTGACGTCATGCCTTGAATCAAAGCACGCCTACTAACACGTGGTAGACCTATAGAATCCGTTGCTTAGCCTCGAGTTCGAGTTCGCACATAATCCCACGTGATGTAACGCGGGCAACATTGACAAGTACATGTGTTTGGAATTCTATGTCGTAAAAATGGCATTTCAGCTATCCGTAGTACTCGGTCTATTCTAAATGATGGATGAAAACCTATATTATTCAACTGTTGTACAAGGTCTTCGTCAAGCATATATATAGAACCACCGACTTTCTTGGTCGCCAGCCGATAAACATCCCACCAAAAATCAAGACATATTTATGTCCGCTAAGAACCTATTTTACCATGCAGCTCACAGTTGATGTTCTTTTACCTGGATTAGCTCATTACAGTTACTTGCACACATGTCAAGACACTTGTAGCAAACGATACAAAGGTGAGCGAAATTCATAGGTAGACTGTTTTACATATGGCAGTAACTTCGTTGGATAGTTAACGCAGGCGACAAATCTATGTGTGAAAACATATTATTTCAATGTTGGCAATCCGTCGTAGGGTTTGACGACTAGGTCCAGGGTTAAAGCCCCATTTCAATGAGTCTTCAATGAGAGACATTAAACTTTTCCATGATACCATTGGAATGGTCAAGTTTGCATATCTTTTCATTCACAACTAATTGTTTTACATAACGGGCATATTTTCCGTTTGTTAAAATGGTTTCTAAGAAAAAACGAGAAATGAACATAACCTAATTCTAATACTTTCGATCTGGAAAAGGTCATTAAGATTTACTTTTAGAGAAAATATTGAATACTTGAATACTATTGAATACAGTTAGAAGCATGAAGTATCCATAGCCTCGATCAATAAGGCTTTTAAGCGGTAAATACCCGACTGAGACTGAATTTTGCAGGCTATAATACAGACTATTGACCAAATTAGCGCTCACCTTGCTGAAGACATACAAATTCAACCAGCCATAATCGAGAATCATGGGTTCGCACTGATTTAAGTTTTTTAAAGGTGCTTGTTCGCACACGAGACACTTTGCAAGTCAAAATAATAAGTCGTTGAAACAATAAAGTTTTTAGATTGTTGTACAATAGTTAAGAACAAATAGTTACTGTAAACAAAATGTATTAAGAAGGTGTTATCATATCCAAGTATGTACAGACTCTTTGCAATGAATTTCAAAACCTTTGCAACGCTTTTGAATCTGAATACATAGTTATTCATAGTAAACAGGCTCTAGATACTTAGATACGAACTTATTTTACACCAATTTGCTATTCTCCAGTATGTATAATACAACAGTTCAGCTGCAATACGGTTTTATAGAGGGAACATTTTCAGTAAACAAGCACTTTTAATGTTTGATAGACACAAACGTTCCCAACCAGAAATAGCTTATCATACGCCTATACAATTTCGAGAAATGCGCATCACACAGCATCAAAACATCCTGTCAGAGATACATAACGAGAAACCTATGAATCCATACGAAAAAGCAAACTTACCTTGCACCTATTATGATATATACAATGTACAATGTTTTAATGATAAAACTAGCTTTGACACACGGTCAAATTGTGTGTATCTTATATGCTTTTTTATTGACATATATGTCTTGATTTCATTCTTAATTTTGCAATCTATGTCAATCAGATCAAGGATAAAACAGAGTCGTCTGTAAATAGCTTTTCTATCATAGAGAAATAATATAAAAATCGTACTAAACAGGAAAGTGAATGGTGCTACGGATAAGCCTTTATAAACTCCAAATGCACATTCTAGACGCAATATTGCGCGAATAATCTGGGGCAGGGAGCTTATGAGTAAATTAATGGCAATAAACTTCATTACTGGTGCCGGTGTAAAACGCCGTCAATCAAGAATCAAATTGGCCGGAAAGGTCGATCTCCTTTAAACTCCTTCACTCTTAACCGGAACAGCGGTTGAACGGCATTGCCTCCAAATGATACATCTATAATGAAATTATCTTAAGTCTTAGAATGCTTCAACGAGGCGTTTTATTGAATCCTCTATCAAACGACCAGAAAGCATGAACATGCAGACAGCATATTTTCCGCTGTAGCAAATGAGAAAAGTGTTAAAAGGAGAAACAAGTCTAGATACGATGGACTGGTATTTTGATTTAATTCGTTTAAACCAAAAGAAATGGTTCAGGATTCTATAATTAAACTTGTGGGATGACCTGTTGCAAGCTACTTCAGAGCCCTAGCCTAGTACTGGTGGATCCAGGAAAGCTGAAAAATTGTTGATACTGCGTTAAACACCATGCAAACAAAATATCTAATTAAACTTGCTAGAAGTCATTCGCTGCTAATTCTAGCATAGAGAATCTTAAACAAGGCAAATTGTCAATGGAAATGAATGCGCACAATGTTCTTCCTGCCAACATTTCTGATCTGCTGTTGAAAGCAACTTTAAACTTACTGGGATGGTATATTGAGTATCCTCGTAACTAGTTCACGTAGACCACAGTACGATTTCCCACAGGTATGCAAAGCTTGTCGTTAGACACTATACATGCGTCCATCATTCACGTCTCTGCAGTATTACTGAGTGGTATAGATATTGAGTGTTACACCCTTACGTTCGTTATAAATGGAATATCGTCGAGAATCGTTCAACTATTTCGTAAGATATCCATGATGAACCCCATACGTGATAAGTACACATTGCCATAACTCAAAGAAGTGAGATTTTGCTCATAAAAGTCAATTTGTCTATTTGTTTTAGTTCTTTACATGGCATCTGCCCAAAGCGTTGAAGTCGTTTGCATAAGTTTTTGACATATCGTCAAAGACATATACGTTAGATCTACAAAGAAATGCCCTTATCCATATGTTTGATGAACTAAGACCAAGAAACCCGACCTTGTAACAGAAAATCGGCCACAAACGTCAAGCCTTTACTCCAATATGCTATGTATTTGTTAAACTTTATGATTTTTGTGTTGTTATTTAATGATTCAGCAATTCATCTTGGTAACATACGGATGGCTAGATATCATGTTTGTTTAGTCAAATACGATCCATATGTACATACATACTTGTTCCAGATAAAACACCTCAAATGCATTTATATTTCGTTGTTGGGAGTATATCTACTTCAGATGAACCGGACGTAATTGCATCTATAGAAAATACCATCCCATCAAATCTTCAATGTCTTATAAGTTCCCATGACTTATAAGTTAAAATGTCCATCAATTAAATGGGATCCGAAGCGGGATCTGAGTAAGACAGATACGAAGTTCAGTAGCCAGTTTACCAACGAGTATGTGATGAATACCCCAACACATGGTTTATTAATGTCTGCACAGACTGGTCTGCATCGACAAATAGCGCCTCACATATCTATACATTGTATCTGGGTAATTGAATCGGTAGTGCTGGAGAACGATTGAACTCATAAACATGTTTGTGAAATACGTGCTTGAAAAGGTTCATGTTAAAAACCCAACGAGTTGTTTGAGTATAGAAACAATGCAAGTTTGAACAATGTGTGTACGAGGAATAGTTTGAGCATACTTTATACATTGCGACTGATCGAAAATGAAAGCACCGATAGACGACATTTATCAAAAATAAAATATTGTTTTGGATATATGGAAAAAGCTACTGCAACATAAGGAGAAATTTCTCGTCATTGGCAAATTGTCCTTTCGCCGCAGTGATTTCGTACATTTTCGCTAGAGTTAAGTTGAGTGTTAGAATATATGTACGAGCGGTTTATGGGGGTTGCGGATACTTCATCGTAGAGAGCATTATGCCATAAGGTCTAATTACGACTAATTAGTGCCACGCTTTCTCATTCATCCTGTCGTATTAAGTAATTGTGAAGGTCGGCAATTTACACTATAGAAATCGATGTGAATCATGACAGAAAAGGGAAAGCGGTTATCAAATGCAACTTCTGTCTGGTACAATTTACCCGCTCAGTCACAGATACTGTACGTTATAAACCAATGTTTTAAGTTACTCCAAATTGTATTATGAGCAATGAATAATATGATCCGGTCCTTTGAGTTTTACTGAAGGTTTCATTTTTTATCTCTCACAATCTCTGAACTACATTCAGGAAAAAGCAGCCCAACGATTTGTATACTCAATTTTTATTAGCCCAAAGTATGACGTTATGTAGTTTATTAAAAAAAGTATACGTTTATACTGTATTTCAACGAATCAACAATGTTAATGAAGTGTTCCTAGCGTTCAATTAGTAGAACATCTAGGATTGTTCTGCAATATTTAGAACGTTTTAAAATCGCTCTCTAAGTTTCCAGGGATGTCCGAAATACCAAAACGCAACCCTGACGCTCTGGAAACTCAGTGAACGATTAAGCGTCAAAAGTAATACGGAACTACAGTGAGTTCTCGTTAATCCGAACACGTCCGTTCCCAACAAAATGTCCGGATTACCGATTCATCCGGACTATTGAAGTAGAGCATGTTCTTATACACATTAAGACATAAACGATCTGTATGCACGTGTATACTTATAACACTTTAGCAAACGCCAAATTGTCGACCGTCCCAAATTGAAAGAGTTTGCAGACGACATTTCAAAACGTGATGAAATTCAAAAATAATCTTCTGGTATGGCAGAAAACATTGTGGGAAAAGGAGAAATTGCTCGTCACGAGCAATTTCTCCTTTTCCCACAATGTTTTCAAAAGTTGTCTGCAACAAACTGGTCAAATACTTCCGTACCCTTACAATTTCGTTCGGATTGCGAGACATTCGGATAATCGGGGTCCGGATAAACGAGGCTTCACTGTATTACATAGGCCCAGCTTAAAGAGACAATCTTACAGCATGTGTTATGTGATGAACAATCGTTAACATGATCATTCTAAAGTTGTTGAACACCCGTGCTTTAACCAAATACTTGAAACGAGTTTCAATGCCTTTCAGTTCTTTTATTGCAAACGCCCGTTCATGTGACAATTGTATCTAATATCACCGCTCATCTATGGGTATCTTATAACTAGAAGACAATTCATTTTAGCAAAAAATCTCAACTTGTGAAAAAGGGGGTTTAAAGAGACTATCTCACAGATGGAACTTTGTAGGTTAAATAATCTAAAATCTTGATTTGAAAGATAGTCCTATGAAGGTGTGTGACATTTGGAATAAAAAAGAGACCAATTAAATCTCGCGGAGGGTCTACAGATGCAATCGCCATTGTTCCTGTACTGCTGAATATCTAGCAACTCTTATCTGCAGGTATCAATGGGCGGTATATACCTATGCTCGCACCTTGTTGTCTTATGATTTATTATCGTAACACGCGTTACCATGGTAACGGGAAACACGGACCGGGGGAGTCATTAGTATAACGTCTAGAGCGTCAATTTGTGTAATACAGGGGTAAGGGCAAACTCATTGCTGTGACAAATGACGGGTGTTTAAACTCAACTTCGTAAATTACGTGTATATAATGTGTGTGTTACACGCCTTCACTGTTCCAGAACAGAACTGGCCTCAATGCATACACGAAATAAAACGTGACGTCGACGAGACTTGTGGCGTGACAGATTACCTTCACGCTTCTGCTGAAGAAGACAAAAGAAATTACTCAAATATTCGGTAATACATTCTTTTGTCACAATTGTGTCTGCCAAAGGCATATTCCCTGAAAGCGGTCAATTAGCTATCAGTGGAGTATCCTTGTGCAAGACATTGCTTCCTAATCTTGCACTAGTAGATGACCCATGATATCGATAGTCAAATATTCTTGAAAACGGCCAAAAACTAAATATCATTATATAATACGGTTTAATTATCAAATCGTGTCAAGACAGAGTTTAATGCCTAGTCTCTGGCGACATTCCCCACGTAACGGATAATTCATAAGTTGCCTCTGAGTTTATGATTCTTCATTTAATCGTATCTGCTACAAGATACTTCAGAAGTCAATGAAAAAAGGGACACATTGCTTTCATCATTTCGTCACAGCGATTTAAACCAAATACCATACAACAATGTTTTTATGCTATTTCTTTAATCTGCTGTTGCTTTATCAATTTCGCCAGTCATATATTCAAATGCAAGGAGTGGATGCAGGGAAATATGATATGTTATAAACGTGTGAAATACATCCGTGAAGTACGTGCAACTTTATAGGTCGAAACAAAGCAAAAACAAACTAAGAACGTATCCGTCGATAAATTGTTGCTCTTCTTTGATAGCATATTCTATCATTTTCCAATACCATTAAACGAATGGTGGTGTTTTCAATTTGAACCTATCCAAGATAGCATATGGATCATTCGTGTTCGTGTAGTGGTTAGAGTCGGGATCCTGAGACTAGGTTCGATTCTCTATATCGGCCTATTTGTCAGTAAATGATCATTGGTCAACATACGCGTCCCAGACTAACACTGGTGGGTTATCTAGAGAATTTGTACAATAATGCTCAAGAATGAGTCCTATGGGTATCTTTTCATTTGTTTGGTTTTTAACCTGGTATAACCGTACATGAAAAAAAGAAAGGGTAAAGGAATATCACAGAACGTGCAAATTGGAAGCAGAGCGATCCGTACATGTAATTCCATAATTTCGGTCAGTGAGTATCCGGTCTGAGAGACAACCGATGCCAGATACGTGGTCTGTTTCTTATAATAGTTCACCGCGCCACTACAAAGGTAGACGGTTAATTTCCAGGTAAGGTATGTTAAGCTGTGTTTTCATGTATACTTGTTTTAATGCACGTGAAGATATGTGAAGTTATCATTGAAACAAGAAAGGATATTCCTTTCTAAGTTCAGTTTTGCCGTTTTTGTCAATAGTTTCTACCAAAAACCACATATTAACTGTCCATTTCCAAAACAACTTGACATCTTAGTCGTTTTTTTATCGTTCAATGTTGACCTGACACAAACACAATATGAAGATTTAAGCCGTTTTCAAATTGTACGTCAGTTAAATCACGTCGATAAGTCACGTGTCCATGGATCTCTGCTAGGTTATCGTAATCATGAAAAGAAGACTCCAAATGGGTGAACCCCGCGCTTGTACGTTTCTACAAGCTAACCCAAATGAATTCTGTTGATGCTGGACTTGAAAGGTGATATTGGTTCCGGTGCATGCAATATCCTAAGGAGCAAAAACGCTCGACCAGAATGATCCGTACTGTACGATTCGTTTCAAAAACAACATAATATGACAGTTAGTTATGTCGCCCTTTTTATTGTTAAACCTTAGACAAAAGCAGGAATTACCTATGACGATGGATCCTTGGGCGTTCGATAACGGTACATTAAAAATGAGGAATAATAATCCAATAAGGGGCTTATCAGTAAGCAAATATTCCTGCGTTTATTCGGGTCGACCGTATGTCCGAAAAATCCCCAAAAAAACCTATAGAAGTAGAGTACAGTTAGACGATATGCCTATTTATACCAATAAAATGAGATTCACGCGTTCTCCGGCATGGCTACAGAGGAAGATTCCCCATTGATAATATATGTTTTATAGCGATCTTATCTTTCTCACTGTATGGTAAAATTCACAGGTGTTATATCAGGTGTCGTTGTGCTCTTTCTCCCTTCTCTCAATCTCGTTCTCTCTCTCTCTCTCTCTCTCTCTCTCTCTCTCTCTCTCTCTCTCTCTCTCTCGCTCTCTCCCCCTCTCTCTCTCTCTCTCTCTCTCTCTCTCTCTCTCTCTCTCTCTCCCTTTCTCTCTCTCTCTCTCTCTCTCTCTCTCTCTCTCTCTCTCTCTCTCTTTCATTCTCTTCTGTTCTCCCTCCGTATCTCTTGTTTACTCTCTCTCTCTCTCTCTCTCTCTCTCTCTCTCTCTCTCTCTCTCTCTCTCTCTCTCTCTCTCTCTCTCTCTCTCTCTCTCTCTCTCTCTCTCTCTCTCGTTCTTTCTCCAGTTTTTTCTCTCCCTCCCCCTTTCTCTCTCCAATTCTCCCTTTCTTCCTCCCCCTTTCTCTCTTTATCTCTCTTATTCATTCATTCTCTCTCTCCCTACCCCTTTCTCTCTCATATTCCCTCTCATTGTCACTCTCTCATTCTCTCTATGGGTCTCCCTAGAAACTTTAGAAACTGCATTTAGCTCTATTTCATTCTTAAAAGAATCGCATTCCTTTCCACACCAACACATTGATAAATAGCACGTTTTTGAACAGCATTCAGTGTACGTATTAAATGACACTTGTGAAACATTAGACAGTAAGGCTCGCTGACAGTTCACAGAGACAAATAGTACTGTCCCGTTTGATTGACAATGTAGACCTTGGACCGTAACCCAAGGTACCTTTACCCCCTCACACAACACTTGTCCAAATCGATAGAAGCATCAGTTGATGATGATATTCAATATCCTCTGACATTCTGCTTTAACCCTTTACCAAACAATAACGACATTTGCCTATCCTTTTGCAGACGACACTGGAAAACATTGTGGGAAAAGGAGAAATTGCTTGTTAAGAGCCATTTCTTCTTTTCCACCATGATTTCTGCCCTATCAGAAGAGTGTTTATCAATTTCATCAAATTTTGAAATGTCGTCTCCAAACTCTTTCAATTTGGGACAGTCGAATAGTTGACGTTTGGTTAAGGATTAAATGAACGTTCATATTCTGACAAAGAAGATGTTGCTATGGACAGGCGCTCGGGTGATATCTTCCTTTTTAACGTTAGTTTACGCAAACATCTGTCTATGGCGGCTAAAGTGAGTTTTCATGAGCATTGAAATTGTGGTGAGAATTAAGAAATTAGACTACGGTCAGTTCATTCATTTGTTGATCATATTCACACATGATGCCTCGTTACGAATGTGCTTTATTTGATAACACATGGCTTTTTCATAGTTTTGTCCAAACTGTTTTGAGCAAAAATGCATTTATATAAGTGAATAATGAGGTTAAGCCTTTATCAACTAAATGCAAAGAGGAGGGCTGTAACCATTCACGGGTGCACCGTCCATGTTCTTTATCGTTAATTGTGTAATAATAACGGGCAACTACAAAGATTATATAGAAAATATATCTTTTCTAAGTGCTTTAGGAATTTAAGAGGGATATATTTGTCTACATCAATTTGTAAGCGGGATCTACTGTACTTTCAGTAACATTCCGACAAAAGAGTATGTGTTAATGTACATCGCGTAATCTACCAGTACTTGGTTGGCACGTGATGCCTTACCAATAAAGCTTTTGTAAAGAACGGAGATTTAGCATTGTACGGTCATCTCATAATCAAAAACACTAAAATGTGATTGTGAGCAGCACCACTTTTCCCTGTGAAATTGGCGTCCCCATACTAAAAGAGTGTACCTACAACGAACGTATATCCTAGAAATGTGTCTAGATGACACACCTGACCTCATGCGTATATCCAGCCCACGTTCAGGTCATTTGGACGTCTGATGTTGCTTTCACTTTGGACCAATTAACTTACTATTGAATAAAGGAAACTGTGTCATGGGCATGGATTTATTTTACATACAAAAATTTATGAAACACCCAATCAATCGATAAAGATAGATTCCATCATGGTTCAAAGGCCTCAGCCCCACAAGTACAGGCAGAGGTGTCATTTCAAATTGCAAAACTCAATCAATAGCAAACTATAATAACATGTTTCTTAGTCTTTAACTGCAAAAAGTAGCAACAATACTGTTGTTATTGTTTCAATAGGAAAGGGACAGCAATTAATTGAACCATTTGATAACCATGATTCAAATGTGTATGATAAATAAATGTATCTATCTTTCAGTGAAGTAAAACTAATAAAGCCATCGACAAGTCAGCCCATTGTAACATTAATCAATCAATCAAAGTATAGTAAATTCTGGTTTGGTTCCACTTACATGTTGTATAAAGATTGGATTGGTGTACTCCGCACCCCCGTGCATTCGAAATCCCCAGGGGGTACCTGTATTCTTCCTTCGCAGCCTAATAGACAAAACTTGATCGTCTTGAGAAGACATGGCTAGTTTAATCCAATCTCAAACAAATAAACCGTCACGGTAAATCCAAGAGAAAAATCAAATCAAATGAAGAAATATCCCAAAAGCGTTCAACCAACGGTTCTACGTTAAGACTGGTTGCACGGGATTTCTGAGCACTGCACACCACAAGCACACACGGAGTTCACGGACGAATGTAACGGATCTCTCTCACTCCCTCGCCTTGCTGTACCGTTACAGATTGTACAGGTTTCCCTCCGTCAGTCTGTGGAAATCTCTCAGAGATGGAGGAGTATTGCACCCTTCATTCCGTTATGTGCGCAACAAGTATCCAACCTTTTACGCTTTACTTGTACTTCTACTGAAATTCAAACTTTCGTTTAATAGTTTACTATTTACACCTTTTTCACTACCATACCATGCACTGCGTTCATAAACAGTAAAGATCAACAAAGTCAAGAAAATTGAATGAATAATACAAAATGGAAACATGTAAATGTAAACGACTGTCGATTAATCGAATCAAATTTTAAAGCCTCCAAAGATTATGGATGTATTTCCACATGTAATTTTACTGATCTGATTAAAACCCTATGATGTTGGAACGCATTGGAATCGCCGTATTATGGCGATTCTAACGCGTGCCCACAACATAGGGTTTTGCGATGATTTAGTCCAAGTGCGCCCCGATAAAGTATTGGTTAGTTCCCTTATTTGTGCCCCTCATTAACGAATAAAAACAACACAATTCCCCGGCAAATTACGGTGCTGTTACGAGCCGAATCACATACGGAAAACATAGAGTAATCAGCGGGTAATTGGTTTCGCGTATATTAAACGTTTCTGAACAGTAATAACTACCAGCCCGGTCTAACCGACCTTATAATACACTTATCCACCACTACAACGCGCTGAATATAATGACTTGATCTTTCTATACCAAACTCTCTCTTACATTAAACGCTTGTAAATAGCTCATAGTTGGTTAAACCTATATACCCTATGTAGAAATGTAGAAATTCGTGACTTAACCAAATTAAAAGAAAGACTCAAAATATCATAAAAATGCATTTTCTACGAGATTATAGGAGCAAAAAGACAGATTTTCTCAATGAGGCACACTGTATCCTTTTGTAACAATAGTTCTAAAGTCGTTTGCAGCAGATACGGTAAAGTGAGGTATATGGTGTACGATGTATACCGTAAATGTAGGTAAGTAGTTTCATCGTTTTACTATGCCCGCAGCTGCTTACAGGTACGTACATAATGCTGGTTTGTAGGCATACAAATCTATGAATTAAATACAGTGTGTATGTATATGACCTTTACATCGCGTCAAGATTAATTCAGTTACGATGCAAAACTTAATAATAATAGAGGGAGATCATCATGAACTTCCATAAACTTGACAAAACATATAGATTTGTCAAGCCGAATAGGACCACCGGCATTCCGTAGGCCACCAGGAGAATACCCCTCGTGAAAATCCAAATGTGACTTCTGGGATTTTTCACGCGGAGCGGGACCATGTGAATTAAAGTTCTGCACTCTAACCACTAAGCCATAGCGACCCATATGAAACAAAAATGATATTTCGATGATGCGTACCCATTTCCAGTTTTCGGATTTTGCGACAGGCTAAAATTTACAGCAGCTACAAAGTCCATTAGAGTAGATAGAGTATGAATTAGAGCAAAACATAAGAGTAAATAGAGTATTAAAACTAACATGTTCTTTGTGGTTTAAATTCGGAACCTTTGACACGAAAGGAGATATTTTTTCACATTGTTTTCCTACATCCTATCGGCCGAATGACCATTATATCGGGTACGCACAACGGGAATAGTGATCATCTATCATTCAATTTAATGATAACCTCTTAGGAATATGGGATGTGTGTTAAATGAACAGACGATGGAAGCAGACGAAATATGCATTCTTTAATTCAGATAAAAAGAATGTAATGAAACTCAGTCATAAAAGAAATGCCAAATGTTAATGGTAATTTTTGTTTTCTCGTTATGCTGGTATATGTTTTTCTAGAATCCGCAACTGATCTTGCACATGTATACACAGCCGTTTATACGTATGTCCGTTACAATTGTGATTAACATGTATATGGTAAGTCTCATTTAACCCATTACCAAACAATAACGACATTTGACCACTTTGTTGCAGACGACTCTAGAAAACATTGTGGGAAAAGGAGAAATTGCTCTTGACGAGTAATTCATTTTCCCACAATGTTTTCATCCCTATCAGAAAATTATTTTTCAATTCCATCACATTTTGAAACGTCGTCTGCAAACTCTTTCAAGGGAAAGTCGAAAAATTGGCGTCTGGTAAAGGGTTAAATGTACATACCATACCTCATTAACATGTAGGCCAACGGCATTGAATATCTCATTTACGTTTGCATAGCAAATTTCTCTGTGTTGTGGTTACTCACAGGAATCGCCTCAATGAAACGATTCTAAGGAGTCACAACATCAAATTACTTATTGAGAATAACATAACGTTTTGCGAAAGAAGTCCGCTTCTTATCTAGGTTTCATATCTAGGCTACATGTACATATGGACAGGTCTCGGTCTCTATCGGGAAAATAGGTTAATTTGTGGATCATAAAGAAGGAATCCGAATGAAAATATTCTATCATTATCTCACAGCAGGAGCATGTGCTTTACCCCTCTGGTCATGCTCTACCTTATGGTGCGTGGCAAGGGAAAGTGGTGATAAGTCATACCCAGTCATACAAAATGGCTGCTTTCATAAAACAGTGGTGATATGAGCGCCTGGTGTGCTCGTAAATTAGGTTTAACCATTTTCTTTCATTTCGAGTTCTTCTGACGTTTCTTACAAAATAACCTTAATTCTGTAAAGTAGACGTAAAGTTACGAATCTTTGTGAGTCGGGCACCCAGGTCTGCTGCAGATGACAGCAGATGATTACTTTAAAATTAGTAATAGGTTTCCCAAACGGCTTTTTATTTAGGTTCTTCTCATACAAAAATCGATATCCTTCTTTTCAATGAGGGTCATTGTACAAACGAAATATGTCCCATATACATAATAGACTTCAACTGCTGCTTAAAAACTCGTTCCGATTTGTTTTTGTTCCGTTTTGTGAAGAAACTCCGTTCATTCATAATTCCGACATACGATATGGAATCTATTAAAGTCATACCAAGCCGTATTCCATTCACTAGATCCACATTTAGAAGGGGTTCTTTAGACCCATGCTTAATTTGAATTCAAATCTATATATTCTTTAAACATGAGTGAGAAGTTAATTCTTAGGACGTATAACAATAACTTTAGGTTCTTCCTTGAAACATAACCAGTACGAGTGTTGAATGTGGACTGGTGAAAAATGGCATAGTTGACCCCGCTACTCATGGCAATCAACCACAGATCTAGCCTGGGGTCCTGTTTTACTGAACAGTTTATGCTAAAAGGTTCGTAAGTTCAAAACAACATAATCCCTCCCATTTTAATATTGGACTAAGCAATATTGCATAGTAACACATCATTGGAATCGTCTGTCCGAGACGCTTCCAACGACGTGTCACAAGACAATATTGTGTTTTCATTTAAGATTCTATTCATTTTTATCAGTTTTGACTTACGCAAATATTTCCTCAAGTCGTTTACTGGGTGAATGTTGACAATTTTCAAAAACATGTAGTTCATTATCCTGAAAAGGTGTGTTTGCTAAAGCAGTATATAGGGACAAAAAGTCTCAAAATCCTGAAATTCAGGAATAATCCTGAACAAATTCAGTCATACAGTAAAGTAAAACGTAACCCTGGACCGTGCGTATACAACGCACCTAGTTCGGGGTATACGCACGAACCAAGACCCCAGGCTACATAAACTCTCGTGTTCCGACGCACAGTCTTTATCCTGGGACCACTGTACACCAAATGCTTTTAGCATTTAGACATCTAGGGTTCAAATTTTGTATAGGGCATTATATTATCCAGCACTTTCAAATAGACACAAACATAAACCAAGTTTAAACATATATTAAATATCATTTACGAATTCATGGCATGTAATTTAACCGCGCTCATTCTGACAACTGTGTTTTCTCTCTCCACATCTGCCAATCTAGTGAAATCCGACCTTTTGACCCATTCCCTTAATGTGGATTTGGGTCTAGTCCAAATGTACAGCCACAGCACACGACTTTGATTGATACTTTTTTGTTAATTTGAAGAAACCGTTGTATTAAACGAAAATAGTTATCATCGCCAGGGTACCGTTTTACTAAACAGTTTACGCTTAAGATTTGCGTAAGTCTGAAACAACAACAATTCCTCTTATTTCAATATTGGGCTAAGCAAGCAACATTGCAATGTAACACATCATTGGAATCGTCTTTCCGAGACGCTTGCAATGATGTGTCACATTGTAAAATTGTACTTTCATTGAAGATACCATCCATGTTGATCAGTTAAGACTTACGCAAATATTTTCCTTTTAAGTAAAACGGTACCCAGGTGTATATCTTTTTGTCACGACGATCTATGGTATTGGCATGTTGTCAGTTGCAATTAAAGGAATCTACACGAAGTAAGGGGTTAAGCAGCATGTCATGTATATGAGTCGTGAAAAAAACAACACTGCTGTCAACGACACCCCCTTTTGACTCTGTCTCGTGTGATTGCGCGGTGGAAGTCATTATATGCAACATCTGAATATTTCTTGATATCTAAAACTAACTAACTAACAAGGCCCAATTTTACCCAGAGCGAGATAAACTACGTTTCTGAAAATGCATATAGAAATATATTTTGAACTACGCTCAACGAATGCAAATCTATCCAGACCAAAGATCAGAGTCCCACAATATAGTTTGTTTAGTTACAACATTATCTCACATTTACTTTTAACAAAACTGGAACTCAACGGAATTGCTCACACGATACACTTGCATATATTCTTAAATCTAAATTTCCTATTCCTCTGGTGAAATATCTTCCAGTATTTTCGTGATGTTGCCTACAATTTAATTCAGTTTTTATTTTCAAGAATGTTTTGGGAATTCATTTTTAGCAGCTTTTCAGTAATTCCATGTTGTTGTTTTAAAGATGCCCGACTAAATAATGATAACAGTTCTGAAACTGAACAATCAAATTCCGAATGAATCATAAATATTTTATAAAACAATTAATCTTAAGATTATACAAGGCGTTCAAGAATACGTCCGCCTTACTCACGGTACCATATCTACATTGAATGTAGTGTAACATGTATCGGGTCGATCTCGGAGAAAAGCCATCGCGGGTCACCCATCCTGGCACTAACTGCGATGTACGTTGATCATCTTTGAGAGAAATCCAACCACTCTACCGAATCACCCAAAAAAGCCGGCTTCTACAGCGAGACAGTAGAAGAAGTATTTATACATAAACCCTATTACTGTCACATTAGCTTGTCCAACTTGGAATACAAGAGTAACAAGTTCAGCCCATATTCTTTCTGACGTATCTTGAAGTCAATACAACATGAGTTCTTTATCTCTCATCAGTTGTCGATGATGTTTACGTGGAAAAACCACCAGTCTCTTGTAAATTGTATTGTGAAGTACTGGTGTGGAAATACCAGGAGCATGGATATGTGTTAACCGCCCCCTCCACATATGGCTGAAATACTGTTGAAAACGACGTTTAAAAACACAACCAAAGATACCAACCACACTAAAAGCAACAGCAGACAAAATAAAGAACACAAGACTTCTCTCATCTGGCCATACTGTAGTTTTCATGGATTAAGTTTGGACCACAGGGACTCGTTGCTGGGATTCTGTGGGGGTAATGGCTATATAACTACAAGTCCCTGTGGTTTAGACTACTCTATGGTGTATTCTGTCAGATCAGAATTGCAAGAATCGTATGTCGAAACTAGCATGTTCATGTTCCATCTTGGACCACAATATACTGTCGATATCTGTACTCCAATTGTGAACCTTTTCCTAACAATAGAAAGGGTTAATGGGCAAAAGAAAAAAAACACATAAGAAACGATTTATATGTTGAGACAAGAATGATTACTTTGTTTCAATCGAATTCTTTGTGTCAACATAAGCTTCAAATGGTTAAGCAATAACTGATTGCCATCCCTGCTCATGAATCCATACCTCCATATGGGATTACAACTCACCAGAGATAATAGCATTTAAAAGACAGATTTTCTTCCATATTCTGTCGAAATCAAGTATTTTCTAAAGACTTCTGCATAAGAGGTGTCAAAGTAAGTTATTATGGAATAACCAGAGTAGCATTGCCAACGGATGATTTATGTTTGATATAATTTGTTTCAATGTCGAAAATAGTTTCACATTGATAAATGGCTTTTTCTACAGTATGAAGGGACACAATCCAAATAGTATTTCATTCAAGCAATTACCCAAGTTTCATAAAAATGAATTGTTTGGGAATGTAGTTTGTATTGTGTTTAACACCGTATCAACAATTCTTCAGTTATGTAATGCTTTCCTGGATCCAACAATACTAGGCTAGGGCTCTGAAGTGACTTGTCAAAGGTCACTCCCACAAAAGCAGGTTTCAATGGTGCTCAAACCAAGGACCCAAGCGTTCTAACTCCGACACCTTAACCACCTGGCCAAGCAGGACTCATGGGAATGAACTGACAGACCCGCAGACACAAAGGCACCTGACATGTAACTTATACAGAGTATCACAGATCCAAAGAAACTAAACTATCCAATTATTCTGGACATCAATTTGCTCTTTTTTTCTACAAATTTTAGCTAATAACAAGGAATTTCTCAGACAAACAAACAAACCCAAAGCATCTCTATCCCTCTATCGCATCATTTTTGAGTAGTAGGTATTGTTCATCTCTATGATTTCAGTGACTAAAATAAAGAAGTTACAATTGTGTGCATCAACCACTGTAAGATGACGTTGGTTTGACTGTTTGCAAGCACAGTTGCTCAAGATTCATTGGTTAAATCATTTAGGGGCAAATCAAATCTTTTCTTTCCCAGTCTTGGTCTTTAAAAACATAACACACAAAATTTCAATTTCAAAAAACAGATGATCAATTTTGTATTTTTCTGTTTCTTTTACAATTTCTTTTCTTTAACATACCATATCAACAAGCAATACATGAATACAAGTTTTGACTAAACAAATTCATAAATAGGGACAACTGTACTTTCTTCTGTAGTATTAAATGGTTTCTGAATAAGTAATCATGCCTGTTACTAAACGTATGCAACAGGCAAACTTTGAAAAACTGGACTTAAAAAATACATATCAATAACATACTCCAAATGAATTTCATTTTCAAACACCTGGATGCTGACATGTCAAAAGTCACCTAAATAATCAGTAAAAGAGCTTATCAAGCAAGCATATTGTGCAAAAAAAAACAACAACAACAGTCCTGTGCTATAAAGTCTTTTCCCAGAATAAAGCAGTTGTTTATGATATAGAAATGCAAGACCACTAGCACAGTTACAAGAAAGAATCTATATTATATGTTTTCCCTTCTATATATGTTTTCGCAATTATATTTTTTTCTTCAAAATTTAGGATAGAATAAGTTAATATCAAGACTATAGTAAGTGCTTCGTCTTTGCCCTGACTCCTAAATATACTCTATTCTTCATATGTTTATACAAAGCACCTTCTCCTTTTGCCACAGCTGTATCTAAACAATGTCAAAGAAAATGGTATTCATTATCATACATAATTGTTATCATATGAGGTAATGGATAAAGTCAAACAACATTCAACAAAGCATTCAGTGTCATTTTCGAAATTCTGAAATATGAGAGAAAAACATGGAACAGTCACCTTCATAAATAAAAAAATAAATCTAAACCATTTTCCCAGCACAACACTTTATAAAAAACCTGTTTGGTAAATGAAGAATCTATTCATTGTACAAATTTTTCTTCTACCAAAATGCCCAATCATATACAAAAATATCTATGTGTATCAGGTTGACTTTCATTTAAAGTAATACACAAATCAAATTTCATGAACACTTATATTTCATTCAAATTTTTCGACAAATAAATCTTTTATCATATAACTGCATAATAAACATTTATGAAGATAAACTTTCCCAGAAGTTCAGAATTCTTGACAGTTTACTAGAGCAGTGGTTAACTCTTTTTGCTTGAAGATTTACCCCGTCTCAACATTATTCTTGTTATTTTACGACTTTCCTCGAATTCACCAGTACTAGGATAGGGCTCTGCAGAGCCTTTCATAATCAAACAAAAATGCTAGTGCCGCTAGAGAGGATTGAACCTTCGACTCCCATGTTAAAAGTCTTATACCTTAACCATGCGTTAGCAAGGGTTTAGAAAACAGGGCACATCAAGGTGCTTTACCCACAATATTCCAATACACCTCATATCTGGACCCCTGGAGAAGTAATTGAAAAAAAAAATACCATAATAACAGTGTAACTTTTGTTACCCTAAATTCATTTCACGATCTTCTCGCAATTATTTACTCTACCCCAAATAAATACTTCTCTCCTATAAAAAACAAACCCATATAACATTTAGAACACAGTGACCTTCTTTAAATATTTTCTAAACGAGATATTTGCATGTAAGGAGTATACAAGAAAAGGTATGTCCTATTACACAAGTTAACACAATCATGGTCAGTAATCTCTTGTCCATAAATAAACGGTTAAGTAGAATTGTTCAAATCCAAATGGTTTTCCTTTTATGACCACAATGATAAACTAATAGCATAACCCATTAGCTTTTGTATGACAGTGGTGCAGTGGTAGAGTGTTGGCCCCTGGTACTAGGTTCAATTATCATTAGCTACGATGGGAGTAGCCCACAACTCATTGCGAGTACTGGTTTAGTATTCAAGAAGCAGTCATAGACAGTATATTTTTCGCCTCAGTGCTTTCAAAGTGACTTGAAAAGCTTCAAAAGACAAAGACATGTCTTAAATTATCCAATGTTAACACATCTAAGGGTTTTATAATGGCTTGTTAAATAATGTCCTTTTCAATGTTGCACAATCTCAACATCTTACAAATATACTATATAGTGCAAGGATACAAGCAAACTTTGTGGAAAAGCAGATTATAAAATTACACTTCACAAATCTCTCTTTCTTTTGCCACAATGTTTAAACATCTGTCTTCTCTAAACCCTTTACCTAACACGAAATTTTCGACTGTCCCAAATTGAAACAGTTTGCAGACGGCATTTTACAATGTGATGCAATTGAAAAATAATCTTATTGGACAGAAGACATTGTGGGAAAAGGAGAAATTTCTCATTAAGAGCAATTTCTCCTTTTCCCACATTGTTTTCCGTCTGCAACAAACTTGTCAAATATCGTTATTGTTTGGTAATGGGTTCAACAATAAGAGGCAGAAGCTGGCAATGAAGAATTCATAAACAATAACTCTTCATTTAACATTTTTAACAAGTTTGCCTGCAACTCGGCTATGAAACAATAGATTAATTAAACAAAATAAATTATCACAGATGTTTATGAATGGCTGATACGGCATCATCTGAAATGGTAGATTGGTATACTTCTCTCTGGAACATGTGTCAAGTTGAGAGATTGAAACCTGTAAGACATAACAAAACATTGATATAATACATATACTACAAACATTTTCCACTATAATACAACTTCAAACCCAGGCCTTAACTGGCAGGTGAATGTTTGATTAAATAAGAAACACATTCAACCTAATTTTGGAAAAGTATAGCTAGAAAACAAGAATTCACTTCTTTCACCAGCAATATTTCCATTAAAGGGACCATTTCAAAGATATAGTTCTGTGAGTAACATATCTTGAAAAGTTGATTTACACAATCTGTGTTGCTCTATAAATGACTGATCTAAATTTATTTTTTTCAGCGATGCTGAAGATCTCTGTTATCATTATGACGATAGCCATGACTCCTCATCTGTTAAAATATCACTAGAGTTGTTAACCCTTTTAGTGCTGGGTAATTTTCTAAAATTAGATTTTTGTGTTGTCTGCCTTCCAAAACCTTAAATATCTTCTTTATTTTGATGAGAAGAGATACTCAGAGTAGCAAATAGGTTAGATCGCAGGCCAGTCACCAATCTACTTGGCGGCTGGCCTAAATCTAACTTGTTTGCATAAGCATCAAGTCGGTTCAAGCACTATAAGGTTTAAATGTTTACATAGGTGTACACGAAGGGCAACACATTAATCAATTGGTAAAGCAAATACATGTTCATCAAGAGAAAAGCCGTATTTTCTCAAAGCAACAACTTACCATTCTGAACTCCTATGGTAATAAAAACCTTCTATTGTAGCTGTAGACTTTTGGAAACATATATAATAAAACCCAGCAAAGGAAGCGCCACTGATATCTTTAATGGTATGGTCAGGAACCAAGAAATGTTCCTACAAACAAATAAACACATCATTAAACGGAGACACATATGAAGTATTTCACAGTCTTGTCATGCAGTATTATAGGAAATATTCAGAAAATCATACTTTATGAGTACTGATTTGAATCACCTTCTTTTAGATGATTCTAATAGGTAAACATAAACAATAGAGTTCAGACAAGAAACAAAGAAGCTATTACTGGTAATTAGAATATTACGGTCATTTAAAAATAGTAAGCAATTTTGTCCAGAAAAAGTTTAAATTCGACTTATAACTTGGAAAACTAGAGAGACAGCCAAGATCTACTTAGGCATCATGGGGATAGAAAGATTAAATCAACACCTTCATCATGTATTGTGTATATTTGGCAAAGGACACATGCCAATTAGATTGTATAGAGATTCATGAATTAACCAAAATACATAAACATTAAATAAATGTATGGTCAGGCAAAGAGTTATGAAAATTTCCGACCCTTGTTCCTCTGGATCACTGTAGATGGAAGACAGAGGAACCCGTTTCATGCACATGGAAGAAAGACCCTTTGAATTGATATGTTTTCTATTTCCTATTGTAGGAAAATAATAAGTCAAAATGATTAATCAACAAAAACCTACCTTCCATCTCATAAATACAAAATCTGTTGTCTTCAATTCTTCATAATCAAATTTGTCAGAATTGAAATTTTTAAACTGGTAAAACGACAGGAATTTTCCCTGAAAGACAAAAAATAAAGAATCATACACAGATGGTCCACACATACATATTCTTGAAACAGTTTTCTACTGGTTAACCAAATATTTCAGGATTTTATTGTTATAAATAATTTTTAAAATAAAATGTACAAGTAATGAGTATAATTTACCCAAACCCTAGTAATTCTTTGTAATATTTGACCCAAGACCTAATTTTAACAAATGGAAGATAAGTTTAACTCTGAAGTAAATTCACAAGTTCAAGTTCACTTTGTATTCAAGAATTTGCTATTTCTAATGATTAGAAATAGCATTGAAGTTTTTAAGTTTGCTTTTAAATTCATATCCCAAAAACGCTGGTCTGAAACACTTGCTCGAAGACGATTCAACCATTATTTGAATTTTGAATAGGCTTACTCCTAATTTCATGACATTAAAACTTCTGACAAACAAAATTATTGAATAATATTTGGGTTCCTAATAGAAACTTTTGCACAATCTGAAATCAGGTTTACAAAGCTGACTAGATATTAAATTGAAAGCTAATTATAAGAACTCCTGTTTGAAATGTAGAAACCTCTAATATAAGTAATTTCTCTGTTTCCCACAATAATTTCAATTGTATTCTGCAGCAGACCCCTGAAAAGAAAGACTCTTAATTTGTTCCTACTTCATGAAAATTCAAAGAATTTAGAGACTCCAAATTTCTTTTTGTTTTACAATAATCCAAAGAATTCAGAGAGACTCAAAATTTGTCCTTGTTTTATGAAAATCCAAGGGATTCATTTAAGAAGGATAAAAAGAAAACTATTTACCCAATGTTTTCTATCCACTTCTTCATCTGCATCCCACTTGCGTGTTAAAAAAGGGTGTTTTTCACTTATTATTTCACCATCGAAAAATGTTGTTAATGTAGGGTACTCTTCTGTCAAGCCCTTTATTTTTAAATATCCACATAAATAAGATGTCTGCATGTCCACATGCTGAAAATAAAATATTTCATGAGAAAATTAACATCAAAGCCTTATCCAATATGTTCAAACATAAGATAATTTAAGATGAGTTTTGTAATAGATACCAACAATACATTGAAAGATTTGTACAAGGCTCTAATCTTTCCTCCATTTCATATACAGATCTAAATGTGAAATCATGCACTAGATGCTTTAGGACACCCCTGTAACAAAAAGAGAAATTACTGTATTTAACAAGTTTCTCATTTCATCACTTTGATTTTTGTCTAGCAAATCAAACAAGGTTATTTTTCATCTTGTATAATTGTCATCTACAATTCATTTCGGTAAGAACCAGTCACAAAACTCGTAACCAATATAGGGGTAAGAGATAATAAGTCCAATAAAGTTATATAGAATGCAACTATCATAATCAATAATAAATAACAACACCATCAGTATGTAGTGTACTTTTGAAATGAAGGATGAGTAATAAACATTAGGTTAACATTTGTGATGAAAGTGAAACATATGTGGAAAATTATACTTCTGAAAATAGAGCATGGATCTATTATAGCCAAACTAATTTGACGCTATCAGGTAATATTGAGAAAATTTTGCATCAGGCAATATCTCCCGTCACATCAATCTTTTGAACGATTCATTTAATTGAGGACACTGCGACAAAATTTTTGGCGCACCTTTTGAAGACCGATATTTTATTATTACAGTAAAACATCAAATGACATTACTCACAGTTATGAATTAATCCCTTTTTAATCAATCCATACATATAACGTGTTGGTATTCCTCATATTTACTTTGTAAAACGGTTTAATTGACACTAGGTGACGATTTTTCTGCTCCTGATAAACTTCCATTGCGCATGTGCACTGGAGTGTAAAAAACCTTATTTAGCGTTTATTATTTGTTTAATAGCAATTGATGCCATTATTTGGTGGTATGTCAGTTTATTTTACATATCTTGTCTTATCAATTGACTTTGAATGGCCATTTTGTGCTTAAAATCCGAAAATCAGAATTTGGAAAGTCCAACATTAATGGGATCCTTCTAAATTTCGATATTAGATTACCCCATCAGAAAATAAAAAACAATCTTCATGTCAAAGTATTCTGACTAGGATCTATGACAGTGTTTCAGATAACTATCGGCTCTAGGCATTTTGCACATAGCAAATGCAAACGGCCAATACTTTTACATTAGATTGCCACATCGGAAATAAAAAGCAATCTTCGAATTAATTTGATTAACGTCACTAAGGTGAAAGCGGTCCCGAGACACAGCGGAGCAACATTTAACTCTTCCTTCAAAAACCGCATAGATGTGCAAATTAACCCAGAATCTCTTATGAACCACAGGGAGATATATCATAATAGACCTTAATTAACACTATATATACACAAGGGAAACAACTTCAAAGAGAAACCAGTTCTGATGTTTCGCGCTTATCAGTCCGTAATTTTTCATACGATCGCTAGTCTGTCAATTCTCTATATGTCTCGCATAGCCAAATGATTTCTGCGTAAAACGATACCTCTCTCAACAAGATCGGTCCTGTCAACCCAGAGAAATCTGCGACGACACACGATATTTTTTTCAAATTTGGCTCATTGGGAATAGATCGTTGAGAACAGAACCAGCCGATGTTTCGGCACTAAATCACCTCAATGAACGTTATTTCAGCAATGACACTTTACCAGCATACGAAAAAACAACTTTTGGTGGGGATCCTAACTAAAAATTCTAACCTGCACTCTATGTTCAACATATATCCAACAATTATCCTTTACTACACTCCCATTTTGCTTACCTACTCCATTTTGTCAATTTATACAACAACTTTGAATATTTATCATTCATTTGAACAAAGCGATATGATTGGTTCAAATTTAACATGTCGAAATACAGCATCGTTCCACGCTTTTTGAATTGTACTATGCGCCGTTTATACTTACTTGTTTAAAATTACATAAAGATGGAAACCAGCCTAACTAACCTTCAACCTTTCACATTAAGCCAATCAGAGAGCTTGAAAGATATTGTACCATAACAAGATGGAGTAGAGACTAGAGAGATGTGAGGATGGTGGAAGATAATTCTAAATACATGTTGTGTATTGTGTACAGGTTAGAATATTTAGTTTGGATCCTTACCAATAGTTGCTTTTTAAGTGCCGGTTAAGTGTCATCATTGAAATAATGTTCATTGAGGTGATTTAGTGCCGAAACTTTGACTGGTTCTGTTCTCAACGATCTATTCCTAATGAACCAAATTCGAAAAAAATATCGTGTGTCGTCGCAGATTTCTCCGGGTTGACTGGACAGATCTTGTTAAGAGAAGTATCGTTGAAAGCAGAAATCATTTGGCTATGCGAGACATATAGAGAATTGACAGACTAGCAATCGTATGAAAAATTACGGACTGATAAGCGCGGAACGTCAGAACTGGTTTCTCTTTGAAGTTGTTTCCCTTGTGTATATATAGTGTTAATTAAGGTCTATTATGATATATCTCCCTGTGTTATGAACCTGTTGAAACGAGAAATATGCATGTTTGTAGTTCAGGAGAACAGACAACTATCAACAGTGAGTGGCGCACCTTCCAGAAAGGAGATGTAGCCAAAAGGTAAGCATGACCGGTGGGTGGGGTAAGAAAGCAAATCTGCAGCATTTACCTGCAAAATAACTTCTACGTCGTAGCAATTCCCTTTGCTTTTTTGGTGACCTTGAAATCGTGAACCATTGTATAGAAGTGTGGTAGTTACTCCTGGTTGCTCAGTGTTCGCAGGGGGTGGAGGATCCACTTTAACCGGCATTTCCACTTTATCAACAGTGTAATTTTAGCTTGGGAATTTCCTAGGTCACGTATTTTGTTACCGACAATTTCATTCGTTCAATTCCAGGTCTTTGCAATATTGACCAATCAGACGTCGTGGCACATAAATAACAATCCAATATGGCTGCGCCCTTGGTACAGAAAATGAATGTTTTCAAACTTGGCAAATTGTTGTTATCAAATAGATTCATTGCAAATAGCAATCATGTTAAGCAACAAAGCAGAAATTACGGCGGAAGAGGTATATTTTTGTCAAGTTTTTGCTCGATTTTCTCACTCATAGAAAATTCAATGAGGCCCCCAGTGAGGGACCTTAGAAGTTACAACATGTCTTCTTACTTATTTTATATTGATTGTATAGGAAGCTTGAAGCGATTTGTGGTATAGTTCTGGCATCTTCGCAGCGCCTTACAGGGATCGAACCCGGGATCATCAGTAATGGCTTCAATTGTTGTCATTCAATTAATAACTTCTAGTCTCAAAGTAATTTCAGATTAAGCAATACAGTCAACTCGACAGTTTCGGATCATCGACAGTTCCGGATCATCTTATGTTTGTTGTCAAATTTCTATGAATGCAAATAAATTCTGGCCTTAAAAACTTAACAGTCATTCAGCATATTCATTAAGCTCTTGACAAAACCAATATGACATTTCCACGTCTGGTAAAGCGATCACAATTAATTTGGAACGGTTAATTGAGACCGATACAAGTCACCGGAAGTTGACCTAATTTCAACGATATTTTTTTTCGGCGATTTAGACGCTCATTTAAAAAGATAATATGCACTAAACATTGATATCATTTGTAAGAAAAATTATAATAGATTGTATTAATGCAGAATTTTCACACTTAAACTGGTCTGGGATTGTAAAATTGCATGATGAATGAAGGCAGGTGAACTCGACAGTTTCGGATCACCTATTTAATTTTATAGGGGTCGTCTCAACATTACTTCCGGTCATTCTCGTACCCTCTTTAAAGAAAAAATTAAAATAATTCTTTAAAGGGAAATCGCACAAGCCATGTGTTGGATGAAAATAAAGTATTAAAGGATGATATTATTTTCTATTCCTATTGTCTCTTAGTGAAGTTAACCCTTTTTACCATAAATGATATGACAATTAACGTGATTCGGAACTGTCACATTTGATCCGAAACTGTCGCGATGACCCCGATCTTGTTTTCTTCAAAAACTGAAAAATGGTAAATACAAGCGGTAAATCATTGGTATGAATGGACAGAGGAAGAATTTTTCGTTAAATTCATATGTTGATTTCTACAGTAATTTGGTTAATACAAGAAAAAACGATCTTTTATCTATTAGTGATCCGGAACTGTCGAGTTGACTGTAGCATGTCTTATCGGAAGCGACAGTGGTAGAGCGCAGACTCATGTACCCGGGTCTTGTACCGAGGGTCCCTGGTACGAATCCCAACCTGAAAATTGCCATGACTACACCACAAATCGGTGTGAGTACTGGTGTATTGTCCAGGAACCAGTCATCGAGAGTGACTCGATAGGCTTATCTCGGCCTCCTTCACAATCGATGTAAAACAAATCGAACAAACATACAAGCAGAAAATCGTCACCTAGTTGTAATGGAACCGTTCTTACAAAGTAAATATGTGGAATACTGGCATGTATGCAAGGATTGATTAAAAAAGGATTCATTTCATAACTATAAGTATTGATCCTTTGATATTTCACTGTAGAAGTTGAAATGTTGGCTTTCAAAGTTGGGACAAAGTTTTTGTCGCAACTGTTCACCATCAAATGAATTGTTGGAATGTTTGACGTGATGATAGATATTGGCTGATGCAAAATTTTCTCAATATTTCTTGATGGTTTCTTGAGTACGCTCTGTATATAAGGTCTTCTTAGTATTGTAACTGGCATATGTGTGGATTTGGTTGTGTATTCCTAGTCAAATTAATTTGACATGAAGATAGCCTTTCATTTTCTGATGGGGGGAGACATAGTCAAACTAATTTGACGTGATCGGGATATATTGAAAAAAATTTGTGGCAAATCTTTTGTCGCAACTTTTAACACCAATATTTCCACTATTACAGTAAAATATCAAACTTTCATTACTCACAGTTATGAAATAATCCCTATTTAATTGATCCTTACACATAAAATTTTGGTATTCCTCATATTTTCTCTGTAAGGAGGGATTAATTGACATTGGGTGACAATTTTCTGCTCCTATTAAAATCTATTTGCGTATGTTAACTGTAGTGTAAAAAAACTCATTCAGCCGGTTTTAATTGTTCAGTGGCAATTGATGCCATTATTTGGTGTAATATAAGCTTATTTAACATACCTTGTCTTATTAATTGACTTTGAATGGCCATTTTGTGCTTAAAATCCGAAAATCAGAATTTGGTAGTCCACCACTATTCCAACGTTAGTTTCCTCCATCAGAAAATAAAATACAATCCTCAAGTCAAATTATTTTGACTAGGAGGAAACATTGTCAAATGCAAAAATCTCTCAATATTTCCAGATCACGGCAAATTAGTTTGACAAGTGTATTCCCTACCACTCCTATGTTTGTGAAGTTTACTCTTTAAGACATTTACGACTGTGGCATTAAGAACCCAATCTGGTAGTGCATTCCAGTAATTTACAATGTGTTGCCATAAAGAAAACTAGTCTTCTTCATAAAGAAAGTCTCTGAGTGACATATTTTTGTGGCCCTGTGCTGGACCTTCTCTATCCGGTTGATATCACCAGCGTACTTGTGTATCCTTGCTGAGTTTCTGTACTCTAGGATGGGACAAACCATTGTCGTGTATAGCTTATTTATAACTGCTTTGTCCTTGCTTACAAATGTTCTTCTTATTAGTCCAAGTGTATGATTGGTTACAGATTCTTCAACATGCTGGTGAAAAGAGAATTTGTTGTCCACTTGAACACAAGGACTTTCTTGATCACCTCCCAGTCATAATCGCCTCCCAGTCATAATCGCCTCCCAGTCATAATCACCTCCCAGTCATAATCGCCTCCCAGTCATAATCGCCTCCCAGTCATAGTCGCCTCCCAGTCATAATCGCCTCCCAGTCATAATCGCCTCCCAGTCATAATCGCCTCCCAGTCATAATCGCCTCCCAGTCATAATCTGTACTGATTGTTCGGGAATATTGACTTGACCTTGAACACCGATCCTAATAAGATATCAGTTTCTTAATGAATTATACTATCGTTTTAATGGTTGTAAGTGAAGGACACACTATAGTCTTGCACCAAACCATTACTTTAAGTTCTGACCAATTTTAGTTCTAACCAATTATTCAATTGTTTTTGTTTTTATGGGTTAAGAATATAAAAAGTTAAATTTGCTTCCCTTTTCTTTTTACAGAGCTCCTGAAAAGGTTTTACAAACTTGCAACTATTACACAAGATGGAGGTAAGTCCGATAACTTCTTTGACAGAAACAACAACAGAATATTGAATTTTGGCTTTTTTTCGTAAGTGTGCTAGTTAGGGAAAAAATGCCTTCTTTGTATTCCAAAATGCAAGCTTTAGGATGTATAACAGCGAACAAATTGGTGAGAATGGATTCTGGTACCACTTCTCATTTGGCTTTGGAGTTCAGATTTAGTATGTGTATGAGCTTCTATATTTCAACCTATTTCTCTCATTGTATGAATGATGCATCATCCAGATCTAGCATGTGGCAGCAGATTTTTTGCGTTATATAACAGAGGCCTTTAAAAGGCACCTTTCTTATTTGATATTTTCTTAAATCATGTGTATTTTTCAAAAAATTATAATCACCAATTTCAGCACCGTACATTTACAAAACTAACATGCCTAGCTTTTTTTCTAGTTCAAGGTTAAAAGGACTTGAGTTGTCAATACTTAATATTGTGTTTTTGAAATTAGTTCCAATAAAAACCTTTTACTCAAACACAATATATTGATTACTGTAAATTTTGTTTCCTTTCAAAATGAGCTTATTAGTTTGTAATTTGATAACATACAATTCTTGCATTTATTTTTCTGTCTACAGGAGAATTTGAGATAAATTTAGACAAGAGAAAGCTGAAAACTCCTTGTGGGAATGTGTTTCGTGTTCCTAACGAGGCTTTGGCTCTTGCTGTAGCAACAGAGTGGAATATGCAAGACAAACTGATCAAAAGACACAATATGCACTTGGTAAGGCATAAACATTTATTTCTTTGCAAGAAGTTGTTTTGTAACACTGTAAAACTTGCGCTCAACTTCTTTCTATGTACCTTAACTTTAGACAGATATGTAACACAAATTGAATGCATTTAGAGCATTACATCCTTGCACAGCTTTATTTATTTGATGCAAAGGAAGTTCTTATATTTGATGTAAAGAAAAATCTTATTTTGTTTTATTTGATAAATACAATATGTACAGTATTGAAGTTCATTGCACTCCTCTTCCAAGCCCTGATCTTAAACATTTACCAAGAAATCCTGCTGTGGATCAAATTTTTGAAAAAATGTTCAGAGAAGGGGGCAAATGCTTCTATGAGCATTTTTTTCTTCTAATAATGAATTTTATTCCCAAATTTGGAAAATATGGTCGACCAGGATATATATTTTTTACATTGAATTAAATCCCCCCCGCCCCCTGACTAGCTCAGTCTGTAGCGTGCCAAACTTGGATTAAAGAGGCTTGGCACTCTACCTATATTTTCCAACATTACATGCAACATGTTTTTTTTTCATCTCTCAAGACTGTTCAATTAATTTTATGTGGGAAAGTAGTGAACAGCTTGGAACTGATATTTTGTAATGAGTGAAAAATACCAGGAGCATGGATATTTGTCCTGACTGTTAAGATATTGCTGAAATACTGTTAAAAGCAGCATAAAACCCTTATCCACCAAACACTATAATGCTATGGACTCTTCTTGATTTCTGAATAATCTCTTTGATTGTTTCAGACAAAACTGTGTAATACAGCCATAGACAGACCGGTCCGGAAATCGAGAGAAGATTATATCCGGCATATTATTTATTTCCTAGAAACAGACACAATCAGGTGACTACGTAATACAGTCTCACATGTTTCATGTTGGTTCAGAAACTCAGATGCTGGGCTCTGATCAATGAACTGTTATACTTGACACCAGTCAACTATATGAAACGCTTTTATGAAGGTTTCCTATCCTGTTCTCTTATATTGGAATTTGGGTTTGGTTAGAGATTGAAAGCATTCATAGGCAGATACTAAATAATATTAATAGATATTAGGAAATTCAGTTTTTTGTGAGAACGGCTCAAAGCTGGAACACACTCTCAGAGGAAGTCACAGCTGCAAAATCACTCAGTGCATTTAAGAAGACTCTTGACCTTCTATGGAAGAATGAAGAGAAACATAGGGCTATCGGAAAAAACCTCAATGCTTTGAGAAGCACAGTTTGCAAACATCATCATTTGATGAAACAAAAATCAAATGGATTTGTAAAACAAATAAAGTACATCCAGCATAAAGCCAACATTGAAACTAAAGTGGGACATATAAATAGGTTCAGTGTTTTGAGTATTAAATTGGATGTTTATCTAAATGAAATGATGGAAGACAGTGGTCCAGGTGTAGAGCTTTGGTCTCCAGACATGAGGGTCATTGGTTTGAATCCTGTAAGGAGCGCATTCTGCCTTCCAGCTTTCATTAATCCACATTTTGCGCAAGTAGTCATGATCCGAGAAGCAGAATTAAGAGTGATTATTCAAGTTGTTAGAACTTGTTTCACAATCAATGTAAAATGAATAAGTTTAAACTAATGAAATGATTGAAACAAATCTCAAAGATAAATATAACAAGGTGGAAGCCATTTTATAGTAGCATGATTTCATGGGAATACTGTGGTACATAAAAGTGTTGATTCTAGAGTCAAGGATTAATTCAGGTTCATATGTCTAACTCACAGTTTCTTTGCTCTATTCTAGCTACAGATCTGAGGAACCCGAGGGGTTATTATTAATGCAACAAAGGGACTGGGATCCTGTGGTTAAATGGATTGAAGAAAGGTAAGCTTGTATATATTATGATGACTTGAACAAAGACACCTTTAAAAGCAAAATCATCAAGTTCATCTAGTGAATATTTTTGTTATTCACTGAACAGTTATCATGTCTATTAAATACACGACAACAATCTACATGTATAGGTTTTCTCATTTCCAAATTTGTTTTATAAATGTTACAACCACATATGAAAGGCTGGCCTTAGTTTTGGCCGATGGGAATACATAGGCATGGCAACTCTGATAGAAGATGCCATTTCATTCAATACTTGATTTGAAATTGGAATACAATAACAAGTAAATTGTATTTAAAGTATCAATATATCAACCTTGTGATAGCATATGAACTTAAACTACACTTCATAGAGTATTATCAAAATTTAAATGAAATTGTCATGGTTTGAATGTATTGATTGTAATATGTATAGTGTTGGGCTTATGATATGTATGTTGGCCTATGGCCTCTAAACTAGACTTGAAATGTCTGTAAAACTTTGACAGTTATGTAGTTTATTTTTATGCATGCTTATCCTCTATAACAATGTTAAGGCCGACACATTTGCAAATTAACCTCCTATGTGAATCAGTGTATAAGGTGGTGAACTTGTAACTTGGGGTGAGGGGTCCTGGTTCGAGCCCCACCAGCACTGCTGGCTTTATGGGATTGCCCTTGTTTAGTACTGGGGATTTCAGGAAAGCCATGCTATAACTGAACATTTATTTTATTTGCCTATTCACTTTACAAATAATACATCAACCTCTCTTTTTGGGAGTCAAGTATGTTTAATCTACTTTTCCCTGTGGAAGGATCTTTGTCTAGAGACTAGCATCTTTAACTCTGTCTGCTGAATTGTAATGCAAGCATTGCAAGTGTTATTCCTTGCTTTACTGTATAATACCTCACTTTACTACATCTGCTGCAGAAGTCATTAGAAACAGCTTCGAGGATTAATTGTTTTACCTTTTGCTGCAATGCATTCTACTTAATTTACATAATGAAAACATGTCTTTTTATAATCCCTTATGCTTTTTCGATGTCCCGTCCGAACTTAAAGCTTCTGCAAATGGCAATTGATGTAGTAAGAACCAACAAGAAATATTAATTTTTCTCTTTGATAATATATAAAGCAATTTCTTCTTATAAAACAAGTGTTTCAGATGTCTAATACAGCTGAAGTTTAATTGATGTAGGAAAGGACTATTAGCTTGATATTTCTACTTCCCTTGTAGGTATGCTATAGAAGTACCTATTTACATGGATATTACATCTGGCATAGACCTGCCCCAGGTTACTGTAGATATTCTTACAAAACATCTGGAATCGCAGAATGACTGGGCTTTAATTGGTAAAGATTTTTATATTATCTGTTCCTGAAATATAGGCATTATAATACAGCTGTAGCAAACAATTTAATCAACTATTGAAGTGAAAGTGAGGCCTCTGTGGCCTAGTGGTTACAGAACTTGAAATCACAGGATCCCTCTCTGCATGGGTTTCAAATTCATTAACAGCATTTGAATTTTTATGAGAGGTTCATGTGTTTCCTTATCAAATGCCGATGATTCTACCGGGCTTAATCAGCTGTTGTGGGGAGTCATTATGAGCATGGCATCGAAACATAACAGATAAAGGCAAAAACCTTTAGAAATGTAATCTCCCTTTAGGTCAAAATGGTTTGTACCTTATATCACATAGAAAGCATTATTTTTCATATCTGATAATTGGCATTTTCAGTTGCCCTAAGTTGAACCAGTCACTTATGGGGGAATTAGTAGCTGAAAGCATGGAGTGATCAACTTATTTTTGTGCCTAACTTGCCTTGTGTAAATTTTGAAAATGAATTCATTGTAACAATAATATGAAAAGCAAATACTCCCTTTCTTACATTTTTATTTTAAATTCAAAGAAAAGCCTGTTTATGAAATGTCGTTCATATAGATGATAATTTTTAAGTTTTACAGCTGTCTGCTTCAGATTTCAGATTTTCAAGCATAAGCTAGAACACTCCTATCCAATGAAGGGAATTGAAAGTCACTTAACACATGTGCCCTGTGATCATCTCGGCTGATGACAGCCCATTCCTGAATTTGAATGTTTCTTATACTTTTAAACATTAAATAACTGTATAAAGTTGGTTGAGACTATGATTGTAAAGTACCTTCAAGGAATGCAAGTGGTAGTAGTGTTTCATTATAAGTTTATATTCTTGATGAGAGTGTATATCCCAACAAGAATAATGTACTTGTGAAGAACGTTTTTAAGTCATTTTCTTTCAGTTCTGATTCATCAAATTAAGGCATAATTATGTTCTAGCTGCTGTCAACTTTAAACCTTTTTTAATCAAGGATTTTTAATATGAATCATACATAACACTGTGACAGACAAAAGAAAGATTTACTCAGAATGTTTTGGAAATGGAACCTGTTTTAGGATGCCAACAATTTCCTGCAGGTGCAATTCACGCCTTTCAAATACATTGGCAATCAATAAGCAAGCCATTTAAAATCTATAACAATATTTACTTTCAGGGTATTCTGAGGCTGCAGACATGTTGAAATCTTTAGTTCTGTGTTTGGCTGTCATGGATAAACATATATCTGTAGAGAAGTGTATACATCTTGCACGCCTAGAGACTAACTTCCAGGTAATTCTATGTCACAGTATGAAATAAACCTGAAGCAAAGGGCTGTTTATGTTCTACCATATGACATGTTGATATCATCTCCTGCATATCAAATTTGTTGACTAAAGTCCAAATTCAGTAAACAGTAGAAGGTACTTTTTGTTTTTAAAAAAGGGAAATCGCTTGTGAGTAATTCCTTAATTTATGTTATGAATCCAAATTAATTGAGGCAGACTCACAGAATGCAAGAATAGTATCAAAACAGTTTATCAACTTTCATTCATAGACTATGGCAATTATTTTTTTATTGAAACAAATTAGATGCGGTTTCAATGACTGACTAAAGGATTGAGGATGAGTGATTTTTCATATGCACCTGTTTCGCAATTCATCATGAACATGTCATGCAAAGTCACATTGTGATACAGCTTAGATAAAGCAACAATTTGAAACATCCACAGAAAATCTTGTGGAAAAACAAGAAATTACTCATGTTAGCAGTTTTATCCCTTCTTTCCAACAATATATTGTCTCTTCAAGTGTGGCAGCATACTATTGAATTCTAGGATTATAAGGTAAAAGGTCGTGCAGAAAGATAATTAAAGGGCTAGTCCCTCTTTATCAAGCTTTCAACTAATTAGACAGTTATTGAGTATTGATCTTTGTTGCGACATTTCACTGCAATATAAGGAACATAGTGTCTGTCTATTCCTGATCTTGTACAGAGAATTTAGAAATCATCTTTTAATAATCGTTTTCTGATTATTGAGGAAATGGGTGAAAGCAAAGACAAACCCATTGTTGATATTGTCTTGTTGGTCAATGTAAGAGTAATCATGGGTGAAAGTTGGAAATTCTGAAAAACCTGAAATTAAGCTGGGGGTCAAGGGGGCGGCAGGGCCCCCTGTCGGTCCAGGGCAAAGCCCTGGCCAGGGGTCCAGGGGGCCGGAGGCCCCCGGAAGCTCCTGGATTCCAGCAATTTAAGATGGTAGAAATCCATCTTCCTGACTCAAAATGTGTCAATAACTTAGAAACAATTCTATGTTCTGCCAGAAGAAAAATGAAGTCAAACAAAGTAGATTCAGGAGAAACAGATCATATAGGAGCTATCTAAGCTAAATCAACTATGTAAACAAATGTTCCCTGATGCACCCCTAGGGCTATATAAGTTTGAAAAAGAGGATTTAGAAGAAATAACACAAGAGTGAGTAAATTTCAACATTAATATAATCTCTTTTTCATTATACTATAGTCAACATGATAAACTTTGAACTTTTAACATATTATTGGTACATTTATGCCTCTGGCCCATAAAACATCTTATTGAATTATAACAATCATAATTATCAGTCCCTGAAATAAACCAAAGCAATGGTACCAAATACTTATACAAACCACTTACAGAGCTTAAATAACATTCACACTAGCAAAAACGTATCATTGATAGATATCAGTCTATTAAAGAATAAAAAGAAAAATCAATTATACCAACATCTTAGAAAACGTACATCATCATGTATGTCACCCATTGAAAAATTATCATAGTTACAAGCAGGGATCATAAAAATGCCGGTTTTGGACTGATTTCGGTTGTACTGGACTGAAAAAATCGGTCCGGATAATAGACAGATATGACACTCTACACACCTAACAATACCCCTCAGAATCACATAATTAATCTGCTAATTGTTATCCCCGTGTCAAACAATGCCAGAGGCGCGTATTAGTGGGGGTTTAATATGTAAATAATGATTAAAGATACAGAAAAGAAAACATGAAAACATTAATTTGACTAGTTTGGGGTGAAGTGAACACAAACGGGGTATAAAGTTCCGTAAAATAAACTATAGATATTTATGAATGAGTCATAGTACTAGACGCTTTACATTCATACTCGTGTTGTTTATGGACGTTCATTCATAGAAAGGAGAATTATACTAAAGTACTAGCACACTCTCTACTGATCCAAGGATGTCCTTTGCTGTGGAAAGGTTCTGTATCCGAGTTCCAAGGTGGCGTAGCTCAACTTTGTTTGTCTCCTCATCAAAGTACTGAATCATAATGTTCAGAACTTTATCGTTGTTGTTGTTTGTGGCCTCATCAATGTTGAGAGAGACATACTTCTCTTTGACCTTCTGCTTCATTTCTTGTTTGAAATGTTCGGCGACACCATGTGTAGTTATGTACGTAGCACTTGTTTTGGATAGTGTGGCTTTGTCCAAGGCTTGTTTGTCCTGACTCAGTCGTTTGGCAAGATTCAGAAGATCCTCAGCTGTTGTAATTGCTCGTACTGCAGCTACACAGTCCTGAATTGCTTCCGTCTTTTCAGAAGCCTTGGATGAACCTGGTAGAACCTGAAACAGAAAGGTCATAAATGTCAAAGATTTTTTCCAGTTTTCTATATCAGACCTATAAGGAAAATGATTTTTTTTTTAAAGATTTACATTCCATATTTACAGGGTGTTTAGAATGGAGGCTATGGAAATTAAAGGATTTTCTGATTATAGAATTTTAAACAAAAGCAAAAATTAATTGTTCTTTAGTTGTATGTTGAGAAATAGCTCTAAGATAGACCCGGAATCTATGTATTAAGCCACGAGTCAATAAAAAGTCTCAATGATGATCGGATCCATGAACTAAGCTTTTTCAACATTTGGACATTCATTGTGCTTTAGCAATATTTCACGTTCAAAGGGACTGACAAGAATAAAGAAACCTGAAACACATAAATTGAATGTTTTAGTCACGTCTCAGCCCACACTAGTACCCGATACACCTAATGAGCGAGATATCTATCAATTAACATCAATCAAGCTCAAAGTAAAGCTTTCGACATCCATTTTGTTTACGACCATCAGCAATATTAACATAATCGCATTCCGTAGTACACTATGGGAATAATGTATGCGTCTTATTCAAAATGGATTCGTACCTAATACAACAGTTGAATTCTACATAAATCCATCTTTTCAAATAAGCAGGAACAAAAGTATAGAATCAAATCAGGAAAATATGGAGCAAATTATTTAAGTTGAAGTATAGTGTCAAATGCTCACAAATATTGTACTCTGGTTATTTGTGTTCACTGTTATTTACAGTGATACATGAAAATTTGAGTGTTGGCCTACTTATTGGAACCTGTCACGTAGCTCAGCCATTTGAATGTTTCAGACTTCTACGTTTACATTTATTTGGCACTTTTTATGTGTATGATTTTAATCAAAATTTTGGAAATCAATACAATAGTGACACTTTTGAAACTTCACACATTGAAAGATAATAGTTGAGCCCCAAATGGGTATGTTTGATTTCATATTCCATTGTATATCAAAGGCTGTTAAACGTGCATAAAAAATCTGTGCAGAGAAATCTGACATTAAAATCACGATTGACTCTGAACTCTAAGGCGTCAGCCAATATAGCAATAGCCTTTGAGACAAGAAATCTGGACAAAGTCAATAAAATACCAAAATAGACCAAAATTGAAATAAAAATATGTATTTTGAGTCATTAAAGTTACTACAATGACCCTGGTTGCATTAAACATCGTTTTGAGATGATGAGGTGCCATGTGTACCCATGGATTGATCAAACTTCATGATTGATTAAAAAAAAAAAAAAAAAAAACTTACCTGGTTTATGACAATAGTCTTTCTGTTTCTAAGATGATATGGTTCATCAGAGTGAGATTTCAGTCCCTTCTACCCACTCGATCCGTATTTGATCGTCTTGGCGCAAACTGAACAAAACGCTATTCCGGCGACGTCTGGCTTTGCGAGCCAAAGGCCCCATTTGTCACCGTTTTTGTCACACTCTTTTAACCATTCCCATCTCCATTTGTTTTTCACAGCTTTCTCAAGTTCCTTCGTATTATAGTCTACGGGTAAAAACTTCATAATCGTGACGCTATGGTGAATTATTACAGAACAATTCGTTCCGTCGAACAATTTGTTTGTTTACATTGACGCGCCATCTTCGTTGCTTACAAAGCCTAACAGAATAAGATACGAGCGATTTGATTGGACCAATCTAACCAACCAAATCGATCGATTTATTTACAGTTGATTACCGGCAGTACTCGGTCTTTTCAGTCATTTCTATTTATTTCATTGCCGAGTCGCTCGGTAATCAGCTGTTTTGAAACTTCGATAGCTTCCGTATTTTGTAAATGTCGTAAAATTTTACGGATTTGCGGCAATTAGCAAACAATTCGCAAACGTTTTCCTTCATGAACGCAAGGCAGCTGTTTAGAAACTTTGACAGCTTCCGTATTTTCGAAGCGAAGTGGGACTAGACAGGCCGCGTCAGGGCCTTACCCCCCCTCTCCCCCCAAAAAATCTCAACGGATTTGCATGAATTGGAGAAACGGCCCGAGAGGCCTTTTAAAAACCGGAACCTCCGGTACCTTCCGGAAAACTTTCACCCATGAGAGTTGTATGAAGACCAATCCAATACAACATTGATCGAGTTAAGTCACTCTTTGAGCAGGAGGCCTATAAGAATATGATCAACTTATGACTGATAACAGGTTAGTCATTTTGAACCATCATCATGTTTTTAATCATAATTTTCATGATTTTTCATTTCAGGTTGAGAGATGGGGTAATGTTGAATGGCACCACGATCTAGATGTTTATGATTTACAATCAAGGCTCGCTGCTACTGTACTGTTCGCACACTGGTCAAACGAACGACATTCTGTGAAATCTAAAGGAAACTTTTTAAGTTCTTTATCTCAGACCTAGTGGGAGTTTGGAGTTTTAGAAAAAATAAAACATTTTGCCATTACAATTATTTTTTGTTTGTTTGCCTATGGAAATCCTGAAATAAACATGTGTGCCATAGGGAGCAACCAGAAATGTTTATTGTCTTTGGTATGACCTTATTCATGTGGGAACTAGTTACCTTAAACAAGGTTATGTTACCTCAGTACAGCTGGAGCAGTACTAAATAGAATTATTAAATCAATGTATCAATTCAAGACTACAGTAAGTGCTTCACAGTTGTGATGGATTTACTATAGTGTTGAATTGAATCCTTGATATTGTACTTATTCATATTGTGTTATTGTTAGGGTCTATAAGAAAGATTTAAATAGGCACTGTTTGATAATTAATACAATTTAACTTTTATTTACAAATATTGTACTAATAGCACATGTATCACCTTGCATGTACAAATTCATTCATAAAAAATGCAAAACAAATGAAATATCACAGTAGCTTAATCTTTGTCAGTTATTTTACAGTAAGAAAATTGTAAGATGAGAAAAACGCTTCCCTCTACTATGAAAATGTTTTTGGATGACTTTGCAGACAATTGCTTTTAAAACAGTTTGAAAAATGAGAATTAACATGCTTTCATAAAGAAGCAATTCTCAGTGTCACATTTGTATGATCTTGTATCAGGAGAAAGATGAATGTTCTTAAGCAGGAACTGAAAAATACAACAAACACATATGATAACTGTCCGAATGCTATCTTCATTATGGGTCCGATGTTGAAAGGATTGGCATTTGAGGATCATAAAGTGAAAATTGCTCATTGCAGGTGTATTTTGTTAGTAATTTTCATTTACATGGTCATTTGTAGCAGCTCATATTTCTTTTGATGCAATGAAGTTTCAAAGAATACACTGTGAGAAAGATCAAACTGATGAGCAATTTCTGCTTTTGTCAAATCATTAGAACCTGTAAAAGTTGTCAACCATACATATAAACAAGTTGGCTGCAGGTGACAAAAGACATTTAATGATTCAGTGTAAGACTATATAAAGTCCCTACTTTTGTGAAGGACTAACAATAATTTTGCATTGAACCATCAATATATTAATGATGTGCCCCTCCCACTTAGTAACCAGCCCCCTGTAACACTTCAAGGTTGTCTATTTCGTCTCTTAAATGATCAACTAGGTTATTGATTTCTGCCACTCGTTCACGATTTCTTCGCACTTCCTGTTCTTGATGTATTTTTTCGATGCTTGATTTCATCCAGCCATTGATCCGTGTGACCATATCGTCTTCCTTGTTGTCGATTTTCAGCAGGTGCACGTCATGTGATGATGTGACTGCATTTATAATGGTATCTTTGTCAACAAACAACTGAAATAGAAAAGAAATTACTTTTTCTAGCCTTCGGTCATGAAGATTGAATATCATATTTATTTTTTTTGCCCAACTCTTAATGATGAAGGAAGACCCCATACTCAACTGCCCATAAGGGCTGGTCAAGGCGGGTAGAACCATCGGCATTCTGTAAGTCAGTCGGGAGACTGCCTCTCATGAAAATCAATATCCCTCTCAGGATTTGAACCCAGGCGGAGCGGGGCCATGTGATTTCAAGTTCTGTACTCTAACCGCTAGGCAACGGAGGCCCTTCATATTTTTTAACAATTCATTCGCTCATATAGAATTTTGAGATGGGTAAGAAAAGAACACCAATCAATAATAAAGCTTAACCTTTTCCCAAACAATAACGAGATTTGACCACTTTGTAGCAGATGACTTTAGAAAACATTGTGGAAAAGGAGAAATTGCTCGTGACGAGCAATTTTTCCTTTTCCCACAAGGTTTTATGCCCTATCAGAAGATTATTGTCCATTTTCCTCACATTTTGAAATGTCGTCGGCAAACTTTTTCAATTTTGGACAGTCGAAAATTTGTTGTTTGGGAAAGGGATAAAGAATATTTTTCCAATGATAAAGTGAAGAAACCAGTTTGTCAAAAGGAACAAATTAATCATAAATTACTTGAACAATTTTCAATTAAATACTATTTTGATGATTTTGAAAATGTCATAATAATTGATTTAATGTATGTGTTACAAGTACTGGGTATTACGCAAAGAATTCACACACTTTCTCTTGCAAAAAATTGTTCAAATATTTATTCAAATCAAGATAATTCAATAATTCAAAACCCATCTTCATACAGCACAGAAAATTGTATCGGTATTCATAAAAAAAAATAACCTGACTGTAACTGTCTAGACGAGTCTCAGATATAACACATGCATCATTTGTACAGAATTCATATTCATATTTTTTAATGGTTTTGGGTAGAAACCATTGTTATAATAAAAGGAGAAATTATTGGTTAAGGAATCTTTTCACAATTTGGTTACATGATGAAGCAGGGGCACTAGAATGTATACGAGGGGAAGACTTCCTGGATTTCATTACTCACATTTCTAAGATCATCTGAGATTTCTTCATCCAGTTCATTTTTAACCACTTTCTCCAGAGTGATGATGGCTATTTCCAACATCCTCTCGTGGTGTGCGTTCTCCAGGTCTCGACACTGTGATAGATAACCCTGCACATTCTCAATAAATGTCGAACCCATATCCTGTAGGTTTCTCTCAAACTCTTTGATCACTTCCTGCAAAAATAACCACCGAAAATACAGTTGAGAAAAACATATCTTTGAATATTTCAGTTTTATTTGTTTATAATAAATGTTTCTTGTGAGACTGTACCTGCGAATGAGAATTTACTCCTTGATGAATTACACTGTTACCTTAGATGAGGTTTTCAAACTGATCCATATTGAAATCAAAAGCAGATGAAAAATGAATTCAAACAATGAAAAGGATATTATCTTTGTTGAATTAGATTGACCATTGTGACAATATAATTTTTTTCTAGAACCCTAGATATATAAAACAAGGAGATATGTACATTATAATTTTACTGACAAGTCTCAAAATTCAATATAAGAGAATGGGTAAAAAATATATAAATATTTCCTGCAATTTGCATGAAAGGCTAAAATAATGCAGAATAAAATATTACCTAAATAAAACTATCACTAATTCAATCTATCACTAATTCAATCTATCACTAATTCAATCTCATTATATTGTATTGTTAACCCCCTTAGATGATACCAATTGTAGCGGGAAACTATGTTAAGACATTTTTTTTTTCAAAAGTTTGGTTTTGCATGATTCTCTTTCTAACACTATTTTTAGATTTTAACTCAAGATAGAGACAGGTTCTATTAACAACTTAGAATGTAAAGTTGTCTAATTTGGTATTTTTCCAACACTAAGACCGTAACCTTATTTATAGCAGATACCTGGTTCTTTCAATCAAACTTGTAGAAATGAAAAATACAATAAATCATAAATATTTATCCAATTGTAATTGCTTTTACTGTACAATACAATGGAAATATTGTCTCATAACATAAGATGCAATTTTTCATAGGTCACTTTTAATTTCTTTATAAATGTTCACTGCAAATTAGACATAAAACAGGGAAAGAAATAATACATGAACATCAATTCTACACTCACTTCAAACTGGTCTACAAGTTGTAATTCGAGTCCCATTAATTTGTCCCAAAGTTCTGTGATTTCTCTGTTGTAATCTTTTACTTTCTGGTCTAACAAGTTGTTGTCTGTGATGTGGTTTAGCTCTGCAAACACCTGCAATAAGGGATTATATACCAGATAGAGGACAAAAACAATGGTCATCATTCATTTTCTATAATGAATATTCAATTTCATTGATTTTTTACAATTAAGTTTCAGACTTTATGACCTGAGGATAAATGCCGGTGATATATAAAAGCTCTGTAAACTCCTATAATTAGCAATTGGATGGGGTAAGACAAATCAAAACTTCATTCCAGGCAGCCCCTGAATATTTTTTGATGACAAACAAGAACATTTTGTGACGACTTTTTTGTTTCATTTAGATATGTTTTCAAATAGTTTTAAAAGTGTTGCTCATAGACTTCAAATGATATCAAAATTTGTCTAGGTCTTACTCAATGTAAAAATGATGATGTCCAAAGCTGCAACCAATACTTATTTATTCATGTAACTAGATGCTCTGTCTCAGAACACTCTCTCCCTTTCTATCAATGCTTCATAAACACTTGGTTAAAAGCACCAATAACAAAAGGTTGAAACAGGAAATAACCCTCTTGAAAGGCAATTTCTTTTTATGTGATGCTAATAATCTCTTTGACATGTTGAGTGTTTTAGTCCTAATAGAAAGGAATAGAATAATAAGCCAGCATAGTTCTACCTTCTTTTTCATGTTCATGAAGTTTTCCATGTACATGGTGGCTGCCTCCTTGTTCTCTGATTTAGCCTCCTCAATACATTCCCAGAACTGGTTCACCTCCTCCTGTCGTTTCGAGTGCTCTTGTAAACCATAGTCGAAGATCTGCTGACATATCCCAATAAACTTGTCTTGGAATGTGAGTATCCATTAAGGAAACAATATTTTAATGGAGATACATTGCTGTTGAACCAATGATGGTTTCTTTAAAATATTTCAAATAATTTACTTCATCATAACAAAACAGGTTCTAGATTTTACTGGCCAGTAATGGATTTTAATGCATGGTCCAGTTTGAAAGCCTTTTAAGAAAGCTGTTTTTAATGACAAAATCTCAGAAGGAGAAAAAATCACGCTAAGAACCACTTAAGAAACGAACCTTATGACAGTAGTTTACTTTGTTCTCATTTTCAAAATGGAATTTGTTTTTAAACATTCTTAACCCGTTACCAAACAATAACGACATTTGACGACTATGTTGCAGATTACTCTAGAAATCATTGTGGGAACGAGGGAAATTCCTCATAAGCAATTTTTCCTTTTCCCACAATGTTTTCTAGCCTATCAGAAGATTATTTTCCAATAACATCACATTTTGAAATGTTGTCTGCAATCCCTTTTAATTTGGGATAGTCGAAAATTTGGCGTTTAGTAAAGGCTTAATTGTTGTCTATGTTTGCTTCCATACTGATCAGCTTTAATCATCAGATTTGGATGATGTTGAGGATAAGCACACTTATATTAAAGGATATGTCATGACAAGTTCCTCTACTCCGGGCATTCCTTTCATCTTCTTCCCCTCTGTGTCGTCGGAGTACATACTGTCAAACACCCCAGGACCATTCATACCATCCACATAGGCATCCTACAAATAGAGATTAAACCAGTTTATAAACCATTAATGAGCAAGACTTTAATCAAAAGAATAAGGATTATTTAAGGTTGCATGTATTTGGTTTGAAAGTTTTTGGTAGCCGAACAATTGAGATGCTGTGACCTTTGATATGTACAGGAATATTTGTTCATTTTCAAACTGAATAACCCAACATTTCTTCAATTGATGATAATTTCAGAAATAGGAAAGTGGTAAGGTCTAAGGTTTTTCTGTATCTGAAAGCATTTTGACCTTTATTCAGCGTCCTGTGTGGCTCAGTCATTTTGTTTGCGCACTTTGAATTCAGGAGTCCCGGACTCGAGCCCCTCCAACACCTCTGGTTTTGATGGAGTGACCTTTGGCAAGTCACTTCAGAGCCCTAGCCTAGTAATGGTGGATCCAAGAAAGCTGTAACATAACTAATCAAAGCGCTGATAGCGCTGAAGGACTAAGGTGCGTTTTAAGTAAAGCAAGATGATTGAGGATACATTTGAAAATTTCTTTGGGCAATATCTCGAGGAAAACAACTGCTCCTTTTACCACCATTACTATAACTATTATTTCTGTGAACAGAGACTGAACGATAGTTTATTTTTTCGAACATCTGGACATTTTACAATTCCCGTTTATTTTTCGAACATCTGGACATTTTACGATTTCCCATGAGGCAACAGTTATAATTATATAGAGCAAAACAAATTGAGTAAATCCGGACTACATTCCTAGTTCTAAGAAGGTATTAGTCCGCACAGTGAAGGCGGATGTTTAATGAGTAATTGGGGTCAGACCGCTGTCGATAAGTATGGTCCCTCAAAAAGTGGTATGTAAATTAAATGGACTAAGGTGCTGACGCACCCTTAGTCCAAAAATTATTGATAAGGCATTTAACAATATACAAATAAGCAAACAAACCCTCTTACTCAATGATATTTTGGCCAATCTGCAGTAAAAGGCAGACAAAAAGTCACTGAGAAGAAGGGAGAAATTTGCTTGTAGCGAGCAATTTACCTTTTCTTTAAAATCGCTCTCACATTAAAACACAAAGAAAGTACTTCATAATTTTCATCTGCTGTTGCTTTCAATTTGGCCCAGCCACAAATTTTTTTTTATTTGGAATAAGGAAAGCTAACAGTTAATGTACCGAGCCAAACAGACTTACCCTGTGAATGGCTTCTTCTTCATTCCTCCTCAAGTCATCTTCACTCTTTATATCCGCCTGTTTCTCATTGTGTAGCATCTCTTCAATAGACAGATGGTACCGTTCTGTGGCTGCCACTCTCTAGATAGAAAATACAAGTTTTTAAACTATTTTTTTACTATACCAATAGACATGTAATAATGTGGTTCACTCATTTCAGAATTGGAATGCCTTATCGCATTTTCAATGTTCTTTTCTCATTTTCTCATTCTTTTTCAAAGTAGATCAGGCACACAATTAAATACAATTATTTATTCAATGTAAACTGGTCACGAATTCCCATATGGGGGCATTGGTAATTACTGTTCCAAACAACATACTCTGAAACATATGTTTCTGTTTCACTATTTCTTTTAAGGGAAATGATGGGTAATACTTTAAAAACAATCATATGGTCATGACATAAAGAGAAATTGCATTGTAGAAGCCATTCTGCTTTGATCATACCATTTCACTAGATTGAGCAAACCAAATCCTCAGCAATATAGAATGTCTTTACTAATCCAAGAGCCTAAACATTGGTATGCAGGTTTATACAGGAAAAACCAGCCTCTGAAAGTAAACTTTTCCGAATCAAAATGTTACTTACGGACTGACTATCAACAAGTCTGTAATCTAGAAAGTCGGCGGAAGAGATGTAGGCAATCACATATGGTTTGTAATCATCAGACTCACAGAACGGATTCCCACTGAGGTTCAATGTTCGCAGCTTTTTAAACCTACGCAGGTATATTACCTGTGAAAGAAAATGGGATAAATTGAACATCAATCTAACAAAGGGCAAGTTTTATCCATCCATCTGTCTGTCTACTTTGTTTTTATGTTTACTTATTGGTTTTACATTGTGCGAAAAATTATTTCAGTCATGCTACGATTCTCAACAAAAGACCCCTACTCAACTAACCATTAGGACTAGTCAAGCTGGGTAGAACCAGAGGCACTCAGTAAGTCAGTAGGTAGACTACCTCTCATAAAACCCCAAAAGCCATCACCAGGGTTTTAACCCAAGCTGGGAGAGGGCCATGTGATTCCAAGTTCTGTACTCTAGGCCATGGAGGCCCCTCTGTCTGCCTGTTTGTCTGTCAATCCCAGTTTGCAATCAGGCTTTCCACTCTGTGTATACTGATATGTATGTGAGGTATCTGTCTGTATGACTATCTTCCTCTGCAATTCTCTAACACTCCTTCATCTTCACACATTATTGACATTTTTAAAGGTACATATGATAGGCATATCTATTTCATTTACTTTATATACTTTTCATCTATAAATTCTACAGGTTTTGAAATAATACACGCAAATAACTCTGATATATCCCCTGATTAGACATCAGGTTACCCTAGATTATACAATAAAACCTCTTACATTTTCCAGGTCCGAGAGGTTGTTATTTCCAATGGAAAACACATGAAGGTTGGTTAGCATGTCCATATTCTCAATCCTGGAAATCCTATTATTGTAGAGGCTCAAATCCTGTAACTTTGTCAATTTGTCTAGGCCCTCAATCATCTCAATATTGTTGAAAGATAGATCTGAAAAAGATTTTTTGTGAAACTGATGCGGAATTAATATGGTTTTTGAGTTGTATTGCATTGCCCTTGAGAATGTTTACAAACCAGCAGCAGAAGAATCTTCTTATTACTCTACTGCTCGAGTGCTGCAGACGACTGAAACAGTTTTTGGGAAAAGTGCATTAATTTAGACAACTTTAAGTGGTGCGCAATATGTAACTCAGATTATAAGTATTGTTGTTTCTTTACAGTTGACTCCAAGATTAATTACCTTTACAATTTACATGTGCAAGCTGCTTGGCACAATATCTAAATGGATTGATGGCACAAAATCAGAAATGGTACAAATACCAAATCTTGGGACTGTTTAAGAAGGATTGAACATGCATCTTTTGATTGAATGTGATAATAGCAGATTGGAAAGTGGCTCATTTTGTAGGCAGACTCTTTCAATTTGAGATAATTGATTTGAAAATTGATGGCTTATTTTGAGCATAAGAACCGATAACAAGCAACAATTTCTATTCATATGTAAATATACTCTACTCTAGTCTAACTTAAGATGGTATATTCACTTATCAGATAGATCTTCATTTTCATCTGTTTGCTTTTTTTTAGAAAAGGATTTAAAAAAATCCATATGTAATTTTATCTTATTATCATACAAAACAAAGTCTGTTTTAATCCCTTATATTCACAATAACTCATTTTGACATTCTTGCAGCCGAAGAATCCCTTGTTACTGATGAGGAAATTGCTTGTTATTTGTTACTCATAACATGTCATTCCTCTTCTTTTTTAATGGTGTTTGCCAGTGTTCAACAAATAACACAAGGAAAGGTGTTTTTTTTTATAAGAATCATACCTAGCCAGACTAGATTCACCAACTCATCCAACCCTTTGATCTTTTCAATGATGTTATTATCAAGTTGTAGTTTGGTAAGCGTTGAAAAACTCCAAAGATTGTCGATTTCCAAAATGTCTGAAACAAAAAGAAACAATTTGTTTACATGATACTCACTGTTCAGTCTTAAAACATATTTGTTCTACCTGTATCACAATCGTATTGCTATCGCCGGCTGAGAATATCTTCAGGGATCAATTGTAGCAAAGATTCCAGAAAACATGAAGCGAAAAGAATAACATTGATTAATGTCAACAATGTCCCTTAGGGAACGAATATAAAACTAAATAATTACAGCTCAATCTATTCAAATTTTCAGCCTGATAAGGCCATCATCAGGAGAATCTTTATTTCCAACTACATTTTTGTTTATAATGTCTTAAAAAAAAAACACCAATAACTTCCCCCTTTTCTTCAAGTCTTATAACTTGTGTGTGCAGTAAAATTTAAAAAAGGATAAAGATGAGGTCTTAATACAAGTACAAATAGATGATATTTTCATTACATTTGGTATTAGCGTTGTCAAACTGTAACTGCTAAAACAACTCGGGAAAAGAATGCCGATTTTGTGTGTTGAATGTTATGGGTTTAAGACTGCGCCATGTTATACCAAAGATCAAAACAAATTGAAATAATGGCCTCCCTCCATGGCACTCTGGGTAATGTGGATAGTATCATGACTTGAAAGCAAATTCCTTGTCAACTATGGCTAGTATTGGTCTGGTTCCAGAAAGCATGAATATGGGAACTGGCACAACATTATCAATGATCAATTCTTAAAAGAAAGGCATCAAAACCAATATGAAAACAGGAAACAGGAGGGTTCAGTGCAATACTATTGTATGTGTTTCATGTTTTTCAAGCACTTACTATAGTCTTGCATTGAAACCCTAGTCATATACCTTGAGCACTACAAAATTCTAGCTTCTATATACGATTGTTGTACATGATTCATAAGGTCACTGCAAGAAAGAGAATTGCACCTTCCAACAGTTCTTATTTCTTACTGGTTGAGTCAGTAACCCCATTTGATAGAAGTAAAAGTTAAAAGAGGAAGCAAGCATTTATAAATTATTTTTATCTTTCCAGTGTTGTATACATTTCAAACATACCAAATTTCAGATTGTTGTGTATTAACTATTTTTCATATGACAAGGAGAGAAGGTTTCAAGTTTTTATCAAAGAATATCTGTATATCAAATCTGTTGATTGCTTATTTTATGCTTACACTGATAAAATAAAACAACACTATCCTTCAAAATGATATTTGATTTATTACTTTTTCTAATTAGTTCCAATGTCTTGTTTGAAAATGATTGTTTTGATGGCTACATAAACTTTTTAATAGTAAATGTATGGCATGTATGTCTGACTTCATTTATGTTTTATATTGCACAAGAACTCATTTCAATTCATACATATATGTACAGCAGACTTTACCTACTGCTCCTATTGACTGGCTTTAATAACAGACCTTCAGCAGATGACTTGAGTAACCACATCAACAAAATGAAAAACTGCTCTCAACAGGCAGCTCCTATTTAAGTTCAAAACGTTACTCCCAAAAGTAATTAAGATTTTATAGTTTCTCATGCTTAAACCAAACTAAATTAAAAAAATCACTGTATATGAATTCTCTTACTTACTTTTGAATTCCAGCCTCAGAGCTGTCACATCCCCAAAGTCTATCCCCTCAGCTTTAGCAATCTTTCCTGCTTCATCCTTTGGCCCTTGTTCCTCGACAGCCCTCTGTAACATATCCTCATCAATGACAGAGGGCTCCACTGTATCGTATAATCGACTCATCCTTACTGGTGGTCTGCAATCACCCTTGTAGAAAAAATAATAACACATTTAAGTGTTGTATTATCCTAAATAACATATTTGGATTCATGTATTACTTTGCGCATGTCCAAGCTTCACGCCTTGCTTCACATATGTATTATACCTCAGTCATTTAATTTGGTTCTCTTGATTGTGTTATTTACTTTTCTGTATTCATCACCAAACCAATACCCAAAGGCTCAACACAAGTATATCAGGAACCCTGACATAAACATCATAGGGGAATCACCAAAAATTGATTATGAGATACTGCTTGAAATGACCTCAATCATAAAAATGTTTATTGCATAATTATGTCTTGATAAAATCATACAGTTAATGATATCCAAAAATGTGCCAGAATAAGCATAATTTCACTTGCACTGAAATCTAACAACAATCTAACATTTGAATAAAAACCTAAAACTTGTTTAAATTAGAACTTGTTAGGTAAATATGACATGCCAGCATAAACATTTCAGAGAGTAGGATTTTCAGGAATTAAATATATTGAAGATAGAACCAAACAGAACCAGCATATTTTCTCATCAGAAAGTTGCAACCAAAATTGAGCAGTCCTGTGTCTTTATGATCAGTTTATTACTGTAACTAACCGAGCAAATGAACCTCTCAAAGACACAAACACATCCGATCAGTGAAAAACACTGTCGTTCACTGAGCGGTTGTGTTGTCTATATATATACCAGCATGTTCTCTCAAACAATGCATTAGGTTCCTAATTTGCATAAACATTCAATGAACGTTACATAACTCCCATTTCCGAGAAGACTCGTCCCGAGTCTTGGCCCTTGGGAGACACGTGGGGAAGGCAACTCCGATAGGAGAAGACTTAATCCCACCGCTGCCACCAATGTAACGAACCAAGCAAATGAACCTCTCAAAGACACAAACACATCCAATCAGTGAAAAACACTGTCATTAACTGAACGGTTGTGTTGTCTATATTTATACCAGCATGTTCTCTCTAACAATGCATTAGGCTCCTAATTTGCATAAACGTTCAACGAACGTTACATAACTCCCACTTCCGAGAAGACTTGTCCAGAGTCTTGGCCCTTGGGAGATACGTGGGAAACGCATCTCCGGTAGAAGGAGAGGTCTTAATCCCACCGCTACCACCAATGTAACGAACTGAGCAAATGAACCTATCTCAAAGACATAAACACAACCGCTCAGTGAACGACAGTGTTTTTCACTGATTGGATGTGTTTATGTCTTTGAGATAGGTTCATTTGCTCGGTTCGTTACATTACTTTCCTTCTAGTGAATAATCAGATACATTGATAACCCAAAAGGTTGTGAAAAAAGAATGCTTCAATTGACAGCTATTTCAATGAAGATGTTATTAAATTGCCAAATAAAAGACAGATACTTGCGAACACATTTCATGAAAAGTTGATATAGCCAGATTGCCAACATAAATTCACTTATAAAGGTTCATCTACATTACAACTGCTTTATTGCCAATTGTTCATCTCCATTTTCTGAGATGCTTCTGATCCAAGAAATGCCATTATTGTTCCATTGTGATAGACAAAGGATGGCTTTAAATTGAGGGTATGAAATGAAATCAAATTGATGTTCAAAATTGATTAAGTTAAAAATATTTCTCTAAAATTCAAGGATCCTCTGAACTTGTTGAAAAAGATATGATCATTTCTTTGTAGGTTAATGGATCATTCAATTGGTGTTTTATATCAATGATTTATCACAAACTGGGTTTAAAGCCATAATTGGTATAAATAAATTCTTAACTTCAACATACTTGCCATTTTTGAACAGTATAAAATCATCATTAATGATTATCACACATTACAAAGTTATGAAAGCATGCCTCAGATCATGTATACTATTTATCTGACAAATATCTCATATGAAGCGGATTCTCGTTGCAAAAGAAGCATGTTGGTTTCACCAGTATTCGGAATGGTGGGAACATCAGAAATAGAAAGGTTATCAATTGAGCTTATGAACAGGATGGATTCAATCTAGTCAAAATAATTTGACGTAAAGATTGCTTTTTATTTTTTGATTGGGCAATCTATCGTCGAAATGTTGGACTCTTTTTATTCTAATTTTCAGATTTAAAGCACAAATGGCCATTCAAAGTCAATTGATATGACAAGATATGTTAAATAAACTTATATACCATCAAACAATGGCATCAATTACCGGTAAACAACTAGAAAAACGCTGAATAGGTTCTTCCCATTCCAGTGCGCATGCGCAGAAAAAAATTATCAGGAGCAAAAAATCATCAACTAACGTTAATTAAACTGATCTGACAAAGTTATTATGTGTAATACAGCCATGTAAAGTGCATGGATTAATTAAAAAAGGAAATTAATTCACCTCTGTGAGTAAAATAATGTGATAATTTCTAATAACAATGGAAATATGGGTCTTCAAACAGTGGGACAAAATTTTTGTCACAAGTAGTCACCATTAAATGAATGGTTTGAAAATTTGACATGACGGGAGATATTGCCCGATACAAAAAGTTCTCAATATTTTCTGATTGCGTCAAATTAGTTTGACTAGATTCAATCAGGCAGCAATAACAGTGGCAATGCAACTTTAGGTCTTCAAAAGTTAATTTCCTCTACTGTATTGTTATCATCATATAATCAAGATAAAAGGGTTATTAATATGTGCACCAACACATTGATTTTTATAACCATGTAAATCATGTAACTTTGCTCATAAAGGCTATGCAATCTGTTTGAACAAACAAGAAAAATCAAACACAAGGCACAATTCAAAAACACATTTTAACAAATTAAAATGCAACCGAAATAAGTACCAGTTACAAAATTCAAGCACCAAAATCCACTTGATTCCATCCGAACAATCTGACATCCGGGTGTATGGTCACTTTATGAGAGTTAATTTTGGATAGTGCATGAGCTTTACAGCGTAAAACGCAAACATTGACACCATAATTAATTTTAAAACAAGGAACAAAATGGACATATATACCTGTCAGACGATTTCACGAGGTATATAAAACCGTGAAGTAGGGTTTATCATGAATTTAGGGGCACTTGCTTAATTTCCGAGAAGCTTGTTGCTGTTGGCAATGTAAACTTCCGTTTTGTCCAATTTATTGCATATTTATTAATTGTGTTCAAAATGAAATAATTTTAAATAGATACACAAGTAATTTTATATGCGCTAGATTACGATTAAAATATCAAAAATTGTATCCAAATGATTTATTTGAACTTATTCATTCCGTCGAGTTTTAAGGAAACAATAAAAAAAATTGTCTAAAATTAGAAACAGGTTCTTGTTACGTCATTTTCGAGGGGAAAAATGGCTGCCCTCTTTGGACACGGTAATCCGCTTGCGACTCCGGTCGGACAGATGATAGGTAAGCTCTGATCCTGTGTGGTCAAGTATTTTGTCACAACGGTCCAGGGGCGACTGTGTTTCGGTTAACACATGTCTAAAGCTGTCACTCTATGCTTTTGCTGTTTTGCTATTCCAACGAAATTTGCATAGGCATCAAAACAAAAACAAGAAATTTGTCAGAGTCACAAGACTGTTATAAATAGAACAGTGCAAAGCATCAGGTCATATATTTAACGAACTTTCGTTTCTCAAAGATATATGATTCATACTGCTTGATGGTGGTTCATTAAGCAGAATACATATATCTATCTTTCTCTTATTATCCGTATCTGACATGGTATTTTGCAATATTTTCTCGATCTATCTTTCTCTTATTGATCGAGAAAATATTGCAAAATACCATGTCAGATACGGATAATTTGAAGCATTTTGCATAGAATTTACTAGATAATATTGATGGTTCCCTTCCCAGTCTTCTAAACTGAGTGCCTTAAAACCAATGCTATAAATAAATGTTTATGAGGTCTTTGCTTAGTCTTGGAAAACACAAATCATTCATTTTTTGAGTAACAAGAATGTCATAGTGGACTGTAGTCTTAATAATGAACCGTGGACGAAGCTTCATTTCAACATTTAGACATTTCTTGTGCCTCGCTTCTTGTCAATTCCATCGTGATTTTTATGTTACCAAAATTGTGTACGACCGACTTGGTGTTTTTTAACATGTGATATTTCATGTTCAATGGAACTGACAAAATACAGAGACCTAAAATACATACATTAATAATTTATGATTTGTCTGAGACCACACAAGTATCTGATCAATACACATCTTTCAATCAAGTCATCTATCAATTAACGTTGATGAGGCTCAAAATTAAGCATTGGATGTGCATTTTGTTTCAGATCATTGGCAAGATTCTCGCTAGATAACAGTCATCGCATTACAAAGTATACAATGTGGATAATGTATGCCTCTTATCCAAAATTGGTTTGTTGTAACAAAGTGTTTGACATCATACGAAAGGCTGTGTTTCACATGATTTCAACGTTTTTCTCTTTGATGGTTTTCATGCTTAGCTGCCTTACAGTTGGTCAATTGTTAAACATTGATTATGAATCCGGCCTTTATTGACTGCTTATCATTTTGGACCTTTTACTCAAAATACTTATTCACACTTTATTGAAAGGAGAATAACTAATTAAAAAAACAATCTAATTCTACCTTTCAGAAAGGGCTACTGATGGCAGCCAATCTTCAGAAAATTGGGCTCTCTTTTTGGAAATTTGTGATAGAATTACGGAAACAGAGGAGGGGTGAGTTCATTTTCGTACTTTAAGGATGAAAATGACATGCTTCAGTGATAATTTCTGGCCCAAAAAATCTCATAAAATTTCCAATAAACTCATTACTTTCATTCATTTTAATCATTTTTCTATATAAAAACCCATTGATTTTTAAGTTTTGGTCAAAAAAGCCCATTGATTTCATTTAGAAAAAAATCACTGATGCTTCATTAATGAATTGAAAATGTTGCAACAAATGGCTCTTAACATTGAGGATAGTTGTCCTGGGGTAGGATGTCAGCCCAGAAACCTATGGATCTTTGGTTAATTTTCTGTTCATAGTAGGGCTAATGTTTTTGTTAACCAACATTTGGTGAGAGTAGTCAGGGTTGTCATTAATGTATGGAGTAATAGGCCAACTTTGGATTTAAGGAGGCCAATGAAGAAAACACCCAACAAAAATTAGGTGCTTATTATGGCCACTTATCATTTTTTTTGTTATTTGACCAAAAAGTCATTTGAAGCTGTCAAATTGGCCAGCTGCCGGCTCTTAATGACAACCCTGAGTGGTGGAAGTGTATTCAGGAAGAAAAATTGAGAGTGCTTTATCAATGTTGTTAGAACATGTTTCACAATTTATGAAAAAGAAATTGCCTATACTTAAGATCTAACTTTACAAACAATTTCTACTCTCACAATTTCTTCATAGTTTTTGTCATAACTGTTACTAAGGTAGTTTATTTGAAGTAATGGGGCTAATTGGAGAGCATTTCATACATAGAGTATTTGTTATATGTGATCCATGTGAGCATTTTTCTTTTTCTCAAACAATTTCAAAAGTTGTCTCCAGCAAACATGATTTGACTGATGCTGGGTTTATGTTGGTTTAGAGAATTTGGACAATTTTAGTTGGTTAATGTTTCTCCTTTTGAGAACGCTTCGATGGAGACTTAAAGTTAATATTAATTCATCAAAAAGTGTGTTTTCTTAAAGCAAAATACATTTTCAAGTTAATTGTTAAATGTTTGTTTTTTTTCATTTACTTACAGCCCCAAAGATGCAATTAGAGCCTATAGAAAACGGTTGAATCAAAACATGGGTAAAAACCACACAGCTATTTTATATACATTAACGGTAGGTATTGATAACTATTTGATATAGATTTTTATTATTACATAAAGGTTTGGTTTAATGATTTGCATATGATAGATGCTTTTAATTCAATGTATATCAAATTAAGAAATATAGCTTTGATAATAATAACAACCATTAATTGAATGATTTTAAGCCAAATAAAACATTTGATTACAATAAAGAAGGAGAGAGGGATGAAAAGGAAGAACATTTTTAAGAATAAGAAAATCATTTAAAAAGAGATCCCTTGTTTATTGAGAATAACCCTATTCAATGCCTATGTGAAGGTTATTTTTGTGCATATGTTCCACTGACTGAGCTAACCAGGATGTGTAAATTCATTTGTCTACGTTTTAGTGATATACACTTTTGTAACCAAGGTGAGAAAAACGTGCACCCAGACCAGGACTCTAACCTTGGACCTCTGCAAACCTTGCGAACGCTCTACCGACTGAGCTATCCGGCCAGCTTACAAAATGATCTCTACCTTCTGCATTGAGACCTCTACTACATATATGTAGTAGGGGTCTTGATTTAGAAGGAAGAGTTAAGGTAGAACTTTTATTTACACTTTATTGTTACACAACAATATGTTTCACAATTTATTTTGTTTCTTCAGTCTCTAGAGACTGCTGTGAAGAATTGTGGTCGAAGATTTCATACACAAGTAGCACACAAGGATTTCCTGAATGATATGGTGAAAGTTATTGGACCAAAGTATGATCCTCCCCAAGCTGTTCAAGAAAAGGTTCTCAGCTTGATACAGGTTAGTAGTTTATACACTAAATGATAACATCAGTTAAATCTCACTGATGCAAAGGTAGAGATAAAAGATGTATTCAGTTTAAGACTATTTTATTTACATTAGTTTAAACATATTATATTCATCATTTCATATATATTTATACATGGATTAATTTACATTAATTATGGAACAAGTTATTACAACTTAATCTTGATTGTGCTTAAAATGTTTTATTGCCCAGATTGTCTTCTTTATAGCTTCTCCAAACCTTTTTTTTGTATGTACTCATTATAATTGTTTCACTAAGACAAATCTGTTGATGACCCACAAAATAGATATGTCCTATTGTATTGGAAATACTACATGAGTAAGGCCCTTCAATATGCCCCTTCTGTAGACTACTGCTGGTAACATTGTGGGGATTCTTTACTGTTAATCTTTGATTAATCAGGAGAGTAGGATAATAGCACTGTCATGTATTTGACATTTATGTATGTGTTTAATATTTCTTTTAACTGGTGTATTTTATTGTATTTCAGACACTTTATGATAAAAAATCACAATTCTAGACATACATGTATTAGTATTTTGAATTTAGACCGCTGTCTCACTGTGAATTCTAAGAATGAATGAGAATGATTTATTGACTATTTCTCCACAATGGGAACAAGAAAGGGATTAAACCCTGCCTGGGTAATTTGTACAAAAGGCAATCATCAGAATCACATGGAGGAATATGCACAATTTAATGATTAATAATGAAATGATTGTAACAAAAGCAGAACTTGTTTACAGTAAAGCACTCCATTTGTCATTCTTTCAAGTAACTTTTATTGCCAAGGTATATAAGGTGTCTTTATGAAGGGAAATAATGCTGATCTCTATTCTTTTGTTTGGAATATACAATGTTTGTTAAAATGTTTTCCTTATTACTGTTAAGTTCATCATATCTTCACCACTCTAATTTACCCACAGCAAAAAGTTTTGATTAAATAATGTGATGTTAGTCAATGAACTGTACAAATGATTGGAAGGTTAATATTTTCTAGACATGGGCAGATGCATTTCGTGGTGTCCCTGACCTTAAAGATGTAGAGAAGGTGTATCAGGACCTCAAGTCGAAGGGGATAGAGTTCCCTATGACAGATCTAGACAGTTTAGCTCCTATACACACCCCAGCCAGGGTAAGAGTTTATCACTTCACATTTAGAAGTTAGTGGGTCTCTGGTTGAAGAATATAGCATTAAACCTTTTAAAAAGGATTATCTCACAGATTGTGATGTCAATTTTTTAAAATAGGCTGTCTTCTTCCAATGAAATGACAACAAAAATTTCTAAATTTACATAAGACTAGATTATTGACAGCTTTCCTATACTGTTCATAACCGTTTAGAAATGATATAGAACACTTATATTGTAGGTATTTCAAACGGTTCAATAATGTATTTTGTTTGTAAACAATGTTCTGAACTTCAGATAAGGTCTGGTATTTGTAGACACAATTGTCTCTTGGGACTTTTGAAAATAAATGCGCATGAAAGAATTCTTGCGACTTTATATCAACCTGCTTTTCCATAGAAGCCCTGTCAAGCGCAAAGACTCACTCCAAATTACTTAACGAAATTATAGGATTTCAGGAACTTACAAGAAATTGAAAACGGTTTATGATTTAGTGACATTGATTGTACATATCAAGTTTTCAATATTTGTTACTTGCAGAACACAAATCTCTGAGTTATTCCTTTTAAAAGTTGAACATTATCAATATTCTTACAAAAACCATGCTTGTCAGAAGCAGCTTGTCATAATCAAAGTTTAAAAACTACAAATAACATGTGCCAACTTTAGACATCATGAAAAATAAGACATGAGATACAGATTCATATGTAAATTTCTTACATGACTAGTGTTCTTTAGAGAGCAGGGTACCGTTTTACTTAACAATTTATGCTTAAAATTTGCGCAAGTTAAAAACCACATTCCCACTGATTTTATTATCAGGCTAAGTAATATTAGACAGTAACACATCATAGGAATCGTCTCTCTGAGAGGCTTCCAATGACATGTCACATGACAATATTGTTTCTTCATTTAAGATACTATTCATGTTTATCAATTTCGAGTTATGTTGCTATTTTCCTTAAGTAGTTTAGTTTTAAACCAGTGCCCAGTTTCTTGTCTTCTATGATGCGACTGTTTAATCTATGATAGGATTGCAAATACAGGCCCACCTTAAACTATTCCATATAGTTTTGCGAAACCCATTGTGACAAAAAGAGAGGTTGCTCATTTTGAGAATGTGTTAAAAGGCACACAAATTAACAGTGAATTGTATATCATATTTCAGTAGTAATCACTTATACTGTTGTTTTTTCAGACACATGGGTCGGACCCGCCTGAACCGATAAGAGCTCAGCGTGGAAGCACAACTAACAGATCTGTGAGTTAACATTCTCTTTACCCATAATTCCACACAAAGAGAGAGCTACATTCTAGTCTTGAGCAAAAGCTATAGTTGACTTTACACCATAAGAAGAGCTTGGTTAGATTAGAATAGTCTTTAGTTTCTGTGAATTTTCTTTGAGAAATTAGTTTGGTTTAACTCTGGTAGCAGATTTGTTCAGTTTATTTTGTTCTTTATTTTGTTCTAACTTTTTATACTGAATAACCTTTTCTTTTTATTTTTCTGTGAATGAAATTGTAAAGACAAAGAGGATATAACTGATGTCTTTTCATATATCAACCCACAAATCAGCATGAATACTGGTGATATTGAGAATGAATTCAATAAGCTTCAGGCTTCCATCACAATCAACGTCAAAAAAACTAGTTTAAAGTAATTATTAAGTCTGTAAATCTTTTTAATATCATACATAGTTTGCATGGAAAGACCTGTATATATGAGGATTTGAATTCAAAAGCTACAAAAGAGCTGTCTGCAGATTGGCTGTGTTAAGGTCCACTGCAATTCTTCTGATGTACAAGACATGCTAGTAGTTCATAATGGAGAGTTTTGGTTTGAATTGGTGCAGTGCGTCTTAACAATTGCTCCATATAGACACATTTTAAATTAATTTACTAACATTAGCAGAGTAGAAACCAAATAGGCAAGAGAGAAAGGCTTAAGTCAAGCAATTTTTTTGGGGGAAAATGCTTTGAACTCAAGTTTAGATAAAGAAAACTTTTTTTCATACTTTATTAACATTCTCTGCTTATTATTGTAATTTGGTTCATTTGATTATTATTTATATATATTAACTTTCCCTTGTCCCATGAAATTTACACAGTCTGCATATGTAATCGAGGATGAGGATGATGCTTCACATGTTGCCATGGTGATTTTGTTTTTGTTGACCTTCGTCATTGTGACCTTGTGATTATATTTGATTTTGTTTTTGGGACAAGTGAGATGGAAGGTGTCTGTTGTACATGTACTTCATTTGGTGTTTATCTTTTTTTATGCCAAGTGTTTGGCTTTTGTTGTAAGTGATTGTTATTTAAATGTTTGTTCTGGCTAAATATCATCTGGTATTCCCAATGTTGAACTTTTGTAGAATTGTTGCGTTTATACACGTTGAGACATCTCCATTTGCAGTAAATGCTTCTGTATGTATAAGAATAGGGAGAATTACATGTATTTTACATTTACAAAAGAGGGACCATCCATTTTATACAACGTACAAATTGACACATCTCAATATTTACTGATCTAATAAACAAATGACCCTAGTACCTTGAATTTAACAGTAAGCTTATTCCTCATGTTGGAATTTGCAATAGTTTCAATGTGAAAGCAAAGAGAACTATCAAGTCTGAAGACTACATATACTGTTAACATGATGTAAAACCTATATAAAACAAATGAAAATAAAAAATTGTGACATAAGAAGAAATAATTCAATGATCATGTCAGAGTGATGTCTGATCTATTCTACAGGGAAGCCTTTAAACAAGTAAAATTGCTCTTGATTCATGTATCATTGTTTAAAGACTGTTGCAGTTGACAATTTCAGTAACCATAGTGACAAAATTTGAAACTGCTCATAATGAGCAATTTCTTCTTTTGTTCAAAAATGTTGTATCCTATCTTTTTTTATGTTGTTAGAAGTTACTATTATACTTAATCACTCGCAAAACCATAGGATTTGGAGTGATCCAGTTTTTGCCCATTGTAAGTTTTTCTTGTTTTTCTTGTTTGTCACTTAAAAAGTTAACAGTCACCTATCTTAAATTTCTTCATAACAATAGAGATTATTGTATCCTGTTTTGAATGTTTAAATGTTATTATAAATTATAAATTTGTATTTTTATGAGTCATTCTTGAAGAAACCAAGTGTTATATTTGCTTGTGAATATGATATCTGCCTTTAGATTAGCATAACTGTGTTTCTTTTGCACATGTATCTTCACAAAATACAGTTGCAATAATCCTCTCCTTAACTTTTCTTTGGTTTTTACCTTCCGCAAAAACTTACTGATGAAATTATTATTGAGATGAAAGGTTGCTCAGCCAATCGATTTTTTCTTCTAAAAGAGTTATGTTTTCCCATTTTATATAAAACATAATTATTGTCTGTAACATCTTTCAATTCAGGAAGATTAACAATTTGTCATTTGTTAAAATTAAAATAGATATGAAACAGTGTCTTAGTGAGAAAAGTGTTTAAGGGCTGGGTAAGGATGTTGAAATGATAAAGAAAATCAGGATATTTTCTCTGTGTTAGAGAGTTTAAAAAAAGTTGAAAGCTTCATTATGTATGATATTCTATTTTACCCTTTACCCTGTGATCAATTGACTTTTGCCTTGGCTAAAACAGTTTTTTATTGTTTTGTTTTTCAAACCATTGTACGAAAAAAGCTTTTATCCTACAAGAAAAAATGTGATCATTGTTTTGATTGATGTCAACACGTTTTCATTCATGTTGAATCAGAATTGTCATGATATAAAGAATTGTTAGATTTACTTAGAATATATAAACATAGGTATCAGCCTCATAACCAATATTTTCTGGTCCTGAGTGGCTCAATGGTTAAGGTGGCAGATTAAGAACTCTGGGGTCCTGGGTTCGAGCCCCACTGACACCTTTTGTTTAATGGGAGTGGCCTTTGGCAATTCACTCCAGAACCCTAGCCTTGTACTGGTGGATCAAGGAAAGCAGTAACATAATTGAAAAATGGTTAAAACGGTGTGTGTATAAGGAACTTAGAATTAGAGGTGATAGAAGCTACATAACCAGATTACTACTGACAAATTATTTACTTACATTATGGGTAGGGACCCATGGGAAAGGAATCAGCCAAAGACTATGTATGATGACATTTATTACATTTCCATGTTGCAGACCAGATCCCCAGGTCAGGTGATTCAGACGGCCCAAGGTTACCCGCCACCCCAGCCTTTGATACCGCCCGCATCAACTACCCCAGGGGTGCCCACACAGGAACAGCTGGCCAAACTGAAGAGCGAGCTGGATCTGGTGCAGGGAAACGTCCGGGTCATGAGTGAAATGTTAACGGAACTCACACCCAGCACTGTGGACTCGTCAGACCTGGAGTTATTACAGGTATGTTGAACTTTTCAATAATTGACCAATCTACATGTTTCAAGTAATTTAAAGTAAACAATATAAAGGTATAGCAGACAACACTGAGACAGAATATTAGAATAAAAAATTAATTAAAAAACTTTAAAATACTTAGCATGAATTATTTGTGTATTACAATTTCTTGGAATCCACAGGAGTTTTAGGCGAAATGAGTCAGTCAAAATTTGATGTTTCAAAAGTTTCCAAAGGCATTTTAAAATCAATACTAGGGAAAGGTTAGTTGAACTTTTGCTTTGGTTTGCCTTGATCAGCCTCTAGTGGCTCTCAAGGAATCCTTTATACAAAACACATTAACGTTTTACAAGTAAAGATATTTGCTAGCAGGTTTTCTTTGCTTTAGATGTTAACACAATGTTGATATGGAAGACATATTAGATTTTGATTTATCATTTCGCATGAGCAATTTCTCTTTCCAATGCCCATTTCTCTAAATGGTCAGCAGCCAGAATATTCACTCAGAGGACTGTAAAGGGTTAATTTGACAAGGACTCCCTATGACTTGTAGAGGTCATTGGCTATGAATATATAACACATTTGTACCTTGATGAATTATAAATGGATCTAATCTGTATGACTACATTGTAATGACCTATCAGACAATGATCTTTCATGGGTAAGACTTTCAGGGTTTACTGATTTCCTCAAATAGGCTACCTTGACGGTGGTGTTGTTAATAAAAAATTGAGAAAAAAATTAACCTTCTTGCAATAGTGTGAAGAGATCATCATGCCAAGTAAAACGGCTCATAATACGCAATTTCTCATTTTGTTAGTGTAGTTTTTGAAATAATCTCCATCATGCATGTTAAGTCACAAATATTAGAAGTAAGGGTTTAATTATGGATAAGTCACCTTGGTGTCAGCTTACAAGAAATTTGTTTGGAATGCAAAATAAATAATTGGGGTCAATTTTCACCTAAACTCTCCTGGTTTATTCGAAACTAGACATTATAGGTAAAAAATAATTTGTTTTGTTTAAAATGATCACCTTATCATAGGGCCTAGATTTGTTTACTTTGTTACATTAACTCATTGTTAAACATGCTTCAAGCAGAAGGCTTGGTACAAAATAAAGAAGTCATTTGGAACAAAAGCAGAAATTGCATTGTCAAACAGCTTTACTTTTTGTTCCACTGAATAATGCCCAATTTAATGACATTTTTCATTTTTTCCTCACAATGGTTTGTTAAACATTTGGATGAAGGTAAATAGGGATACATGTCATAGCCATATTTTTTGTAAATCCTTACGAAAAGACAATAAGTAACTATTTAGTTATGTTACAGGAATTAAACAGAACAAACAGGCAGATGCAGCAGAGACTTGTTGAGTTACTGGACTCTGTACCAAATGAGGAGGTGACAAGTAAGGAATCACTTTTTATAAACTTATCAGTTGCTTATCAAAACTTAACTTTCTATGACCTTTCTCTTATATTAACAAAGGTTATGCTGTAAATTTTATTTAAAGAAAGAAATGTTTGAGTTAGGGGAACTGCTTTCCAATTCAGAGCATTTGACAAATGCCAACAAACACTTTGACAAATTATTAAAGCAATTGAAAAACCATCAACAGCTTGATGGATGAACATTGAAAAGAGTATGGCAGTATTTGTGGAATCTGTTTCAATGTTGTGCAAAATATTTTCTTAAGCAAAACAGTTATAACAGAAAAGAGAGTAAAAATTCTTCTTTAAAAAAATGAAAATCCCCTTATGGTACTTAAATATTTTGCAGATGAACTATTGCGGGTGAATGATGATTTGAATAACGTATTTTTACGCTACGAGAGGTTCGAACGTTATCGAACTGGGCAGACGGGTCAAGGTTCAGAAGGGTCTGAAGCAACAACCGAACCAGTCGCAGAGCCTCCGCAATCGGCGTCATTTGCCCCGCCCTCTTATGAAAGTGTAAGTAACAACCACAATACAGTCAACCTTGTTTCAAGTAAAACGCGATATGATTGTGGTGTATAAGAAAATGCAAGGCTTTATACAGGCACTAGTCACTCAGAAAATCTAGTAGGAGCTTTCTAAATGAATTACATCCTGTCTTAAATGTGCCCCAGACTAAAGATCTTTTAATGCACTGTTTAAGAGAGGGTTGCTTAAAACAAGATTAACTATACACAAACAGAAAAGTCCTACTTCAGTTACTTCAGTCAACATCTTGTCATGATGCCAATGACATCTACTGTTATGTTTACTGCTATTAGTGAGAATGTGCTTAATAAACTTGGCACTCAATTGCACTTTCTGTGATATTCTTGGCTGTAGAACGTGTCCTCGTAGATGACTTTTGTAAAGTCTTGTTTGATCAAATTTCTTCCTCTTAGTGATTTATAAAACAATATATTTCTTTATCCCGTTCAGATTGAAATCAAACCAGAATTGAAAACATGTTGAAAGCTTGATTAGTTGCAAATTTGGACAAATATCTTTTTTCACAATTTCAAAAGTCATCTTCCGCAAATCCATTTAATCATGGAAATGTTGATTGTTTCTTTTACATAGGTATATCTCTCTTGGTTTTGCATCATTTATATGTTATGGATTCAAGGCAAGACTATAGTAAGTCCTTACCTAAGTATAGAATTACTATAGTATTGCCTTTAACCCTCAATAAAACCTATACCTGCTCTAAATTGAAACGCCAGTTAATGGATTCAAGCACATGGCAATGCTGTTAAGATGTGTTTTGAAATAAAGTAAATAGCAAAGTTATTTGCAATTAGGTGCAAATGACCTATGTTGAAACAGGCTACCTGAATGATTTTGTAAGCTTTCTGTTTCATGCACATCTAAGTGTTTCAGGTGTATTTCATGTTGTTGCTGTTTCAGGTCCAGCAGGCGAACCCAGCTGTAACCAATCTGATTGACTTTGGTGATGAGTCCTCATCCACAGGTCCTGTCACCAACCAAATGGCACAAATGAGTGAGTGTTGAATTACTGTTATAAACTCTCCTTTTACTGTTGCAAACTCATGTTTACTATAATAAACTCTCTATTGACTGTTATGAACTCTCTATCTACTGTTATAAAACCAAATGCTACAAATATCTGAGAGTTGTGGTACTGTTCTAAAGTCTCTTTTTCCTGTTATGAACTGTCATTTTACCATTGTGAACCAAATGGTTCATATGATTTGTGGTAGAAACCACTGTGACAAAACAGTAAATTTTCATTAGGAGGAAGTTATCCTTTTGTCATAGTTGTTACAGAAAGGTTCAGCATATGTCATATTGAGGTATGATGGAGCATCTGGTGAGAGGATAGAAATACATTTTCATCGTGACAAAAGGATCAAGGACGGTAAACACTCATTATGTTTCTGTTCTCCACAGATGTAAATGGAGCCCAGCCACCAGGTAGACCTGACGATGATTTTGACATGTTTGCTCATTCACGACAGTCATTTGACCAGAACAAAGAGTAAGAAAGAGTTTCTTGATAGCAAAGATCGACTAGATATTAAGAAAATGTTAAAATTTGGTAGCACTTTATAGCTTATACTGAAATGTATTTTACAGTGCTATACTTGTGATTTGATGATCACATTATCAATCATTTGTTAAAGTAATTTAACAAAACACAAATAATGATTTGGTCAACAGGTCTTAGTGTTAAAAAGCAGGTGCAAACAGTAACAATGAAAAGTGAAGAAGAAGAAAAACCATTAATTTTCTTGCTGTATCGGGTAGAAACTTTTGTTACAAATCAAGAAAAAGTTTGTTACCAGTTAAGATTTCTTTTGAGGTATTGTTATTTCTGAATGAGTTAATTTTATGAAGATATACCTCAAAACTGTTGATATATCTTTGTAATAAATCGGATGGCAGACATTGTTATATGACATTATGAAATATGATAACATTTAACTCAATTGTTATGAACTTCTTCTACATTATTTTTAGGGTTGATGAAATCATCTCTATTTGTTGCCTAGTATGTACCCATGAGTATTGCTATTTGTTTACAGTTCCAGAACGACATATGTAAATGATGATCAATATGGCCAAGGTCTCGGGCAAGCTGTCAACGCAAAACTACAGCCAGATCAGGTATGTAACAAAATTTATTTATAGTAGGAATAAATCAAGGCCCGTGTTCTAGAAACATGCTTATGTATGACGTCTTGCTTAAACTCAAAATTCTCCCTGGATTTTAAATTTAAGGATACGCATCAAAGGTAAGCGTTGATCTTTGACATGAACTAGTACAATCTGAACACATCAGGTTTATCCAATAAAAACACCTCTGAAATAATAGGGATGACGCCATTTTGTTTCCCGCGGAATGACGTCACTTCACTTTCATTTTCAAAAATAAATATTAAATGGGAAATCTAAAAAGTCGTTTAATTTGATTAAGGAAACAACTATACTAGTGACAACTTATAATTTCGCCATTTTGTATGAGTTACCAATAAAAGAATGATTCAGAAGAATGTCCAACACTTCCATACACATTGAACTACTTAATGTGCATGGTTAGAAAAGGTGTTATACGCCGGGCCGATTTACCTGGAAAATTGTAACCCTACACTAAGATCCGAGGTGTATTTCACAGCTCAGGAAAATACCTGAATAGTTCTGATTGGAACTGGTAATCAACTTTTTTGCTTAAACTTGAGTTTAAACAATGATTTTGAGTCATACCAAATTCTGTCTCAAATGATGTGATGATTGCTCAAAAATGCGACATCAAGAACACAGCTTATTTATCTTACTCAGCTGAGTATACTTAGCAAACTTAAGTATAAGTAAGGGTTTAAGTTTAAGTATGACAACTCATTTTTCAAGAACACAGGCCCAGGGATTTTGTCAGATTTTATGACATCTCATTGTTCCAAATGTAATAAGTTAAGAAGAGGGTAAATTGGAGTCAATGTTGATTGATCAGAAAATGCTTGGAATTGAGTATCAACATGAAATGAGCCTATTCTTGGCACAGTGTTGGTGGTCCAGAATGTATGCATTCAAGGGTTATCTGCCCCTGAATTGAAAGAGAGTACAAGGACATTGTTTACAGAGGGAGCTACATCCAAGTTATTTTTTATTGCATTGAAATGCAGAATATGTCTCCAGCCTAAAGCAAGCCTATTTTGATTTGTTTTGTAGAATTAGCATCATGACAGCATCATGAATCATGTAGTGACAAGGTGCAAGACACAATGATATTTATTTCTTCTGATGAACACTCTCCATATTGATGAACCAGTGAACATAGCTGATTATTGTGCAATCCAAATCTTTATGTCTAAGCAGAGAAGGGTTATTGTACCTACAATAGACCCTAGTGTAGTTTTTTGAAAACATGAATTGTTGGTGATCCACATATTGAGGATTCAATGCAAGACCATAGTAATTCCTTTACAAATGAGAATGTAATTTATTTTGCATTGAACCCTTGATAAGTGTTTTTGAAAGCATGTGGATGTCTGTTTACCATTTCATTATTGTCACTTTGCCAAAATGAAAAGCGCCTGCAATTGACAATCTTTATGTATGAATCATGTTACTTAGAGATATATTTAGAAAAAGAAAGATTTTATTTAATCAGATTTATCCAATCATAGCTGATAAACTGTGTTTAATACAAAACACCATTTTAAACTCCTATTGCTGTGTGCATGTATTTGTCTGATAATAGTTCCCTAGTACCTATATCAAAGGAGAACTCATAAACATTTAATTGCACGCTTTTGAAGCAGAAACCTTTTAACAGGCCATCTTGATTTTATGAAAATAAAATAAAAAGTTTCGTAAAAATTGTCCATGGTTGATATTTGTGAAAATCTATTATAATGAATAAGAAAGTCTTGTAAACCTTTGTGGCAAATTGCCATATTAGCACTTAAAAAGCTTTCTGTCAGATGCAGCTTTAGCAGCTGAATGGTCAGTATTACAATAGGGTAAAACCAGTATTACAATAGGGTAAAACCAGTATTACAATAGGGTAAAACCAGTATTACAATAGGGTAAAACCAGTATTACAATAGGGTAAAACCAGTAGGGTAAAACCAGTATTACAATAGGGTGTATTACAATAGGGTAAAACCAGTATTACAATAGGGTAAAACCAGTATTACAGGGTAAAACCAGTATTACAATAGGGTAAAACCAGTATTACAATAGGGTAAAACCAGTATTACAATAGGGTAAAACCAGTATTACAATAGGGTAAAACCAGTATTACAATAGGGTAAAACCAGTATTACAATAGGATAAAACCAGTATTACAATAGGGTAAAACCAGTATTACAATAGGGTAAAACCAGTATTACAATAGGATAAAACCAGTATTACAATAGGGTAAAACCAGTATTACAATAGGGTAAAACCAGTATTACAATAGGGTAATAACCAGTATTACAATATAAAACCAGGATATAAAACCAGTATTACAATAGGGTAAAACCAGTATTACAATAGGTAAAACCAGTATTACGATTAAAACCAGTATTACGATAGGGTAAAACCAGTATTACGATAGGGTAAAACCAGTATTACAATAGGGTAAAACCAGTATTACAATAGGGTAAAACCAGTATTACAATAGGGTAAAACCAGTATTACAATAGGGTAAAACCAGTATTACAATAGGATAAAACCAGTATTACAATAGGGTAAAACCAGTATTACGATAGGGTAAAACCAGTATTACAATAGGGTAAAACCAGTATTACAATAGGGTAAACCAGTATGACAATAGGATAAAACCAGTATTACAATAGGGTAAAACCAGTATTACAATAGGGTAATAACCAGTATTACAATAGGATAAAACCAGTATTACAGTAGGGTAATAACCAGTATTACAATAGGATAAAACCAGTATAACAATAGGGTAAACCAGTAGTACAATAGGGTAAAACCAGTATTACAATAGGGTAAAACCAGTATAACAATAGGGTAATAACCAGTATTACAATAGGATAAAACCAGTATGACGATAGGGTAAAACCAGTATTACAATAGAATAAAACCAGTATTACAATAGGGTAAAACCAGTATTACAATTGGGTAATAACCAGTATTACAATAGGATAAAACCAGTATTACGATAGGGTAAAACCAGTATTACGATAGGGTAAAACCAGTATTACGATAGGGTGAAACCAGTATTACAATAGGGTAAAACCAGTATTACAATAGGGTAAAACCAGTATTACAATAGGGTAAAACCAGTATTACAATAGGGTAAAACCAGTATTACAATAGGGTAAAACCAGTATTACAATAGGGTAAAACCAGTATTACAATAGGGTAAAACCAGTATTACAATAGGGTAAAACCAGTATTACAATAGGATAAAACCAGTATTACAATAGGATAACATGCTTTTAACAGGCAAGCAAATTCTCATTTTGTAGCAATGGTTTCATTTTAATCTGCTGATCCAAACTTATGCGAACTGCTGTTTATCATATTTTAATAATTGCCATCTGCCTTGCTTTTAATATGGATCAGTTACAATATCCAGTTTAATATCATTTGCATAATGAACATTTTAGTTATATTTTGCAAATACATTTTTGGAATTATTCTTTAATTGATAAAGGTTTTTAGGTGCTTTCTGTTCCTAGAAACAGTGTTGTAACTATTAATCAATTAATCCCTCTTATTTTTATTATTTATATCAGGCAACCCCTGAAGAAATCTTGAAGGTAAACTATTCTGTGTGGTTCTTTGCTTTTGTAATGTGCTTGAATGTAAAACTATAACCATTCTCTCACTCTGACACTATATTAACTGTGTTACAATGTATTTGAAAGTCACAACAAAAAGGTTATATTTAAGGATAATTTCTGATAGTCTCTTTATGACCTGCATAGGATATAGGCATTGTCCTTCTGGTATTGTTTGGAGAAAGTGTTATTTAACCCTCTCCCAAACAGTAACAGCATTTGACGACTTTGTTGCAGACTACTTTAAAAAATATTGTGGGAAAAGGAGAAATTGCTCGCAACAAGCAATTTTTCCTTTTCCCACAAGGTTTTCTGCTCTTTCTGAGGAATATTGTTCAATTTCATCACATTTTGAAATGTCGTCTGCAAACTCTTTCAATTTTGGACAATCGAAAATTTGTTGTTTGGTAAAGGGTTAAAGTTGATTTCTTCTACTGGGCACTTTCTTCTCTCTTTCACTCTGTTTTCCAGTCTGCAGTGTTTTAAAAGATTGATGTGAAAAAAAAGATAACTGAATTTTTTGTTTTTCACAACTAATTAGATACAAGCTTTCAATCCTTTGAAGCTTCTAATAATATATTTACATGTTATTAAGTTGCTGCACAATAGAAATACACCTATTTTTGGTCAAACTGATACTGATTTCAAAAAGTCAAATATTGAAAAAGATTATTAGGATTCATATCTGTTGATAGTTGCAACCAATCTATTATCTACATATTCCTTAACAATTGGTTGCAAGCAATATAACTTTTTACAGTTTTAACCTTTAGTCTATCTTGAGGGATATAAGACCATGCATACAATGAGTATTGAAAAAGGAAAAAGACAAACTGGGAGAGCTACACAATGAATGAATGAGCATTGAAATTATTGAGACAACAGAATAATTGTGAGCAAAGTCTCCTTTTTTCTTAATATTAATAAAAGTGATACTATGCAAGAGCATAAAGAATGGGAATGGGTTGATAAGGCAAAATTATTTCATTTGTTACAAATCTTGGATGTCTGATCATCCTTTTGAACATTTCTTTTTGTTAAAGGAAAGTGTATTCAAACTATTGTGAAAAAGTGACTCATTGCTTCTTCAGAATACTAATATAATACACCTTGTTTTCATTCTTTAACATATTATTTCATACTCACTAGAACATACTAATGTTAAGCTAGCCAAATTTGCTTGATGTCGTAACACTGAGCAATTTCAGCACACAGGTATAAGGCAAGGGCGGATATTTAGTCTTAGATCTTCAAACTAACAACAATAATTGTACTATCCATGTGAAACGACTTGGCACGTGGAGCCTAAGTGCTGATTTCTATTTCATTCGACCTTTGACCTTGTGGTTAGAGTACTAAAACAGAAATCATATTGACCCTCTCTGGGTGGGTTCAAATCCTGGTAAAGGGTTTGTTTGGTTAATGGTTACATGTAATAGACATGGTTTGTTTATGTTGCATTATAATTTGGTTTTGGTATTTTCAGTTGCAGAAAAATAAAAAGGTTTGTTTTTTGGAAATGTTATGCCATACCTGCCTTTCTACCCCCACTGCTATGTCAGCCTTTGAATGGATGTATTATGGTATATTCTTGCAAGACTGTCTGTTTGTAAATCCTGTATAGATGAATTTGTAATATGTCAGCTTTTGAGACCTGTCAAAGTAGCAAAGGATGAATTACACAATTTGAAAAAAAAAATGTGATATTGAGTTGCATTGGAAAAAAACTAGGACTGCCATCTTAGGTCTTCTACTGAATCAGCATTGTTTATTGAATCTTTCTTCTGAATCTTCTTATTCTTATTAAAATAACAGACAAGAACAGTAGGGTGAATAAAATACAATTATTTTTATGATAAAAACCATTGTGACCTGAGTATAAATTGCTCTTAATGAACAATTTATACTTTTGTCACAAAGTTTCTATTGACTTCTGTAGCAGATATGTTTAAGTTTGGTTTTATAGATTAATGCTTGACATATTCCTCAGTATGGTAATTGTCCAAACTGAAAGTAGCTATAAACAAAAACTACAAAGGTTTCTGTGAAAAAGGTTATTTATGTCATCTTTATGTGTTTTGTCTGATATTTAATATCAGTTCTTCAATGATTAACTTAAATAATGATGACAAGACGTAAGGCCCATATAAGTAAATACATTAAAACCCAAGGGAATGATTAAAAACTTAACAAAGGTCCCATAACTCTGAATGTTAGCTTCTCAAACTGGCTTTAAAACCCTTGCAGCAAAATGATTAATGAATAACTGATACAAGGAAGACATCGTTCACCATAACTCTGAATGCTAACTTCTCAAACTGGCTTTAAAACCCTTGCAGCAAAATGATTAATGAATAACTGATACAAGGAAGACATCGTTCATTACCAGCCAATATTGTCGTTTTGTCACAATGATTTCTACCCATGAAAAGTATGCTTTTTTCTGCATTTTGTATTTGCTGACTCCAGTGAACCAGTTATAAATTCCCATATGAGTAAATACCTTTCCTTTTTCTTGCCTGATGTAACCTATTTGTGACAACCTTTGAGATTGTCCAGTGTGTCCTTCCCCTTACAGTCCCTGTGCGTAGGAGATTGTCCAGTGTGTCCTTCCCCTTACAGTCCCTGTGTGTATACATAAATATGAAATAGAAATAAACCACACCATCCAAACCCTATTGATACTTTCTTGTACAAAATAAAGGTGAAATAGGTACCCCTGCTTCATGAAAGCAGTATAAAACTATTGATTACTGATTGTAATTTTACTTCTGATCAAAAGCTTTTTCATAGAAACAAGGTCAGCATATTCAAATTCCTTTGTTTTTATTTACAAACTTCTGTTTTTATTCACAAACTTGTAGTGAAATCATTTGATGCCATAAACTTTTTAGCTCACTAAAACACTTAGAAATAAGGATGCTCAGATGTTGAGATAGTAAGGCATAAAACATCTCTTGTTTGCAGTAAAACAAAACCTATAGGGTAGATCCTATATTAAAGGTAACCATTATGATGTATGTATATAACATGATTTAATGAAAACAAACAATAAAGGGTTATAAGAGTGATAAAGAAGAGAATGGTATTCCTGTATTCTAGCCCTATGTTGCTGTTATGTAATTCCTTGTGTGGACAACAGCTTAAACAAAAGTTAACCATTCATGGCCAAAGGAAAATACATTTAATATTATTCAGATTGTTCTCTAACCAATTATCAATTTGACAAAGATATCCATGAAATGCAATTACATTTACATGTATATAGATTATTCATATGAAAGCACCTCCAACTATCTGCTCTTATAAAAATTAGTTTTTTCTGCAATGGACTTTAAGTGACATAACTAGTAATCAGTTTTTCTTTGTATTATGATGTTTTATTCTGATTCAGCTGCTTCAAAATCATAACTAATGAACCATACTCTCTTTTTAAACATACATTTAGCTAAATTGTTAAAAACATGCATTGTCTCCTTTTGTGCAAATCATTATGTTCCAAAGAAAACATTTATGTTGATACTGAATAATTATCATCTGCTGTTGCTTTCAAATTGACCCACTATAATCATTCTATCACTTTGAAGAGATTATTCCAATATAAAATCAAAGTCACATATGAAAGGTTCAGTGCAAAACTATAGTAAGTATTTCAGTGCAATACTATAGTAAGTACTTCAGTGCAATACTATAGTAAGTACTTCAGTGCAATACTATAGTAAGTGCTTCAGTGCAAAACTATAGTAAGTGCTTCAGTGCAATACAAAAGTAAGTACTTCAGTGCAATACTATAGTAAGTACTTCAGTTCAATACAATAGTAAGTACTTCAGTGCAATACTATAGTAAGTACTTTAGTGCAATACTATAGTAAGTATTTCAGTGCAATACTATAGTAAGTATTTCAGTGCAATACTATTGAAAGTACTTCAGTGCAATACAATAGTAAGTACTTCAGTGCAATACTATAGTAAGTGCTTCAGTGCAAAACTATAGTAAGTGCTTCAGTGCAATACAAAAGTAAGTACTTCAGTGCAATACTATAGTAAGTACTTCAGTTCAATACAATAGTAAGTACTTCAGTGGAATACTATAGTAAGTACTTTAGTGCAATACAATAGTAAGTGCTTCAGTGGAATACTATAGTAAGTACTTCAGTGCAATACAATAGTAAGTGCTTCAGTGGAATACTATAGTAAGTACTTCAGTGGAATACTATAGTAAGTACTTCAGTGCAATACAATAGTAAGTGCTTCAGTGGAATACTATAGTAAGTACTTCAGTGCAATACAATAGTAAGTACTTCAGTGCAATACAATAGTAAGTGCTTCAGTGGAATACTATAGTAAGTACTTCAGTGCAATACAAAAGTAAGTACTTCAGTGCAATACTATAGTAAGTGCTTCATGGTTATGAAGCACTTACTATAGTCTTGCACTGAACTCTCTATGCATATGTTGTAGATATCACTGAAATAAATAAACATGTGTTGATTACTGTTGTTGACTGCTCTGTCCCTCTAGTTGCAGGATAAAGAGACTGACTATGATGAGATGGAGAAGTGGTTAGAACAACACGAACAGGAAGCTGCCCAGGGGGAGGAGCCGGTCTCCAGTACAGGTAAACGATAAACCAAGCACACCCAACCCCACCCATCACCCCACCCACACCTCGTGTTGTAATTTGTGACTGAAACTTAACTGAAAGAATTGGGATCTACTAAACACACCATGAATCCATAGACATTTGTAGAATAGGATGCGGTAGAAACAAAAGGATATGAGCATTGGTTGGATAGAAACAATTGAGATCAAAGGATATGAGCATTTGGTTAGAAACAAAATGATTAATTGCTTTGGAGCAATTCATCCTTGTGTCACAGTGCTTTTTTAAAAAGTTTCCATTGTGTGGTTGACCAGCATTAGTCTAGGGCCAAACAACACTCTTAGGAAAGTAGCCATGTCCCTGGTGCTCAAACATTGGATTTCTTGGTTACAAGTTTGAGCACCTTGGGATGCAGGATCTGTCAAATTAAAGTATAAATCCTTTAATATTTTGTAATCTTTTTTTGTAATCTTGCTGTTTCAGTATAACAAAGTACCAATAATATACTGATATTTTTTATGATAGATGAAATAAATGTTTCTATCCCTCTGACATTCATTCTCCCATTTCTTGTTTCAGATTTTGATAAGTTTTTGACGGAAAGGGCATCAGCAGCCTCAACATTACCCACAATTTCCGCACAAACTGGACCACAGAGTAGACAGAATGCGAGATCGAGGCAGCTACAGAAAGACGACGATGATAACCCCATGTTTGCACTCTAGGCTAAACTGTTTCTGTGCAAAGTGTATTTTTTATGTAATGTGTTGTCTACACAAATCACCTGTTATGGTTATGCTCAGTCAGTGTTTAGAAGATATGGTCAAAACACTGTTATTCATCTAATGAACAAGGTTATATTTTAAATTAACTCAACACATGATGTTGGAAGAGCTATTCATTGATAGACGTGTATTGTTAGACCAGTGTTTGCATTATGTTGTATGTGTGTTACACAAACGGAGGGACTAGTTACTGTACCAGGTTTTTCACATTCATGATATAAGCCATTTACAACCTGACGTTATGTGCGTAGTCAAACATATGCCTTTATGGCCACGCAATTTCACTGTTGGAAGAAAAGACATTGGAAATTTTAGTTAATAAAACGATATTATGTGCCAGTTTTTATACCAGCATAATCTCTTCGAATAATGAGTTTATACGTCTGTAGTATTCAGATAAAAGATCATGTATGTAAATTTATATCTAGACTTTGACAAGACTTATCTTTATACTCTAAAAGAGGAAAAACAACTACATGTAAATAGTAATGATAAGCAGTTTTCCCAAGGTACGGATGAAGTTGTCGCTTTGAAATTTAATGGTTTTCTTTGTTTCCTTTTAACTTTTTTATAATGGTTAAGCTTATTATTTGGTTGCGGTCTCATTGGCCTAGTATTTTGAGTGAAGAACTCAGAAATCACACAGTATCTCTGCTTGGGTTCAAATCCTAAGGAAGTAATTTGGATTTTAATGAAAGGTTGTCTCCCAGTTGCCCCATGGAATGCGGATGTTTTTACCCAGCTTGACCAGACCCCGTAGGAAGTTCAGCTTAAGTTCTTCCATCATGGATTATGAGTCAGGAATTGCAGCATAACTTAAGGGATGTTGATAGAATGTATAAACCCATAAAAACAATTAAAACTTTGGTTTCATTACATCTGAATGTGGTTTGTATGTGGGAAACAGGGGGTTGAGGCAATATATGATAATGTAGCAATTGGAGTTTATATGCTTTTTATTTTAGATGCTAGCTTAGTTTATTACCAACGTAAGTCTTGATGACATTATAATATAGCAGAAGATTATCTATAAACATTTTGCATACCAGTCCTGGCATAAGAAATTCAAAGTTCATCTGTGTTAATTACCACCTGTTTGAAGAAGAAATTGTTCATTACAGCATTTTCAACTTTTATCACACATGTTCTTTTCAACTGGTGATGATATTAAACAATGGTTCAAAGCCGGGCAGACTCCATCAAGGTTTACCCCACTCATGCAAGGTGTTGAAGTGTTGTTTTTATGAGCAAATACAGGATTGACCAGATGAGTGGGTTTTGTATGCAGGACCATGATCTTAAAACTATTTTCTGGTTTATCATTTGATCCTTTATGCAATGAATCCTATTATTTTTCTGTCTATGGTTGTTGAGTTTTGGGGTATTTGTTTGAAAAATAACCAGCGATACTTTCTGTTATTTTCAATATCTTTTAATTCCATTCTAATTATCACTTATTACAGTTTAAATGGTAGTTAAGGTGGTGGACTTGCAACCCAGAGGTTGCAGGTTTGAGCCCCACTGGCACAGTAAGTTTAGTGGGAGCATCCTTTGGGAAATCAGATTAGAGCCTTAGCCCAGTACTGTTGAATCCCAGGAAAGCTGTACTATAACTGAACTACTGTTGGAAGGATGTGCACACTACACAAAAAACATAAGAATAATGATCTTGTTGACCTACTATATTGGACACTGTATTGAAGGCATAGCATTAAGATATAGAATGTACAAAAAATTAGATGTAGAAGGTTTTAATGTGAAGTCAAACAGAAACACAATGTTGAAAAGAGACGTATTAAACTGGAAATTACCTTTTTAATTATAACAGTTGCCATTTATTTAAGTTTTGTGTATTTATTTTTGTAATTGAATATATATTTGGTGTACTGGAAATACATGTATATGTTTATTGGTCATGTATGAATCTTTTCAGCCCCCTCCCCCTTTCAATGTGAATTGTATTTAGAAAACCTGTTTGTTGAATAGTTTGTCTTTTTAAGTAAAACAACACATTTTCAAAACTGTTACTTCTTTGAAATATTCTTTTGTATTTTTTTGTATTTTTCTTGTTGTGCGCCAAAAATTTGACCTTGACTGTTGACTGGCCATAAACATCTCAAAGTTGGCATGGTTTGAGTGGTAAACTATTTTTATTTCTGTTATTATTTTTTGTCATCTCTGACTAAGAAACACTTTAATTTTGGTTTATGAACTTTCAATGATAAACACAGCCATTCAGAAGCTAGAATATGAATTGTGTGATTGGACAGTAAAATGACTAAAGCTTGTGTGCCCAGTTATTGTGATGAATTGTTTATCAGCCTGAAGAGACTGGTATGAACATCAATCAAAGTTGCTTTTTAGTACAGTCCTTATATTTTGTATGTTTTTTGAAGGAGATATCTTATTTGGTACTGATAGAAGTTTGTCATCAACGCTTTTAGGTAAAAAGGAGAAGAATCGATCTTTTGGAAGGAAAACTTTATATGACTCAAGTTAATAGCTTATGATTTATATCTGTCTCCAAAAGCGAAGTTCCTTTTTAAATTTAAAAAAGACCTTTTTGAATGCAGCAACAACTGACTGACTCATTGTGACAAAAAAACAACTGTAAGGAACGACCATGTTTTAGTTTGTCATAATAATTTATTTCTACCAATAATCAATATGAAAATGTAATGTTCAATACTAAATAGACACCTTCAAATGATGCATCCTATTTGGACAACGTATCTACGTTCCGTATGAAATTATAAGCTTACGAAGGGAAAGTTTGTTCACACCAAGAACATACTGCACACTGTCTTTATGAAGGCTGTCGTGCTGTATATTGAATATTGCGAAAAAATTCACCTGACATTGATGACCTCTATTATCATACTATCACACTATGTTGGGTTTCTACATAAATCTTGGAGACTGTCCGTCTATGACTTGCATGAGAATACCAACAGTAGAAAAATAATAAGATGCACCATCTTTTGGCGATTATTGATATATACTGTGCTAGCCATAAATGATTTATTCTTGTATAAAGGTCAATGTCAGGTGAGTTTGTTGGCACTATACATCTTGTCAACAACCATAACAACTGGGAGGTTATCAATTGGTTGTGAGCCTACCTAGCGACACACGAGAAACATCGTATTGAGCATGTGGTCAATGAGCGACACACGGGAAACATCGTATTGAGCATGTGGTCAATGATCACTATTGTTGTATATTACATATATTTAATAAAGAGACAAAATAAAGAATAAAAACTTGTGCATAATGCATGCATATAGGAAAATACTTTGTTGTGTATTAATCTGTCTTATCCTTGTTCACCATGTATGGTAGTAGGAGTATCAGCCATCAATAGCTACTGATAAAAAAGCACCCTGACAAAATGAGGAACGGCTTTAACTTATGACCTGCGGACGGCGTTTTTAGCTCAACTGGCACAAAGTGCCAAGGTGAGCTTTTGGGACCGTCCTATGTCCGTCGTGTCGTCCGTCGTCCGGGCGTCAACTTTTCACTAAAACATCTTCTCAGAAACGACTGGTTAGAATTCAATATAATTTTACAGAAATGGTCCTTAGGTGACATTCTTTCAATTTTGTGAAATTTATATTGTAAAATTGAAAAACATGGCTGCCAGGGGGCGTGGCCCGTTTCATTTAATGAATATTTAAAAAATCTTCATCTCCAAAACTACTGGTCAAATTTCAATAATATTTTACAGAAATGATCCTCAGGTGGTAATCTTTCAGATTTGTTCAAATTGTGTCGATATCTCAAAAATCATGGACGCCAGAGGGCGTGGCCCGTTTCGTTCAATGAATATTTAAAATATCTTCTACTCCAAAACTGCTGGTCAAAATTCAAAAATATATTAAATAAATGATACAGGTGGTCATCTTTCAGATTTGTTCAAATTGTGTCGATATCTTAAAAATCATGGACGCCAGAGGGCGTGGCCCGTTTCGTTCATTGATTATTTAAAAAATCTTCTACTCCAAAACTGCTGGTCAAAATTCAAAAATATTTTAAAGAAATGATACAGGTGGTCATCTTTCAGATTTTTTAAAATTGTGTCGATATCTCAAAAAACATGGCCGCCAGGGGGCGTGGCGCGTTCCACCCAATGAAAATTTAAAAAATCTTCTCCAAAACTACTGGTCAGAATTCATTCATATAACACAGAAATGAGCCTTAGGTGGTCCTTTTTCAAAATTGTTCAAATTGTGTCGATATCTCAAAAACATGGACACCAGAGGCATGGCCTGTTTCATCCAAAGATCATTTTAAAAATCTTCATTTATAAAACTGCTGGATAGAATTCATTTATATTACATAGCTTTGATCCTTAGGTGGTCATCTTTCAGATTTGTTAAAATCTGTCAATATCTCAAAAAACATGGCCACCGAAGGCGTGGCCCGTTTCATTCAAAGAAAATTTTAGAAATCTTCTCAAAAACAAATGGTCAGAATTCAATAAAATTTTACAGAAATGATTTTCAGGTGGTCCTTTCACAGATTTGTCCATATTGTGTCAATATCTTAAACACATGGCCACCAGAGGTGTGGCCCGTTTCATCCAAAACATTTTTAGCTTACCTGAGCACAAAGTGCTCAAAGTGAGCTTTTGTGATCGCACAATGTGCGTCGTCCGTCGTGCGCCGTCAACAATTGCTTTAAACATCTTCTCCTAAACCATTGAGCCAATCTTAACCAAACTTCACAGGAATGTCCGTTGGGTGATGCTCTTCGAAAGTTGTTCAAAGAAATTGATTCCATGCAGAACTGTGGTTGGCGTGGCATGAAAATTGGGGAATTTCTGCAATTTAAAAAAATCTTCTTGTCTGAAACCACTGGTCAGAATTCAAAATAATTTCACGGGAATGTTCTTTGTGGACCTCTTTTCAAAAGTTGTTCAAAGAATTTTGATATCTTAAAAAACATGGCCGCCAGACTGCGTTGAACTTTGAACGCGTTTTTGTTTTCACTATATACATGTATGCTAAAATTTATAACTTTACAAACATCATTTTCCGAACCTCTGGGCTAATTTTTTCAATCAGATATCATGTGAAGCATCCCTAGTTGGAGGAGAGAAAGATTTGTCAAAAAAAAATTATTCATGTGGCCAAAATGGCTGCCATGCCCATATTTGGTAAAAACCTTAAAACAATCTTCTTGTCACAAACCACTGGTCAGATTTCAAATTAATTTCACATGAATGTTTTTTTTTTGGCCCTTCTATCAAGATTGTTAAAGTTTATTAGATATATCGAAAAACATGGCCGCTAGACTGCGTTGAACTTTGAACGTGTTTTGTTTTCACTATATACATGTATGGTAAATTTCAAAACTTAACAACCATCTCTTTTTCCAAAACCTCTGGGCCAATTCCAATGAAATATCACATGAAGCATCCCTTGCTGGAGAGAATAAAGATTTGTCAACAACAAAAAATCAGTCATGTGACCAGAATGTTTGCCATACCAATATTTGGTAAAAACCATGAAAAAATCTTCTTGTCAATAACCACTGGTCAGATTTCAAAATAATTTCACAGGAATGTTTTTTGGGGGCCCTTCTATAAAGATTGTTAAAAAGAATTAGATATCTTGAAAATGTCCACTATATACATGTATGATAGAATTTCTGACAAAGTACATCAATATCAATTTGGATGTCCAAATATGCCAAAATGCAACCATAAAATGGTAACAATTGATCGTACTGGTCAAAAGTGCAGGCTGATTTTCGTACATACAATCTGTAAAAGTAAAATATTCAGTTTCCACATTGTAAGACTTATGTACCATTTTAATGTCCCACATCAAGCACAAAGTGTCAAACTTGTAAAATGGGAATGAAAAAAGGTCAATGCATAGAAGCACAAGAAACTCTGAGTAAAAGTTAAAAGCAATATTTGTAACTATTCTTCAAATAGGTGGTAATATCAGATGAGCGGTTTAAGGACCCTCTTGTTTTACTTAAAGCAGACACATTTTAAAAAGCTTTGTAAACATGTCTAAACAGTTCAGTTCTGCTGTTGTGATATGTGATTAAATTGACAAAAGCATTGTGGCAAAAGGAGAAATTGCTTGCTTAAAGCAATTTCTCCTTTTGCCACAATGCTTTTTGAAAGTCGTCTGCTGCAATACAAAAACATGTGGCATTAAGTGGTAATGTGTTGAATGAGTCCGTTTTCTTTGGCACGATATCTTCTCTTTTTGTGAGAAAAAAAAAAGATTAAATTCTCTGTACTTTTTTTTTTAATTTTCCTCTGCTGTTTAGCTGAGTTAACGTCTATAATGAAATAAAATAATTCCTGATGGAGTAATGGTCATCAGGATTATCGCCGCTTTCAACATATTAGTTATACCGCAGTGTATCCTGGGTATTAGCTGGCTTCCAGTCCTGGGGCCCGTTTTACTAAACAACTTACGGAAAATGTTTGCGTAAGTCATAATTGATTAACATGGATAATATCTTCAATGAAAGTACAATGTTGCAATGTGGCACTTCATTGGAAGCGTCTCGGAGAGACGATTCCAATGATGTGTCACTTTGCAACATTGCTTCGTCCAATATTGAAATAAGAGGAATTGTTGTTTAAGACTTACGCAAATCTTAAGCGTAAACTGTTTAGTAAAACGGGCTCCTGGCCCTTTTACCAAGTTTACCATTGACGGAAGTCATTGCTTCTATCCAGCTTTGGTATGACCTGAAGATAAGCCTAGCACCGATGAAGCCAGGCAAGTCGTAACACATATTAATAATGGTTGAAGGCGTTAAATCCATACAAACAAAGACATTGAATTTGGATCGAACAAACACTTTCTACACTCATGCTACCACTCGAAACTATGCGTCATTACAGTAGTTAAAAGAAAACGTACATTATTTCTTTTTTTCATTTGCTTCGACTTGTATTCTATTTTTATTGGGTTTAACGCCGTGTTAACAGTTTTTCAATTATACTACGGCTTTCCTTGATTCCCCCAGTACTAGGCTAGGGCTCTGTGGTGCCTTGCCAAAGGACACTCCCACGCTAATAGCTTGCACATTCGATGCTGGAACCTGTGACGTGGTGTTAACCCTTTCCCAAACAGTAACGATATTCGACCTCTTTGTTGCAGACGACTTTAGAAAACATTGTGGGAAAAGGAGAAATTGCTCGTGATGAGCAATTTTTCCTTTTCCCACAATGTTTTCTGCACTATCAGAATATACTTGTCCAATTTCATCACATTTTAAAATGTCGTCTGCAGTCTCTTTTAATTTTGGACAGTCAAAAATTTGTTGTTTGGGAAAGGGTTAAGACCCTCGAGCACACTACCAGATCCACTACGGCTTGGGTTGTTTGTTAGGGTTTTACGCTGTGGTAATTAGTGATTCAGTTATATTATAAACTCATTATAGATAGGGGAAGGCCCAAGACTTAATTGCCTCTAAGAGCAAGTCAAGCGCAGAACCATAAGTCAGCCGGAAGACTACCCTGAATGTAAATCCAAGTCTACACCAACAATGATTTGAACCCGCAAAGAGAGATGTTATTTTTTTAAACTCTTGGCAACGGAGGGCCCTGTGTTGGTTTAATTTGCAGCCGAGATATTTTCGCCCTTGTCCCTTAGAATGCTCGTTTTTTTTAAATATATTTTTGTGTCGTCTGCTTTTTAAAACATGTCATCTCTGGTCTGTGGTCTAACCTGTTTGCTACCCGGAGTACCTTTACTCATCAAAATTAAGCAGATATTTAAGGTTTTTGGAAAGCAGACGACACAAAAATCTATTTTTAGTAAATTACTCAGCATTCTAGAGGTTAACTGCCAATAAGAGCTAGTTAAGCTGATAAGAACCATCAGCATTCGGCTAGGAGACTTCCTCTAATAAATATCCAAAAACTGGCATTGGTATTTGGACCCCCACAGAGACTTGCAGTATGCTTTCAAGTTCTTTAATCTATTTATGTATTAGGTTGTTACATCATGTCCTATACTGTATTTCATGTCCTATAATATATTTATGTATTAGGTTGTTACATCATGTCCTTTATTTCATGTCCTATAATATATTTATGTATATGGTTGTTACATCATGTCCTTTATTTCATGTCCTATAATATATTTATGTATAAGGTTGTTACATCATGTCCTTTATTTCATGTCATATAATATATTTATGTATAAAGTTGTTATATCATGTCCTATATTTCATGTTCTATAATATATTTATGTATTAGGTTGTTACATCATGTCCTATATTTCATGTTCTATAATATATTTATGTATTAGGTTGTTACATCGCACCAACAGTATTTTAGTTATGTTGCGACACCCGGCTCAAATTGATAGAGAGTGACTCCAAACTTGACAGTTAATGATGGCTGATCAAGTCCAGTACATGTAGAAGAACCGTCGTAATTCGGTAAGGCAATTGAATGACTATCTCTATCATGAAAATCCAAATGCCACGATCGAAATTTAAACCCATGCGGAGAAGGACATGATTACAAGTCATGTTCTATTAACTAATAGACCTCGATGATCATTTCTATGAGGTAACCACTTGGTCACGGGGGTCCTTTGGAATAACTGGAGGAAAATAACAAAAAATGAAATAAAAAGGTAAATACATTTATATCTAACATGTAAATATTTTCGATAAATTTGAAAAACAAAAGGAGAATGTTCTATATGAAAAATCATTGCGAATTGAATAGTAATATAAATATACAACATAACATAAAACCATCGAAGATTACAATGGATAAATTAAGTGTTTCTTTAAATGTGCTATGCACGAGCTTCAAAATTACACCAAGAACCCTTTATCATGCACAAAGTACAAACATGAATGGAGGATACAAACGACAACATGAATTGTACACAGGGGTCAAAAGATTTGTACTCACACAATAGGATATACCCGACAAGATTTGTACTCACACAATAGGATATACCCGACAAGATTTGTACTCACACAATAGGATATACCCTACAAGATTTGTACTCACACAATAGAATATACCCTACAAGATTTGAAATACTTCATACCGAAAACGCTGATAATTCCGTCCTCCGGCACTCTGATTGGACGTTTGAGCAACCACACATTACCCATAAAAAGTGTTGCTTGCTACCACTTTACAATACATTGTCCGAATATATCGCCAATAAGTTCGATGTCGGTAATGTTCTTAAGATTTATCGAGTTCCACCAGGAGAATGAAAATAAAGCACAGGGATCGTTCAGAATGAAAGAACACTCTTCTCTGCCAATAGCTTCATCACGAAAGAGAACGTCACCGAACTGTTCTGTCAGGCTGTATGTATGTCAGTTACTCACTAAGATACTCATGTTTGGTTAAAATGCATGTAAGCCAGATGACCCGTTACCGTCCGTTCACTCGAGTCCGATCCAAGACGGAAGAAAGAAGTCATTCTTATAGAACCGTTTTGGGACATATTTGGAGTTATAAATGACAATCCGATGTTCGCCAAGCCACGCCCCCATCCAACCGTACGTTCCTATGGTAATTATCACGTGATCACAACTGGTCACCAAAGCGAGGTCACAGCCCACTGAAGTGCACGGAGAGAAGAAGACATCCGGTCCATGAAAGTTTTCCCGACACCATTGAATATCATCGCTCACAAAAATGAATGCTAAATCTGTTTCTTTTGACCTTATATAACCCATAGCCCTGATGATATACGGTTTATACCATTCTAAATTGCTATATTCGTACCCATCCTCGTTCGTCATTTTGTCCGTCCGCCGTACATGGATAGCGACTGTTGGTCGATCTCTAAATGTTTCATCCATGTACAAGTCCACCTCTTGTTGAATATCCTGTTTGAATTTCACAGACGAGCGGATGTATTGCTCCTGGCCGGTTAGATATCTATAGCCAACACAACGGTCTGTTAGCATCCAATTCTGTCGTAAATTTGCCACCTTGTGTTGTACTTCAGGTGAAAGGACGTTTGATAGGCTGACAAACCTTGTGGAATTCAGGTTCCAGAGTCTCTTTATGTTGCCCACTTCGAAGACAGGATCAAGTAGGTTTCGGAAAAAGCGATTGGGCTGTTTAACTACGGGAGTGTAACAATATTTGGAGGAAAGTGAGAGCAGACAGAACACCTGAAATAGCGCATTTCCGGTTCTCCCCGGCTGGAAGTCGAGATACATGTAATTGTTACCCTTGACGGAGGCCGTGCATTCAAATGTGATGTTGGGATTGAATATTTTACGATTTATAGGTACCTGACTGTTGCTCTGCTGTGTGGTTGATAAAGTGTTCGGTGTTAAGACGTGATACTTGTTGACATTGGTGGCCATGGCATGACCCGAAATGTTCTCCAACACTTCTGGTGGTTGATGACTCACCAACTTTACTTGTTGCTGCTTTTGTTGCTGTTGCTGCTGCAGTTTCTGCTGCAGTTTTTGCTGCAGCTGCTGTTGCTTTTGATGCTCCAGTCGGAGTTCCATTTCCTCCTTTTCAATTTCAGCATCGACATCGAAAAAGGGTGCTCTTGGAGGTGGTTCAAGCTGTCTTAGCAACGGTGACCTGAAACATAAAAAAACATTTTGATATTGAAGCATGTATTAATCTTACTAGACTACCATGTGGTAGTCTTAAACATGGTAGTCTTAAAATGATAAGCTTACTGGCTGCCAATGGAATATAAAATGTTTGTGACTAAAAACTGCTTTTGTTGAACTTGTGGCCAAATCTTCCCTTCCACCAAAGACCATTACAAAACTGTTGCATCTTGTTCTCTATCGCCTGACTTTTGATTCTAAGATTGTCATAAGATTTTGTTTGTAATGTTCACGGAAAAATAGCATTTTGCATCTTAGATAGATAGAAACATACTTGTTTATTAATTAGGCTTGGTTTAAGTCTACAACTTGTTGAAGTATGCCTTGACGTTTACGAGAAAACTATCTTTAAAGATATCAATGAGACGAAGTCTGGAATTACCTGTTGTTAATGGACTCTTCCGTCGTCAGAATGGCAGACTGTGTTTTTTTTGAGAATTTCGTCATCCAGACACACAGCATAAATAAAATGACCAGCCAGATGAACGATTTTAAACTTCGGGTCATCCTGAAATAAGAGTTAGCATATACATGGAGGATATTTCACGCCGTTTCCATCATTGCTATACAAACGATAACTTTAATATCAATGATTTGAACATCTCAACAGTTATGATCCAATCAATTTTGAACTATGATTAGCACTACTGGTACGCCGACGCCTGGATAAGTAATATATCTCCCCCTTTTCTTCGAATAGTCGAGCCAAATATTGTCAATAATTTCTCCTTCGTCACAGTGGTTTCTAAATGTCTGATGCAGGTGCTTCAATCACGAGTTTAACCCATTACCAAACCTATAAAGACATTTGACCAGTTTGTTGCAGACGACTCTTGAAAACATTGTTGGAATTTCATTGTTTCAATTTGGGACAGTCGAAAATTTGGCGTTTGGTAAAGGGTTAAACACTGTAATCGGCCCGCATTTCCCCGTTTGGGAAATCTGTTACTGGTCCAAACAGAAAGCAACAGTAGTTCTTAATGACATTGTATGTCAAATGACTTTAGATAAACGATACTGTTCAGGAAATTATTGCAACAAAAAGAGGCAGTGTTAAAGACCAGCAACACTCCCTGGTCACTGTGATAAGATACAAGAAAATGCTGCAGCTTTCCTTGAGAAAAAAAACTTCTTCGACCTTCGTCTCATGGATAAAACGTCCATTCTTTATAATGAAAGGGTCATACGTCTTTGTGAATGTGATATCTCTCTTCTACATGTTTTTTGCACGTAATTTGTATGATATTTCAGCAATATCCTTGCTTTATTACGGGTTCGTTGGGATTCACATGCACTATACAATGATGCTGAAGTGTCTAGTCACAGACCATCACCAAAAGACAAATGATGGGACTCGAACCTTTGACCATCGAATTTGAAGTCGGCCACCTTAACCACTGAACCACACAAGACCCTAGTCGAGTTTTAGAACGAACATAATTCGAAACAATCTCGCAATAGTGTGAACCTCGATCACAAATCATTTCTTAAGTTGAAAGATATTTGGACGGATCTACTCCATGTCTCGATATCATACATGAAATACATGTAGAATATAAACGTTGAATTTGAAATAACGAGTCCGATTTTATGTTTGAAAAGCAGATTGATACAGGGTGGCAAATTCAATTGTCCTCATTGCCCAGTTTGTCCAAGAGACTTAACGGACAAGTGAATTTATACTGAAATTAACTATACTACAGTCAACTCGACAATTTCGGATCACTTAAAGATAAAAGATAGTTTTTTCTTGTATTAACCCATTTACTGTAGAAATCAACATATGGATTTAACGAAAAAGTCTTCCTCTCTCTATTCATACCAATGATTTGCCGCTTTTATTTAACATTTTACAGTTTTTGAGGAAAACAAGATCGGGGTCATTGCGACAGTTTCGGATCAAATGTGACAGTTCCGAATCACGTTAATTGTCATACCATTTATTGTAAAAAGGGTTAACTTCACTAAGAGACATTTAAAGCAGAAAAAATATCATCAATTAATACTTCATTTTTGTCAAACACATGCATGGTGCGACTTCTCTTTAAGAATTAATTAACTTTTTCTTTTTAATAGCGTACGAGAATGACCGGAAGTAATGTTGAGAAAACCCCCTATTATCAAAGAGGTGATCCGAAACTGTCGAGTTCACATGCCTTCATTCATCATACAATTATTTAATCCCCGAGCCGTTTCAGTGTGAAATATTTGCATAAATACATTCTTTTATATTTTGTCTTACAAATAATGTAAACTTTTAGTGCACATTCTTTTTGAAATGAGCGACTAAATCGCCGGAAAAAAAAATATCATTGAAATTAGGTCAATATTCGGTGACTTGTCTCGATCTTGATTAACCGTTCCCATTGATTGTGATCGCTTAAACAGAAGTGGAAATGTCATCTTAATTTTGTCAATAGCTAAATGAATATGCTAAATGACTGTTCAGTTTTTAAGGCCCGAGTTTCTTCGCATAGATAGAAATTTGAGAACAAACATGAGATGATCCGAAACTGTTGATGATCCGAAACTGTCAAGTTGTCTGTAGTAATTAAAACCATTCTACAGACAAGTGCATATAACTATTTTGCAAGTAAATAAGAATAACATTTCGCTGGCCATGCAGTGACATTGATGAAAAGCTAGATCTGGTCTAGTATGATTTGGAATTACTTAAGAGGGTTATCAAATTAATAGAAACCACAATATCCGAAAAGATATAGTGATCAAATGGCTCTTAATATTATTATATTTGAGATTCAATGGTTTATCTTAAAAGATCGCAAATAATCAAACATAGCAGTACTTAGTGTAACGAATCTAGCAGACAATTCAGAACAACATGGATAAATAGTGCAAAGAGAATAATTCATCCTTTTGTTACAATGGTTTCTATCTTATAGTAAATAACAAATACAATTCTTTCGAGCTGTTTTATCGTCTGCAATTGCTTTCAATTAGATCTGTAGAAAATCCACACAAGCGAAAAATGTTGTATGTATAAATTAACAATCTTTACCTTTTTAATGGCGCCATGTTTCTAAGTTCCATAAATGACTATAAAGATTCCAGCCGATCGCCTGAGGAAAAATGCGTAGACTGAATCAAAAGATCGCAATAAGACGCAATATTGGATTGAAATAACATACACCCCGTGCAACCTCAGTTTGTTCACACAGAAAACCCACGCACCTTTGATCGAACTCACAAAATGTCTCGTGCAATCCCAACCTGCACATGAAATTTTGAGACCTATGTTAAAAATTGCACTGTTTGCATCCATTTTGACCTGGTACCCTGATACGCTTTAAGGCCTGAAAAAGGAAGGCAAAGCACTATGGTTTATAACTGAGGTCAGAGAAAAGATGCTGTTTCTTAAATATGAGCTGCTCTTAACTTAAACTGTAATTGTATTGACATTTAGATGAGTTACAAAATCTCATAAAATGAAACGGGTTAATTAGAAATACATATAATCACTTTAATATGATAATAGTGCTTAATTTTCGCCCATAATTGTAGGAATATATCAGTTTTACTGACAAATTTTAAAATATATACGTTTTATGAATGACGATAAACCTTGGAAGTACATACAAAAGTTTAAGAACGGCTTTTTCATTTAATGGTTAGAAGCAGAACAATTTCATTATTGCAGTTGAATGCCATACATAATTGATAAATGTACAGTTTGTTTAACTCGTGACTTCATGATACATTATATTGCTATTTAGAAGGTGACTTAAGAAATCCCTTTTTTCAAAGGGAGAAATTGCTCATAAAGATCTCTGGCAAATGCCACAAACCATTAAGATTTTCATACTTCATAATTTATATCTTAAGGACGTTCTCGGTAGTTTTATCTGCGCACTTCATCTGCACATCGAAGGGAGATAATAATCTGTTACCGAAGAGCTCCTTGCATAGTAGTCGGATAAACTTTTATTCGGATGAAATTTACTATATATGCATTTTTTTTCCCAAGAATAATCATATTATCCATATAACTTTAAAAGGTTATTAACATTTTGATATATTTCTCATGCATATTAAGCCCCAAGCTTTTATTTTTCAAGTTTAAAGTTATTTTAATCGTTTTTATAAATGTTTTGCAAATACGGTTACCATGGAAACTGTCATTTTACAGATAAAGTAACACGTCAACATATACTTTTTTTTACATTTTGTTTTTCACGATTAAATTTTACTTCACATACTGAAAAATAAGAGAATTCTATGAAAGGAATTTATAAATATCTTCTTTTCATTGTACTATACATATCAATTTTCATTGTTTTTTTATGAATACAAAAACTTCAATAACGGATTTGGATAACAAAAATTGTCCAGATTGTAATAAATTGGAGAAAAAAAAAATGAATTATAAAGTATTGAATATATGAATTCATGTTTTTTGTGTTAATAACCCTTCCAGAAATTACTTTATTACCTTTGAAGATGGTATGGTCATTTTGTCATTTTTGCCCCAAACGGTTACCATGGAAACTGTCATTTTACGAAATAAATAGCTCGTCGACCTGCATTTTTCTTTTCATTTTTGAATTCACAATATAATTTTAAATAACATATCAAAAATTTAGAAAATTTTATGAAAGGATTATTTTCTTATAAAACTGTAGAACATGTCCTTAGCCTATTAGTATTTGTCAATCAGATGAACTAAACGAGCTGTCGTCTCATCCTGTAAATTGAATCCTTTATCTGTCTATTCCGTGTCATACAGCTCTGAATAACTAAAATCCAGAAGCTTGTGTGGATTATTATCTTGTCTGAAGCCAGTAGTGAATTAGGTTCAATTGCTAAATAAAAGATTCGCCAATACTGTGATGTTTGTAAACAAACCGGGTTTGGTGCTTGGATGAAGGGTTCTATAGGGTTTCAATTCAAAAAAAGAAAAGTCAATGATTGTCCTAAGGATTGGTAGATGTCTTTACTTGTTGAGCTTTGTTACCGTTTCATAAAGTACGAATCTGCCCGCTGGATCCTTTTAAGGCAAACATAGTTAAAGCCATATGATATTCAATGGACACCCTTTCTTTGTCAGAGTGAGTTTGACGGAGTCAAACTAAGAGTTGTAAACGCAGATTCTGTAAATCGTTTTAGAAACTAGGTGTATCCTTTGGACTAAATGCGGCTCTAGATGCGCAACCCGCCTTCTTGTAAAAGCCAGCTGTGGTTTCCACGACGTTTCACTACAGAAACCATACCCATTCTAATTAATGTTAGGTCTGTGCACGGTAAAATAATTAACCCTTTCCCATACACACAATTTTCGACTCTCCCAAATTGAAAGAGTTTGCAGACGACATGTCAAGATGTGATGAAATTGGAAAATGATCTTCTGATGGGCCCAAAAAATTGTGGGAAAAGGAGAAATTGCTCGTCATGAGCAATTTCTCCTTTTACCACAATGTTTTCTAAAGTCGTCCGCAACAAAGTGGTCAAATGTCGTTATTGTTTGGGAAAGGGTTAATGCAACCTATACAACGTTATTTTTAAAGAAAGATAAGGTAATGTTACTGTATTATGAAAGATAAATGATCAAATTGTTATGACTGGTGACATTATTTATTTATTTCAATGCTGTTTAAGAAGAAATGTTTTGTAGTACAACCTCATGTACGCAATACTTGCAAACACCATAACTCCGCGTAGGATTAATTTAGGAGGTCGACAGAGTAAAGACAAAAATGTATTCTTAATACTAAGCTTTATTGAGCACCAAGCTCTTTCAAATAGAATCCACATGGAAATGTACAAAGGTAAAACAAAATGTGGATAATATCGGACGCAAACAGGTTCCGGCAATTAGGTGGACGGCACAGTATTTGTTATCCGATTTAATATAATAGTTATATCCTCTTATCCTCTACGCTATAAAAATAAGTCAAATACTGTTAACACAGTGTTAAATTCCATAAAAGCTAATCCATCCAAATCCATCCAAGTCCTCCATTCTACAAATCCTCCATATTATTTTAAATGCATTTTTTGTGCTAAAAATTCCATAAAATAAAAGACCTAAAATTGGGTTCCGCGAGTGACACCAAACAGACATCCATAGTCTGTTCTGGGCGAAACTCTCCCCTTTACATGAATTTCATACTTTAGTGAGGTGAGTTTGTTAATCAGAATTTGGCAAAATCCTCAGAGAAACCACAAGTCAAGGTTTGGTCTATGGTGACACTCCGGGGCAAGCTGCTCCTCTGAGTTTTCATTAGTTCCATCGCAACACTCAGTGCCCCGTTCCCGTCTTGGCGAAGTTCTGACACCAAGCATATTGATGAAGGTATAAAAAAGTGGCGAGGGCTACTAAGGCCACTCATTGTAAATAGGTTTCCTGATGTTCGTTCCAATATGCCGTCCACCCAGCCAGCCAGAATCGGCCAAAGCAAATTTAGTTAAATTTGTCCCCCATATTGATGCCTATTGATTAGCGTCATAAACAATTCTTTCAGATTGCTCAAAAAAACAAATGATGGCCTCTGAAATAGTATTGAGAAAAATATCATTTCCAATCTCAGAGAGATGGGCACCATCGTTAACAAATAAACCCCCTGTTTTGGTCTCTAATTCATGTATTATGTATTTTCCCCTTTGCAAACTAACCACTGCCTGATGACCAGCCCTATTGATCCTTTTCCGCTTTTGGTCCATTGCCCGAAGGGGTGTGGGGCCATCAACCATACCTCTCAATACGGACCGCGGTAAAATGTCTGACTAGACCAGCAGAGTTTCCGGGAAGACAGATTAAATGTAACCTAGATCCTGTTTAATCATTTTTATTAGTTTGCATTGTTTAAGCTTGACAAGATCATTACCCCCCAGGTGGATGATGATTATCTTTGGGGCAGGAATGCCCATCATGGCTAATCTGAGCTTGGGCAACAAATGCTGCCACAACATTTCCCCGGTTTCTAGACAACGGATGGCGTTGTTGCTAAAGATGTGGCCTTCTTCTCGAACGTTAAGCGTGGAAGTGATGAAGCAGTTCGAATTTGAAACCTATGGTTAATCTCTGTCACCCAAAGGGATGCAGATAGGCGCTCTATGTAAGTAAGAAGGCAAATCAAGCGTCCACTTGGTTTGAGTCCGTCAGGGTAGAAAAGTGCTTGATTAAGGAAGTAAAAGGCGGTATTGTAATTCCAAAAAGACGGAAAACTAATGCCTGTCAATCCCAAAATAAATGTAAATACGATTATGGTTGAGTACATAATCCTTCTTATTCTTGTATCTGTGGCTAAGGACGACTTCCGGTGAATATGTGGCCGGGATTCAGAGTTTTAAGCCCGGACCAGTATAGCTTATAAACCCACATTTAGCCTAGTCCGAATGATCCAGACGTAGATATGTCACGCAGTTACAGCTTAGATCATCCGAGTTACGCCTTGGACGGCGTAACTTTGCGTCGCGAAGATGAACCGAATCGCCGCCATATTGATGGCCCATGTCGACGGGTGCATTGGGCTGACATTGTACTTGTGTGATGTATTGATTCATATCTTGCAAGTATACAGTCTTACAGCTAAAGTACGTTACAAAACTTATCTCAAATGAAGAAAGATCCCGAATATTCAACCCCGAAAGACAAAATCAAACACTTGCTTATAAACATAGGGTGGCCGGGAGGCTTCCTATAATAACCAATGCAGGCAGATGAACCATACGGTTAAATCCATCAATCTTTTTATGCAAGTTGGTCGGGAGACTGTTCTTCATGTAAAAATCCTCACTCGCCGAGGAAACCGGAATTATAGGCGGATGCCCTGACCCCAATTATAGAGTCGAGCTTAATTGTATTGTAAAAATATGTTGAAAATTCTGATTCATACAACTTATAATCCTGGTCGGGACTCTTCGAATCCAAACAGCGTCGGGGTGTGTTAGCTGTATGTAAGTCAACTGCTCTTACGATTTTACCCAGCAAGTCCAATTCAAATGACCCCTTACTCCATAATATCTCACTTTGGTACAAGTGCTGCAGACGACTTTAGAAACAGCTTTGACAAAAGCATGGATTGCCCCAGATGAATTTCGTCCTTCTATTATAATGGAGTGTTCCCAATATCTTAAAAATGCTGTTCCCCTGCTATTTCTGTCGTCTCAGTCACTGATTCCAATTAAGGACCGACACACATCCCATTATGGGTATGAATAGGTAAAACTCTACAATGAAGATTCGACGCGGGCCGGATTATCCTGGACATGATTCAAAGTGTTTGAGTGGGTGAATAACATCTTAAGTCAAAATTCTATCGATACATATTCTAACATGTCAGTAGGTGATTTTCACTGTGAGACGATGTAATTGCTACAAGAAATTGCTCGAAGGAAACTCGCTTTCTCATTATGTCCTCTTTTCGATGTCATAAGGGAATTATAGGTTTCTATGTAAGTTATCGCCTGATCTTACAATCAAATTGAACAAGTTTATAAATTACGTATATGGGAATTAGTTGAAACCTCAAAGGGTGATGTTTAAACATTGTGAGGGGTAGTAATTCCTGGTAAAGAGTAATTTTTACCTCCGTCAAAAGTTTTTTGTTTGTTTACCTTTTCAGTACGACATATTTAAATTTTCTTCTTTCAGTTACAACAGTTACAATGAATTGGAAACGGGATAAGGGATGGAAATACATCTGGTGGCAGTAGGCGGCGAAAATATCTATCATGGGTCTTCGATCTGCTTCAAGTCATAGCGAGTACGAGTTAATCCTTCATTACTTAACTATTTCCCAAACAATAACAACATTAGACCACTTTGGTGCAGACGACTTTAGAAAACATTGAGGGAAAAGGAGAAATTGCTCGTTACGATTTCATCACATTTTGAAATGTCGTCTGCAAACTCTTTCAATTTGGGACAATCGAAAAATTGTTGTTTGGGAAAGGGTTAACTCATTACCATCGAACGCAACATGTTTTTGTCTTGCAGCAGACGCTTTTTAAAAAGCACTCTGGCAAAAGGAGAAATTGCTTGTCACAAGTAATTTCTCCTTTCGCCACAATCATTTTTCCATCTATTTCGATAACACAACTGAAAAACTGACAGGTTTTTTTTCCCATATTTGCAAAGTTTTTCTAAACTCGTCTGCTTCAAGTAAAAATTGTCGCCTGCAGGTGGTCAAGAGTCATGTCTTTCTTTCTCTGGAGGATTATCTGTCTCCAGATGGATTTTCCTACAAACCATTTAATTGCGACAAGAAACGGTCCACAAAATCTAGACTGTGCAGGAAACACATTCAGAATTAAGTCCGTTGTTATCTAGATATTTCAAACGGCTTTTATTTGGCATATTGCGTCCCAGATGTTAATGAAGACTGACATTTTAATTGAAATTTGCAATCGGATAACCTTTAGCTTGTCCCCAACGTATAGTGCCCGGGGTGAGGCCCGTGTTATCTAATATGGGGTCTATACGCCCTCTTACGCTAACATGAAAAGTTGGTACCCCCCTCCTCGATTTCTGTTACAGATGTTATACAATCTATTCATAAAATGCAAATGAGGGCCACACAGAATGATAATTGTTATGTTTGTTTTATTTGGTCTTAACATCGCGTCAACAGTATTTCAATTATGTAATACTATATGACTCTTAAGATATTGAAGAGGATCCCGAACATGACTGCAATTGAGGACTATTACATTGTTCGTTGAAACCATCGTTAATATGTTAAACAGTCGGGAGAAACTCTGCTGTGATAGTTTAAATGTGCCGATCTCGGGATTCAGGGGTAAGTGATTTTCAGACTTCAGTGACTTCTCCGACTTTTTGAACAGTTGTATTTAAATTACGTGCGACCTAACTTAATCATTGAATCTGTTTGCTCTACAGTCGGATTGGACTCTTTTCGACAATGCCATTTAAGCTGTCATTTCTATTTATTTATTTACCTAATTTGTTTTACATTGGCTGTGAAGGAAACTTAAAACTTGTTCAAAGCCACTCTCGATGACTGCTTCCTGGATACTAATCCAGTAGGCCTACTCGCGCCGATTTGTTGGTTAGTCCCTATAGTTTTCACCTCGATTAACGGGGGTATGAACCAGGGACCCTCGGTACAAGAGCCTGGCGCTTTACCTCTAAACCACTGTCGCCCGTCTCGATTATGTCAATACTCGAAATTCTCGAACAATTATCAATTCTAAATCAAGTTAGTTTCTGAACTGAAACAAGCTCTGTAATTGTGCCAGCGTCCAAAGAGAAGCAACTCGTGCGTTTTCCTCTTGAGGTAAATGTACTAAATATACTGTGTATTACATCCTGTTAATAAAAACGAACTAGGCCCAAGAAAAGTATTTCTACCTAACTGTATACTAACTTATTTAATGATGCTTAATGATTGCTTCTGAGACAATTTTCATCTGGTTCCCCTTCGTCAGATTCATGGCTTTCTAATCGATATGATTAACGCATGGTTCTTATCGTAAGCCTACTTTTGAAATAGTATACAACTCCATAAGTTATTGAATTCTGACTATTTACTTCTATTATTCACATACGACATTACAAATAAGAATAACGGGTCGTGGTAGTATGCTTTCTTGCCTTTCTAGAGTTTATCTAGGGTCCATAGGATCGGTGCAGAAATCGATTCATCGTTTTCCTTTTCGGTTTGGGATCATATAAGCCAGGGGCGTAGCTAGATAATTTATAAAGTGTACGCACTTTTTAATTGGCCATAGACTCAACGTGCGCCGAAGGCGCGAGTTTGCTAGGGGGTCCGGTGGACATCTGGTGGATTGGTAAATTATATCAAAATAATTCTCTATAAAATTACCACTATCATATCAGAGAGTCAGACACGTATATAGATGTTATCTATGTATCTGATCATATCAATCAAGGTTTCTCATACATGATCTATGGACTGTACATTGGTCTTATGTGACGTAATCCGCTTTTCGCCTCTATGTTTGCTTATCTGTGTTTCCTTCTTAGTGTCAAAAACATTGAAAAGCCTTTGTTTGTGTTGACATTTTCTGTAGCGCTGATCCCAAGCTAAATCACTCGTTTAATCAATCCGCGTTTCATACACAGCCTCGTACTGGTACCCTAAATTTCACGCTACATTTAATTACCAGCCTTGACGCGGGTGACCAATCATTACAGACCCGGAATCAACCAAAAACGCCAAAACAAATATCAGGTAAGCTAATGGACATATATAAACACATTCCTTTGCATATTTAGTGTCAGTGTTTTGTGTGAGTGGAATTTGAAGGTTTGTAGATGTGTTGATAGTTTTGCGATACATTTCGCTTGTTAGAACAGATCAATGGTAATAGTAAAAGTTGCTGGGCCATGAGTATTAAACAATTGTTAAGCAATCTTGGTTTTAACGATATTTTCACAAATTTTGATAAGAACGTTAACTATTTTCCTCTATTAAAACAAAGAATTAGAGACCAGTATATCCAAAATGGCATAGTTCACTACAAACTTCACCAAGGCTAGATTTTTATAAAATGTATAAGACTGATTTCTGTTTTGAGAAATATATTGATGTTTTAAAAGGAGATAGTTTAAGAAAGCAGATGACATGTTTTAGATTAAGTTCCCACTCTTTAGATATTGAAACAGGTAGATTTAATGGAATTGATAGAAGTGATCGAATATGTAGACTTTGCTCTCTAAATCAGATTGAATCTGAATATCATTTTTTATTGTGCTGTCCGGCCTATGCAAACATTCGTAATAAATATTTTGGACATCTACCATGGCCAAACACTAATACATTTGTTAACATTTTATCTTCAAAACGTCATTGTATTCTAACTAAAACTGCATATTATCTAAAAGAGAGCTTTAAATGTCGAAATGAAATTATTTAATGTATTTACCTTTATTATATACCAGTATGTGATAGATCAACAAAATTCTTGACTTGTATGTTTTCGTAATTTGATAATCTTTGTTATTTCTTTCTTTGTATATATTAACATGTTTACGTATATTATATATATGTCTGTACCATATTTGTAAATGTTGTCTTGGCCAAAGGCATTTATATGCTGGTTTCTGCCAAATAAAGAATTGAATTGAATTGAATTGTTATTCTGGATGCACATATCAAAATTACAGCTGAATCTGACCGCCTATTTTACGTATTTTCTGTCCAAATACGGACCACACTAATTAGTTGTAAGTAATTTCAGTAAAAATAGTTGGATGTGTATACTGCGATTTATTTTTGGTGACTGTTTATGAAGTATTCTGTAGAAAGGGGCGGAGTTAAAATGACAGGTAAATTCTGGCGGGAATATAATATTGGCTCCTTTTCGTTTGGTAGAATATATCTATTTACATTAAAACCGAGATTCCCTTTCCCTCATGTGAATTTTGTCAATTGCCAAAGTATTGCAACAGTTGATTTCAATTGAATACGTAGATATTCATTCATTGAGTAAAGATATTTGTGACTCTATTGCGAGAAGCTTTGGGCATCTTATACAGGGGGAGTATCGAATAGTACATCTTTCAGAACAGAACAGAACTTTATTTAACCCAAGTATAACATATATACAATAAGGGTACATTACAATACATTACAAAGCTATAAATGAATGAAAAAAAGGAAAAGAAATCACATAAAGTGTCGAGAAATAACCCGGTATAAGTTGGGGTGGGATGGTATGTGCAACATTTACGGGGAAGGTATCGGTTTTATCAGCTATAGCGATCTGCATACCTCATCGACACCTGTCCAGTCAATGGACCGGGCCAGGCATAGAAAAAGCGTGCAAATTGTGCGTATAGTAAAGGAAATTGTGTGCTATGTTTATAAACGGTCCATTTTATAAATGAAATTACCCGACTACAGGTGAGAGGAAAGCTGTCTGGTGAGTATTTTCAATTTGGCTTTCATTATTTTGTCTTATAGCTGATAGTTTTGGTGTTTTATTATAGTGAAGAGAAGGAGAAACAATGGGATACAACTGAAGACATTTGTTTATTAAACGAAATCGCTCCAATACAGAGCAAATTCGACCACCAAACGAACGCTTCAAAAAGATGTACTTGTCGTAGATTACATTTGTTGTAGAATTATATAAGATACAATTCGTTTGATGCCATTAAGTACAGCGTACATAGGGGAAGGCAATTGAATAGTTTGCATTTTAACATATAAAAGGAGAAAAAAGTTATATGAATTCATGACATGAAATACGAAAAAAAAGCTATGATAATCATTTTGATTGAAACTGAAGACATTTGTTTATTGAACAAAATCGCTCAAGTACAGAGCGAATTCGACCACCAAGCAAACGCTTCAAAACGGAATGTTGGTCTAAATATCAAACGCCTAGTTTTATTACCCCAGACGGGAACGACGCGCGTCACACAGACACTAATCCAGACACCGCCGTACATCACACAACACGTGCCTTACCCTTTATCCTGCTAATATATATATAGCTTTATTGCCTCCATTTTCTGAAGATTTACATAGGTATACATACATATTAAACAAATACATTTTCAAAAATATACATAAGAGTCAAACACATACAAAGTGAGAGGAACAAGATAAAGAGCAATAAGGGTGAAATGAAGAGAAAGCAATGCAAATAAGAGAGAAAACATGAACAGTCACTGTAACTACATGTACGTGTACATGGGTCAGAGTGCATCATTTAGTTAAGCATATACATCTTTAAGAAATTGTCCACATATCATCATAAATAAAGGGTACAGTTCTAGATCTAAGTGGCACATTAGTCTATTGTCCGTTTTTCCAAGCATGTAGGTAACAAGTTCGATTCTCGGAAGTTGCATCAGTAAGTCGCCAAGATTGTCACTTAATGAGTTGAGGGTAATGTATAAACTATTATGAAGTCTATCTCTTTCAACATTTGGGCACTCGTATATTAAATGTTCGGCTTCCCATTGGTACACGTGCAGACATCGCGGACACACTAGCGGTTGAACTGGTAGCTGTTTACAACAGATGGAGGCTAAATGTTTCATTAAGGGCAGCGAGATTGGGTGCGTTTTGGCCACTCTCCAGATGTTTGCTTCACAAAGGCGTAGATGACATTGCCGAAATATAAGGAAATCGTCAGAACCGTTTATCCTTTCTGTCCATAATGCCTCTTCGTGTTTGGTTATTGATGTTTGACAGAGTCTTTTCCATGTTGTTTTATGCGGGAACACGCCTGATCTTTTAAAGGCTGTTAGGTAGGGCATCAGACTGTATTTCTCAAGGATTTGTAGTGTGTCGGGGATGAACCCATGCTGTTGTTTGCTGAACGTTTCGTACTGGTAAAGTCGTAAAAGAAACACTTTATGACAGAGGAATCTAGCAGACGACCGACACAGTATACCCAGAAAAAACAGTTTTTGAAGGTCGATAAATGCTTGCAGTGATGAGACTCCAGCAAGCCCTAAAACCATATCCGACCGTGTAAGATGTGGAAGCCCTTGGGCCCTCTTCAAACAGAAGTGATGTGCTGTCTCTATTTTTTTCATGTTGGATTCTGAGATATCATTCCACAACTCACAACCAAAGAGAGCTCGAGGGAGGACACATGACCGATATAGTTTTATTGTTGTACACGGGTTAGGACCGGCACTTCCGCTAACTAAGTTCGTGACTGACATAAATTGGCCTCTTATCAGTTGCTGTACTCTATCAATGTTGCTAGGATGCTTTCCAGATGAAGATTGGATGATTCCTAGATGTTTGTATGAGTTCACTTCAGAAATCACTGATGTTCCGTACACGAATGGAATTTGTCCGCTTGTTGGTTTACTTTTGCGGTTTAGAATCGACGCAGCACACTTAGAGGGGTTGTAAACGTAACGCCATCTACATGCGTACGCGTGGCAAATCTTCAGCAGCTCGTTGATGCCGTTACGCGACAGCGAGAGAAGCACTATGTCGTCAGCCTGTGTGGGTGCGGAGATCTTGATGTCGTTAATACACAGGCCATGAGAAGAGGCCTGTAGCGAATCCAGTAGATCGTTGATATAGACGGTGTAGTAGAACGAGGCACATATAGAGCCTTGGCGGGTCCCCTGTTCGATCCTGAAGCTGGCCGAAATGTGTCCATTTTGGAGAACACAACTTGAGCAGTCTAGAAAAGAGTTCGATATAATTCATAGCATTTCCCCCGTTATTCCAAGGTTATGTAGTTTATAGATGAGACCACGAGTCCAAACTAGATCAAATGCTGATTTAGCGTCCATGTAACAAGCATATAGTGGACTTCCTCTTTCCACACAGTAATCTCTAGCCTCTTGAACAATGAAGGACACCATTTTACAACTCTTTCCCTTTTGAACCCATATTGCAAGTCATTTAGTTTGTCGATGAACATGTTGTCTTCTATGCGTTTCATTAATAACTTTTCAAAGAGTTTTGAGATTACCGGGGGAAGTGAAATAGCACGATAATTATTTGGGTCGCTAAGTGATTTTCCATTTCCCTTGTGTAAAGTAATAGTGAGACCTGATTTGAAATTCTTTGGTAGTTTTTCTTTGTGGAAAATGGCGTTAAACAAAATGCATAAGCATAATGACAGTTCTGGGCCACCATACTTTAAATGTTCGTAAGTGAGGTTATCGATGGATCCACTCTTGTTGTTGGGCAGGCTGTTTATAATCGATTGTATCTCCTCGACGTTTGTCTCGCTGCATAGGTTCGAGTCCATTGGCGCATCTGTTTGCGATAAATATTCGTCTACCTTCTTGTCAACATGAAGTTTAAACTCACTATCGAAATCATGACTTTCTTTGAACTTGTAAAGACCAGTGAAATGTTCCGCCCATCCATCTAAGATCCCCTCAAGAGATTTCTTCTTTTTGCCGTTAAACATCATTTCACAGCCCCGCTTTTTGTTTCGCGCCTTTTTAGAGTTAATCACTTTCCAAAAACGGTTCTGGTCTAATTCACAGTAGCCGTCGATCATTTGAAGTTCTGTTTTCTCAAATTCATGTGCTGCAGAACGAAGGTTTCTTCTGAAAGTGCGCTTTAGAGTCTTATATCTTTCTTGTTCGATGCTGTTCTCTAACTTTCCTGACCATTTCCATGCTAAGTGAGCATATTTTAGATCTTTATGCAGCTTCTTTAAGGTGGATGTCCAGTAAGGTTTTAAGAAAGGTCGATATTCACGTTTTGATAAACAACTTTCGGCTGCTGCCATTATACACGTTACTAGCGTAGAATAAGCCTCATCGATGTTTGAAAAGTCAATTTCCGCTGTGCATAGAAGTCGTGATAGATGTCGTTTGTAGGCATTTGTTTTATGTGGATTGTTCCACTTGAACGAACGTCTCTGAAATGTTTCATGACCAGTGATTTTGTGTGTATCCAAGTCTATTTTAAGGTGAATGAACATAGGAAGATGACGAGACACATTAAGTGGTGCATCTTCATTGACTGAGCTTTTAATGATATAACCAGCTAACGCTGCATCAACTAGTATGTAGTCTATTTGTGTTGGATCCGTCCCAGTATACGGGTAAAAGGTCTGCGCTTGACCCGTGTAAGAACCTGTTGTAGCCACAGAGATCATGTTTAGTGAGGAGCAAACGTTTGAGACGTATACGTCACGTGTACGATGGCTATCTATCAATCTGGCGTTAAAGTCCCCCATAACGACGACGTTGTTCTTGTCCGAGTATGTAGAGCAAAGATCGAAAAGTTGATCAACGGTACACTTGAATGTTTCTACACTATGATTAACAGAAGGGAGGTAAACCTGTATAACAACAATCGACAGTGCTTTGAGACACACTCGGATCGCGGCTATCCGATCGCTTCCAGTTTCTATGGTCTCAACACAATTGTCTATGCTGCGATGCCACATTAAAGCTACACCACCTTTACCGATATGAAAAAAATATGGAACGCTTCACGAATTTGCGTGTCATCCTTGCGCAGGGAAGATCTTTCAAAGATTTTTATTTCTAAAGTACATTGATATTTATCAAATTACAGATTTAAGAGCAAGTTTCTTCTGAATATCGTCTATGTTTGCAGCGAAATGGTAGTCGTCAAAACCAAATCCTTTTTACCAATACAATATCGATTACTTTCTTGATATAATTAATAGTTTGTATTTTACCTAATCGATTAGTTTGTGTGTTTTATTGCAGTTTGAATTTTAGAATGGTAACGTCCTTGTCTGGGGAACAGAAGGATAACTTAATGTTGAAAGCTTAACAAAACTGAATACCTTAAGATTTAATATTTTTTGAAAACTAAAATGGTACGGGAAAAGGTATTGCCCAATGCTTTCATGCATGGAAACCGATTTTGATTATCACTAGATTGGTTAATGGGCTATTGTTTTAATGGTGCATCAATATCCACGGTTATTTAGCGCTCATATAACAAGAGGTGACTATCTTTTTACCAACACAAATAACCACAAAGGATTGATTTCGAAATAAGTGTGGCGAAGCAAATCACTTCAACTCCAAAATGATGACATTGTCTTAACCCTTTCCCAAACACCAAATTTTGACTGTCCCAAATTGAAGGAGTTCGCAGACTACATTTTAAAAAGTGATGAACTTGAAAAACAATCTTCTAATTATGAGCAATTTCTCCTTTTCCCACAATATTTTCCAGAGTCGTCTGCAACAATGTGGTCAAATGTCGTTATTGTTTGGGAAAGGGTTAATCAGTTTTATCAGGGAGACGTTGATGTTGTTTCAATTTTAGCATCGTGATATAGAGTTTTCTCTCTTCGTGCTGTCACCGCTGAAATATACCACCCGTCTTACCAAGGTATGTAATACATGTAGCTTATATTGCTGGCATTGCACACATTGCTGTGTGACAATGCATTGTATTTGCAAGAGATACAATATTATTTCCCTTTGCTGCACTGCAGTACGTAACGAATTAGTTTGGTTACACCGGTTCTGAGTTTACAACGCTGCATTTTATTTTGATTCAATCGAAACTTGCTCTGACAAACAACAAGTAATTTAAATTGTCAATTTTTGCTGGGATGATCTTGAAGCTTTTAGAATCGTCAGTGATGTGATCTTCTACAATGTTTGAAGTGGCAAAACCAAAGGCATAATCAGCTGTGCGCTTACTGCACTCAAGAAAAAATCGCATTTAGTCATTTATTTACATTATCTTCTAGAACTGACATAAGTGATAATGTCCCTCACTAGATTCGCTACACGAAGCTGTAATGTGATAGTGTACAAATTGGCACTACATGTAGAGAAAGAAAGTAGATTGAAAGTCTATGTGACATGCATGTAGTCTGATAGTATGATACAAATGTTGCATCGAGTTTGTAGAGAAGGAGAACACCATGGCTAAAAGCAAATATAAATATTCTCAGAAGGAATCAGTCTGTTCTGCCCTTCGTTATCTAAAATAGCCAATACAATAAGGTCTTAATGCTTATGTGTGCAAGGAGGAAAACAAGACAAATTAGAAAAATGTCAAACCATCTCGTGCCATCTTGTTTGACTTTTGGGCAGGTCTAAATTGGAAGTAATTACAGTCAATAATTATTAAGCATGACAATCTTCTTTAGTTGTGGTATTTGTTAGAAATATTTATAAGCAATTTCTCCTTCTGTCAAAGTAATTTCTTAAGTTACTTTTAATGGTACAACGTAATGTATCATGGAGTAATGGGTAAACAAACTGGACATATGTTAATCCTTTGTAGAATTCAACTGAGATACTAATCTGCTGCTTTTAATCATTTAACGAAGAAAGACACACTTCAATTATTGTGCATGCCTCCAAGGTTCATCATTATTCATAAAACGATTTTTCTAAACTAGTTATTAAAACTGTTTTATTCCTTCAATTATGGGTGAGACGTGTGCACTATTTTCGTATTAAGTTAATTGAATTAATTCTAATTAACCCGTTCCCCCATATGTATACATCTGAAGGGGCAGGAAACAATGTGGGAAAAGGAAATATTGCTCGTCACGATGTTTTCCGGAGTCGTTTGCAACAAAGTGGTCAAATGTCGTTATTGTTTTGTAATGGGCTAAAGGGAGTTTTACAGCAATACAGTTGGCTGACAAACATACAAAGATGATTCAGGCCACTGTGATAAAGATGTAATCTTTCAGTCGATAACCGATTAAACCCTTTGTCATTGTTGAGCGGAAATAAGCCTTTTTATTATTAATTTCTTAAAGATGTATATGCTTAACTAAATGATGCGCTCTGACACATGTACATGTACATGTAGTAACAGTAAAAAAAAAATTCTCATTCAATAGCATTGATATCTCTTCATTTCACCTTCATTGCTCTTTCACTTTGTATGTGTTTGATTCTTATGTATACCGTTGAAAATCTATTTGTTTGATACGTATGTATACCAGAGACATAGATCTATGTCTCTGTGTATACCTACGTAAAACTTCAGAAAATGGAGGCAATAAAGCTATATATGTTACAGGGAAACTGTGAAATCAGGGATTTCGTGAAATCCCTGAAAATTTCAGCGATTTCATGAAATCCCTAATTCACTTAGGGATTTCGTGAAATCCCTTAAAATGTCAGGGATTTCAGGAAATCCCTGAAAATAATTTTAGACTTATTTTCAACTTTTTTTTGTTCCAAACTATTTTACTTATGAAGAAATTGTTAATGGAATTAAAGATAAGAATAACAATAAGTAAATATAAACATTTTAATATTTTTTTCCACACACAAATGACTATTATCTGTGGCTTTATAAATCAAAGTTATTCAATATAAAAATGAATTAAGTTATATAAAGTTTGCTTATAAAACTTGATCAGTGCAAAAATGATTTAAAAGAATACTAATTGTATCTTTTATAGAAATTCACTGTACAAAAATTATTTAAATTAAATATAATTGCATGCTTAAAGAAATATTCACTTCAAAATGAATTAATTAAGGGAATACATTTTGTATTCGAATAAAACGTGTTCGGTGCGAAACCAGTGTAAATGCCTAATGAAACACACAGGCTCTTAGATGTGATTTTCTCTTAACATTTGTCGGGTCAATGCAATAAGATTGTAAGTGCTAAAGATAACTTAAGCTATTGACAAACATTTAACGCTGAACTAACGGTTTACATTTTAACACATATACTTGTTCAGTGCAAAACAGTTGTAAATGTTGAATAAAATTTAAAGGCTGTAGCATTAGATTTCCACTAAACCTTTAGTCAGGTCAGTGCAAAAAGATTGTAGGTGCTAAAGGAAACTGAAGTTTAAGCTAGGATAGGAAAACGCAGTGTAAAAGCAGTTGAGTAGGTATTTTAATTGGCATATTACACAATACACTGCCCATCTACCCCTTTCATGTATTAACTATCTATGACACCTGCAAGCCTGAATTAACACACCTTATAACCAACCCCTGTCATATCTCCCAGACAGTTTGGATATTAACCTTTTTATATAGGTTATCAATTAATTAAGCTACTTTAAGTTGCTTATATATTACACCAATAATTTCATATTAGGTAAACTAAATAATTATTGTAATAAATAAAATTGAGGACTTGGTGCAAAACTATTGTAAGTCCTTCATAAAGTGATGGACTTACAATAGTTTTGACAAAAGCCATCGAAATATAATATTAATTGATTTATGATAAGAGTTTGAATGGATCATATTCAGGGTTTCATTGATGTATAAAAAAAATTGTCAAATAATCTTATTAAGTATCTACATCAAGAGCGATGATAATCAACTTGTGTACAACTCATACTTATACACGTCTTAATGCAGTTTAAGATATTTTAAAGTGTGAAAACAAATTAATAATGTAAAGGGTACTATAAATTGGTTGATTACTATCACATTTCAAACTTTTTAATTTCATTTACGGTCCACACCATAATAGGCCTGCAACCAGCTTGTCTGGGGGCAGAATACGCCCGGTTGGACCTTAAACCTTATCACATATCAATCAATCAATTATTTCAAACTGATAATGTTTATAGTTTGAAAGAGAAAGTTCAAAGAGAGGTGTAAAAACAAATAAAAATAAAATCCCTTTAGCTGCATTTTCCTGTTTCTTCAGTAAGAAATAAAACTTAAATCCTGCACTTAAATTTTTACAAATCTCAAATTATTATTTTCAATAATTTTTATTCTAATTAACTCATATTTAAGATAATTTACTTTTTAAAGTCGATCACATGTTTACTTAAGAAAAAGAAAAAAATATATATTTAGCTTTCAAAATTTAAATGAATAAGTACATACAAATATGAAAGTTAATGAAAAATAGTTTTTTTATACTAAATTAACAGTTTACATAAGTCTTAAAGTCAAAATGAACAGTTATCTATAAAACTACTATTTTTCTATTCTAAATTAACAGTTTACATAAGTCTTAAAGTCAAAATGAACAGTTATCTATAAAACTTTTATAGTATCATTATATTTCACTACTTCCCTGAATCTAATCAAATGGTCGTCAGTGAAATCCCTGACATTTTTAGGGATTTCATGAAATCCCTGATTTCACAGTTTCCCTGTAACATATATACATATAAATAACCTTCGGGATGGTTGGAATACAGAACTAACCATGGCCACTCTCCGCGTTTGTCCAAATACTTGGTACCTTTTTTTCTAAACAGTTTATGCATAAAATACCCGTTAATTAAACACAACATTCCGTCGTATTTCAATATTGGGCACGGCAATATTGCATGTTACACACTATTGAAATCGACTCTCTGGGAAGCTTCCAATGTTGTGTCATATTGCAATATTGTACTTGCATGTAGAACACTTTCCAGGTTTATCAGTTTCGACTAACACAAATATTTCCCTTAAGTCGTTTAGTAAAATGGTATCCTGATGATTTTGATTTTCATGAGAGGCAGTCTCCTTGCTGACTTACGGAATGCCGGTGTTTCTAGCCGACCTGACCAGCCCAGCCCGTTAATGAGCTTTCTGTTCACGAAAATGGTCATGAATGCATCGAGTCAAATGACTGAATATGGCTTTGTGTACAGGAAAAAGGTCTTGAATAGCAACAAGTCAAATGATAGAATATGATTGAATGTGGATGAGCTGGGTTCAAATAAGATGGTTGCCTTATATCACGTTGGAGTCCATACTTTCAGCAGTAACCACGGGCAACAAACAAATAAAATCTATTTTGATAACGTTTCACATGAAATGTATTCGGACTCTCTAGCACTAGAATGATAGATAGCTAGATAAATTATTAACATATTTCTTGCTCGCTATTGACTACATTTCAATCTGAAGACAACGTAATCCATATTGCAAAAAGCTTCAACTTTTCCAAACGAAAATCATTTGAATACGACGATTTCTACTTCTTTTTATTTTCTTTGTTATCTACTGTTGCTTTAAATTTAGACCAGTGAACAATTCCCATATTGGTTATCAAATACTTGTGTTTTCAAACATTAACATATATAGGAAAGCAGACGGTGATATTGAGTATTAATGAAAGGATGTGTTATCGTGTTGGTGAGGTAGGAGCATGTACTGATCATCTCGGTATGAACATATATATGAGTAAAATAATCAAGATTCAATGTGTTCATACATACCGACCATTTATCTTGATCTTGGTCCTGTGTAAGCCATTGGTTTAGGGATCCTGCGTTGCCCAGTGGTTATGATGGTGGCCTTGGAACTTGTTGGCCAATGTTCGTACCCTACCGATAACTTTGGTTTTGTGGGAGCATCTTTTGGCTAAGACTTAAAGATATTGCGTTTAAAGAATCAGAAAAAAAACATTCCTTAAGGTTTACAACCTGGGGCTCCCAGATTCGGGCCCCATCAGTACTGCTAGTTTAGTGGGTTGTCAACCTGGGGCTCCCAGATTCGGGCCCCATCAGTACTGCTAGTTTAGTGGGTTTGTTCTTTGTCAAGACACTATAGAGGTTGGTACTGGTAAAACCCAGGTGAGCCATCGTTTCACTGGTAATTGATGACACGGCGTTAAACAAAATAAAAATACTAGATTACATCTTGTAAATATCTTATTAATCCATTGTGATCAATTGTGCATATATCTTTGTCATATGCCGATCCTGTTCAATAGCAAGAACATCGTTTTACCGAGTGTAAAATTTGTAAACCTGAATTGCGACGGTTTTTTGGTGAGTTGCTCGGGGTGATGCATAGATTATTTCAAAACGCGGATGTAAAAGTCGACGCTTCAGTCTACAATCTCCCATCTCGTTCATCTTTATCAGGGAGAAGGGACATTTTAGCTGTAAAATACGGGAGTGTATCGTCCCCACGTGATTATATCTTAATGTTACGTTTCTACGAAACGCTACACTACCTGTGAACGGGGAGGTCTATAGTCGGTGTTTAGTTGTCACGACCAAGACGGAAGGAAGAAAGCTCTCGATCCCAATTGTGTATTTCTGGATATTTGAACTAGGTAAAGTAAGTCTTTCTTCTCTTACAATAATTAATCGACCTGTGAATTTTAGCTGGTTTGATAGGGTTTTAACTGCTTCAACAATTCGTTAGTTATATCGGGATGTCCAGCTCATGGGTGACAGAGGACTCAGTGTATTACACTGTACGTCGGGGCTTGGTTCAACCCTTAGAATGCTGGATACTTTTCTAAAAATAGATTTGTGTGTCATCTGCTTTCCAAAACCTCTAATGTATGCTTAATTTTGATGAGAAAAGATACACAGATTTGGAAACAGGTTAGATCACAGGCCAACCGCCAATTTACTTGGCGGATGGCCTGTGATCTAACCTGTTTGAATGAGCATTAAGTCGGTTCCAGCTCTATAAGGGATAACATCTGTATGAAACCATCTTACTTCCCTCATGAACAAACAAAATTGTCCAGTCCAGAGAAGCCTACTTACTTCAAGTCAAGAATTCTTACTGATGCTCCTATTTTGGTTTCGAAACAAGGGAAATTGTCTTCACAAGTATTTTTCCTTGATATTCCTTTTTATGTTAATTTGATTTATTAGATGTTTACCATTTCGAATAAGGAGTGTTCTTATACCGCACCTATAGCAAGCCGCAGTTCACCTTACGACGAAGAAGCAGATTTACTCTATAATCATACAATCCCTTCCTTCGCCGGAATTGATAAATTCTGTCGTCTGACAATCTGCTTACCGGAAAGGTGAACTACGGCTTGTCATACGCACCAAGTGTCGATGGAAGTGTGAGCTTCGTTGTTTGTCGGTATTTCATCTTGATGTTTATGTTTTGGTTGATTCATCGATCAATGTGTGTATATGATTCAAATTAGTCATTCTTGTTCATTGACATAACATATAGTAAGACTTCACTAAAATAACTCAAACTTTTTACGTCTTTTTATCATAGGCGTTAACTTGCGTGAAAATTCGCACATGAGAGGTACAGTTACGTTTTCGTCGCTATTACATATACAGTGAAGCCTCGTTTATTCGGACCCCAATTATCCGGATGTCTCGCAATCCGAACGAAATTGTAAGGGAACGGAATTATTTGACCAGTTTGTTGCAGACGACTTTTGAAAACATTGTGGGTACAGGAGAAATTGCTCGTAACGAGCAATTTCTCCTTTTCTCACAATGTTTTCTGCCATATCAGAAGATTATTTTTGAATTTCATCACGTTTTTAAATGTCGTCTGCAAACTCTTTCAATTTGGGACTGTCGACAATTTGGCGTTTGCTAAAGGGTTATAAGTATACACGTGCATACAGACTGTTTATGTCTTAATGTGTATAAGAACATGCTCTGCTTCATTAGTCCGGATGATTCGGCCATCCGGACATTTTGTTGGGAACGGACGTGTTCGGATTAACGAGATATCACTCTCAAGGCAAGATTTAGTCTTATATCAGGATTGGTTAAAGCACTGTGTGTTTATGGAAACCTGCAGTATTTTGGGTGCTATATCTCCACGAATTTGTAAAGCTATCCGAAAATATCAAATGCACTTCTGAACATATCTTACTTACACGGAAAATATTGAGTGAAACTATTGTATGTTGTATCCAAACTTAGGAAAACTGCTCATGAAAAATTGAGGTGGAAAACTTGTGTGCCATATGCTTGTAGGGTTCCTGCGTGGCGCAGTGGTTGAGGTTGCGGTCTCAGAACTCGGGGTCACGGTTTCGAGCCCAACCGACGCCTCTGGTTTTGTGGGAGTGACCTTTTGCACGTCACTACAGAGCCCTTGCCTAGTACTGGTTGATCCAGGAAAACTGTAACAATACTGGAAAAGTGTTGATGCGTTGTTATTAAACAACATACAATTATCTTGTTTCTCTTTCTCAACAACAAGTTGAAATAATTGTCCTTCTTGATTCAGACATCTTTGTTATGGCTGTTTAAGCAACTGAGGTGCTCACAAACATACACTGAACTATCTTGCATTGCCTATGTCGTTTGGACTATTATCTAGTTAACAAAGAAAGATCCAACGCTCTGTAATAGATACATTCTAAAGTATTCGTTGGCTTTGAAATAATGTTTATAAAATAGATTTTATGTTTAACCCATACCAAACAATTACGAAATTTTACCACTTCATTGCAGACGACTCTTGAAAACACTGTGTGAAAAGGAGGAATTGTTCGTAACGAGCAATTTCTCCTTTTCCCACAATGTTTTCTACTCTATCAGAAGATTACTTTCCAATTTCATCACATTTTGAAATGTCGTCTGCAAGCTCTTTCAATTAGGGACAGTCGAAAATATGGCGTATGCTAAATGGGAAAACCTTTTCACAACCATTGGTGGTATTCTATTCCCATTTGAAACTTACCACGTATTTCCAGAAACTATTTTGCAGGTCATCTGAGTAGGGGGCGGGAATAACACATGTTTGATCACTTAAACATTTATATTTTTTATTAAAAGTAAAATAGCTGGGAGCATCTTGTCAAAGTTGCACGAGTATGTATATATTTCTAAACATGTTTGTTGTGTTTTAAACGTGCAAAAAGCATCATATTAGCGTTGATGCTACTAATAGTGTGGGTGCTGATGTATGAATAAGGTTTATAGTTCAATTAAACACCTTGTCATTGCAAAAGATAACTAGATAAATAGAGAAAATCACCTGACTTACAAATACAAAGCTTAGCCATGTAGACCACATTCGTAACGACAAAGGAAAACAACTCGGGAATAACACAACCTAGTGTTGCTGGACACACCCCTGTATGGCTGGTTAGTCGGGAAACTTTTAACTTTTTTAAGTTATGATGGCGACACAAACTACTGAGTATTAATGAGAATTAACAAATGATTATTTAATCAATCTTGGTTTGTTTTTCTCCGCTTATTGCAAGTTAGATAATAATTGTTTTTATTGTAATTAATATTTTATTTTATGGCGAAAAAAAATTCAGGTATAGAAATTAATACAAGGCAACATATCCTGAAATCTGCCAGTGTTTGTTATGGTATTCATACTCTTAACTTCCTTATGTGCTTTATCCACCTGGGTTTCAACTTGAATATCAAATGTAGATTTAGAACTATGGTTCGGTAAAAGATTCCCGACAACCTCCCGCAAATTATTCCGTAACAATATGGCTGTATTCGAATATTAAACTACAGCTGTATCCCAAATTCAATAAAAAGTCTAAAGGCTCCTTGGCCTATTTGAAACATGCAAGGGCCTTCTAGTCTAGTTAAAGCCCTATTAAACAAGCAGTACTTTCTGTTTCTTTATCTTTAACAATTGTCTAACGGTTTCAAGGTGACATTTAAAATTAAAAAAAATAGATGTCGAAAACAGTTCTATGATGGGTTACAGTGATTTATGTAAAATAGAAAAGTCTCTAACACGAACAGTTACTAGTTTACCACATCTATCTAAAATTAGCGTATAAACCTCTTAATCTCCATGGGTTGTATATCAGGGTTCATGAAACGATATTGAAGAACCTTGCTATCTTGAAACTACAATCGAGTTGCAAATGTAAGGGTTTTAACTGATATCAAATAGAACAAAGTCTCTGTGGATAGATGCACATTATATAACATTTTGCATCCCGCGAATAGAAAATATGGTTTCCGGCGACTTAAGATTAACTCATGACTTCATAATGCCTCCCTGGCACACCTATTAACTTTAAAAAACTACTTTGAAAAGCGTATATTTCTCGTAGTATGCAATTTAACATTCTAACAATAATTTCTATCTTAAAGCATAGTTACTTATGTTATCTATGCTTTAAATATTTTCGCCAACTGCTGAAACCTTCAACACTTTAAAACCGACATAAATCTGTAATTTTACTTTGGTAAAAGGGGGTTTGTGTTTATCTTTGACGCATGGACTCTGATCACAACCAGAAAGCTTTTTCCGATTGGTTTAACCCCTGACTTGATAAAAACTTAGATTTCCGCGTCTGGTGCGAATACGCTAGAAACCTTTATGTCAACTCAAAACATTGATCGAGGTAATATATCACCCCTTTTTGTAGCAATAATTTCTACCACATTACACATAAAGAAATGTTAACAGTTTATAGTCGTCTGCTCTTGCTTTCAATTTTGACCAGTCATAATTTCCCAGACGAGGAAATGGGTTAAATTAGACAATGAGTCGTGATGGTACAGTCATGAGCATACGACTGATAAACTTGTTTGACCCTTTATCGAACAAGCCCAAGAAAGTACGCCTGCTGCAGACGACCTTTACAATATCTCAATATTTATAATAGTCGTCTGCTGTTGTTTTCGATTTGGACTTGTCATAATTCCCTATACGGGGAAATAGATTCAACCATAAAATGAGTAGAGATAATCTAAAAATGAGCAGACGGCTGATAACCCAACTTGTTTGACCCTTTATTGAACAAGCCCGAGACTTTTCAACAACACGATGTTTTCGATTGTGCAGTTATTTAATATAACCAGAAAATACCTTCTATCCTGCATGTTGTTGATGTCTTGGTTTCAAATTCTCGTGTATAAGTCCTATCAACTTTGGACTGTCGGGTCTTTTTTACCCAGTCGGTAGCGCGTCCGACAGAGGTCCTGAATTCGAAGTCCGGCTCCGTCATTTTAGTTTCTAACTTCTAGTTTAACCATTTACCAAACGCCAAATTTTTCGACTGTCCCAAATGGAAAAAGTTTGCAGACGACATTTCAAAATGTGATGAAATTGGAGAATATTCTTCTGATAGGGCAGAACATATTGTGGGAAAAGGAGAAATTGCTCGTTACGAGCAATTTCTCATTTTCCTACAATGTTTTCTAGAGTCGCCAAGAGCCAGTAGGCAGCAGGGAAGCAGTTTACGAATGGCAACTGTCTAGGTGGTGAGGGCAAACTAGGATACGCCAACGACAGCGATAGTTATGCAACATCGTCCAGTTATTTTGAACAAGTTATTGTGACAAGCAAAACGAGTGTGGTATAAGGATCGAATTATCGTTTTGTCACAATAGTTTGTTGGTTTGTAAAGTTTTCTCCAGTAGATGCGCTAAATTGAGCTATTATTATAGAGAAGTAAATGGTTTACGGTGATAATGTCTGTTTTTTCTCCCCAAATGGTATTTAATGTACAATTTCTCTTTGAGTTTTGAATGAACCCATTCATGGGCCGGAGCGGATCGAAAATTCTGGATAGAGGCTGCCACATCATATGACTCAATGCGGCATGTTGATAAAATTGGCCAAAAATATATTCGATATATAACCGAAAAATAGAACATTTGGCAATAAAATGAAGGACATAAAGTCCGTTTGGCGCATAATCCCAGAGTTTGTGATTAACCAAAGCACAGTTGTTAATGTTATGAAAGTTAAAAAAAAAAAAAAAAAAAAAAATAGACAATGAATGTTCCCTTTGCTCCTTTGAGTGCTGTAAAAATTCATATTCTCGCCGCGCGCGTTCAAATCACTGCAGTGTTAAGAGTGACTCAAATAATTCCGATTGTTCTATTAGTCTTAATGTGATTTTATTGGCAGTAAAGCAAGCGATATTCCTCTATTCATGACGAGCATGGTGTCAAAATATTAGTGAATTATAGTTGATAAAATAACAAAAACCAATATAAACGATACACGGTTTCCCATGTCCTTTATTTTATTTAGTTTCACAAGTTCTAAGTATAATAACGTGTATCACTCTGTATATTGCACAATACTTAAATACTTAGAAACGAAATTGTCAAATAATCGCACAGGGAGTCCCCCGAACAAACCAAATTGCGATTACATTCTTGTTTTTGAATTATAAATGCAAATAAGACAACAACTGTATGTTTAACATCTCCCATTAACCACAAAAATCTGTGGAAGTGTTGAATGTTTTTTTTTTGTGAAACTCAAATTATGCATTGATATATAGGTTAGAGATTTTAGGCCGTTTTAAACGGCTTTTCACTTATATCATGACGGGTAGTATCCATGTTTCGTGTATGTCTCTCGCGTGTGATGAACATTTTTCTTTTCTCTGACAATAGGAGAATTAACTCATGATGGACAAGCGTCCCTGTTGACACATTGATCTATATATCTAACGGTCATACAGGTATGTTTCACATGTCCAACATTTCGCTGATAATACCATATTGGACAATTATTGTCACGTCCTTCAATTCACTTATTGCATCACAATTTCAACTACCCACCAGGAGAAAATGTCAAATAAACCCATGGGAAACCCCCTAAACAAACCAGATTAAAAACACTTTCGGGGTATTTTATGCGCAATGAAAACGAACCAAGGTGAGGATGTTTAATATCACTCGCAATAAATAGACGATTATACCCGTTGTATTTTTGCTTAACTCGACCAAGATAGTCCATATAGCTATACAGATAAGATAGGCGCTCTCAGCTATTTTCGACAGATATCCAGTAATACATGTATTAACCCATTACCAAACAACAACGACATTTAATCAGTTCGTTGCAGACATCTCTGGAAAACATTGTAGGAAAAGGAGAAATCGTGTAAACGAGAATTTTTCAATTTTTCCCCAATGTGTTCTGCCCTATCAGAACATTTCTTTTCAATTTCATCACATTTTGTGATGTTTTTTGCAAACCGTTTCAATTTGGGACAGTCGAAAATTTGGTATATGGTAAAGGTATATCATTGGGGCCAGTTTACCTTTCCAGGCTTCCCTTTTAGATATACAGTCAACGGACTGTTTGCATTCCTTCTCTCTTAATATCTCTCTCAACTTGTTAACTCCTTTCTGTCTGTCACAAAAATGTCAGCTCTCTTATTCGAGAGCTATTTGCCCAGTTATTACCAAATTTTATATAAAAAAAAGGTTTGTCATATCTTGCTCAAGTTCGACAGCTAACTTTATCGCACTCAAAAATAGAAGTTGCGATCCTTGCATTAGAAAAATTGTCTTTTGAGGGTTATCTTCCATTGTATCGAACAGTTCTCATTTGATATTGACAAAACTTAAAACAAATGGGTGTGTCTATGGTGTCTCACTCAACTTGTATATGCACCAAAAACTGGCTAAAGAGCTTTTGTGTAAGGGTCCTTGAATAATAAAATGTTTTGAACGCTAGTTTAACGCAACTCACAGCAACCTTTTATCATGGACATGTTTCGGGTTGTTTGTGCCATAACCACACTCTCATTATCGATACCCAGCAAGATCACAAGAACTCCAGATCTACGGATGATAAAAATGTATATTCGGGGATTGTCCCCTATCCTATCAAAAGGTTGTCATTTAACAGTTTCATGAGTATGTTTGTCTCAATACAATACCGATTAAATTCGATATTCAACAAGAACATGTCTGGATCTTAGATCACGGCTTTTACAAAATTGATGTTTTGAGTTTGTCCGCTTTTCTTTATTCAAAAACTTCCCAACCAATCCTTATCAGACGTTACAAAAGTATTTAATGTTTTGACATCTTTCGTAATTACGTATCCGGCATGATCGCCCAAATACTTTAACCCTTAGAATGCTGGGTAATTTTCTAAAAACAGACATTTGTGCCGTCTACTTTCCAAGCCTTAAATACCTGCAACAAATTGATGAGGAAAGATACTTAGAGTAGCAAACACGTAAGATCTCAGGCCAGCCTCCAATTTACTTGGCGGCTGGCCTGGATCTGCCCTGTTTGTATAAGCATGAAGTCGGTTCCAGCACTACAAGGGTTATGAGAAACGGCTGTTGCATGATGAAAATAGGCGTTTTACGTCACAAAAGCTGGTTTGAGACATATTTTATGTAAAAAGAAATAAAATATAGTTTAACCCTTTACCAGACAATAACGACATTTGACCACTATGTTGCAGACAACTTTGGAAAACATTGTGGGAAAAGGAGAAATTGCTCTTAACGAGCAATTTCTCCTTTTCTCACAATGTTTTCTGTCCCCTTCTGCCCAGATTATTTTTCAATTTCATCTTATTTTGAAACATCTAAAGGGCCTTCACTTAACTTGAATAAGATTGGTAACCTTAAGCGACAATAAGGTAGCACACCAGATGTGGATTTTTTAATTAGTGACAATGGGTTTTCTCGAAATACTCGTTTTACTTCTTTTCGCCAGATGACTTCAGAAAGCACTATGAAGAAAAAAGGACAACTTGATCATGAAAGCAATAACTGCGAATAACACCTTTTTATGCTAGTAGATCTTGCATAAACATTCCTACTTGAACACTTTTTCCACAAATGATACAATTATGGTTTTTTTTCAAATCTTGTGGACCGCAACCGTAGTTTCAATTAACTTTTGATTACAGACTATGATATTCATAGTTTCGAATTGTCGTCTGGTGTTGATATTGATTATTCTAAAACACGCCCTCTTTTTAGCGGTCCTGACATACTGTCTCGGAATAGTGTGTTTAAAGTCCACATTCACCGTACGAAAGCCGACTGGGTTATCTCGTTATTGTATATGTATACGATAGATAGCGAATATTTATTGTGTTCATCAAACGTTCAACCCATACCGGTTCCCCATTGTGGGCCTTGGGTTTTTGTAAATACTCGTCAACCATGTGTGTGTCGTTTATATTTTTGAACCGAATGACGATTTAACATTTGTTTCGGTGTGTTAAATGAAACGGTGTCAATACAGAGGTGCATTTTAATCAATGAGGTTCTAATAGCAGATATCCTTATTTTGTGTTATCATCCACTGATTCATTACTGTAAACAGTTACTCATCCCGTGATGCATTTATAAAAAAAAACTCGGATATTAAATGGTATCTGGATAAACAACCCAAACTCCGCGCAGGATGATACCCCTTTGTTACACTTCAGTACAGTACCACTGCCTTCATAGAAATCACGTGACGATAGATACAGTCATGTGACCAAAGCAATATAGCCGAGAGGCCAAAGAAATGGGTTCTCTGTGATTAATTCAACCTGCATTGCTTTGAAAATGAATGATGAATCAAATTCATGCATTACTTTGACAATTTCGTCAGTATTGTATGTCAAATAATTTTATTCACAATATATGAGGCCTGCGGCCCATAATACAAACATAAGTTTTACAATATTTCCCTGATATATATGGTACATGATTATTAAAAAGCGTTAACATGCAATCTGGAATTAAGAATTTTCTGTTTCAAGAGGTCTGTAGTAGGCATACTGAACATATGTATACAAATATATTAGATAACCCTAACTGTGTGAAAATAATGTGAGAAAAGGAGAATTCGCCAACAGCGAGCAAATACTCCTTTTGTCGCAGTGCCTTCAATGGTTGATGTATGTGTTAAGTCAGCAGCAGACAGATTGATCACATATATCTACGGACACAGAGACACCCAGACGTTGCTAGGAATTCGGGAATCCTTGTATTGTACCATCAAGAAGGTACCTGAGCAATGGTATTAAAGCAGTTTGTACGCACTATAATCGTTAACCAACTGCACAGTTCGTCAATGATTTCAGCAAATAAAAATGTTGCAATGCTATTGCAGGAGTTGTCCGACCTTCTCCCAACTTTGTGAGCAATATTATTTCGGAAGAGCTGCTATACCATTACAAAGGTTCGACTAATTATTCCAATAGTGACCAAAGTTTAGGATAGAATGACTCGTGCTGTTATACACACATGGACGAGTCCAAAACCATTGGGTGTTTGAAGAACCGTTTTATTTTCATCGATGTTAAATTTCCTAAATTTCATGATAAGCCAGCATCTTTTTCAGCTTTGCGCTGAATAACCTGATTTTGCAGACGACATTTCAAAATATGATGAAATTGCAAAATTATATTCTCATAAGGCAAAAAACATTGTAGAGAAAGGAAAAATTGCTCGTCACGAGCAATTTCTCCTTTTCCCACAATGTTTTCTAAAGTCGGCTGCAACAAAGTGATCAAATGTCGTTATTGTTTGGGAAAAGGTAAAAGCACAATTATTCCTTAATTCAGTTTAAAAATTGTAATCTTGTAGACTAATGTCATTAAGCAAATAATGGAGTAAAGGTTTCCAACTATCTCACGTGAAATGTGTGTCTCTCTAGTTTTGAAATAGGATATGCACGTTTCTGGGCTGTGTTGAATACATTTTTACCTTTAAGAAGGACAGCCGTATCCTAGTTTCACTTTCGGTGCAATAGACTGAAACCAACTATCTATGTAAATTATTCGGACGATGACACTACTTTGGAGATTTCACACCCGCATACGTGTAGAAATACACTAGCTACTGACGCATAACAACACAGCCACGAATATTTGTATTTAAAGCGCTAATTGAAGGCATATTACTACAAATGTATGAAGGTTCTTGCGTGGCCCGGTGGTGAATGTGGCGAAATTAGAAGTCGGTGGTCCCGGGTCCCGGGTTCTAGCCCCACTGATACCTCTGTATTTTGGGGTGACCTTTGGCAAGTCACTTCAGAACCCTAGCCTAGTACTTGTGGATCCAGGCAAGCCGTTACATAGCTGAAAACAAATATATGAAACTTGTCAATAACAGAGAAAGGCTTTAACGAAGAACGAACTTTACTATTACGTCTTACAGAGCCCCAATGCGCGCTAAATGACCGTAGCTGTCGATGCGCCGTGAAACACCATTTATTCGATTATTTTTACAGAATCGTGTTCTCCACCCTTTGCATTTGGTATTCATTTCTTACTTTTCTCGATATGTCATCTGACCAACGGATGCTTCATTGGTTGAGTAGGTGAACTTGCAAGCCTTCAATTGTGACATATTAATGACTAATTCGATGTTAATCTCTATTTTCAGGGTATAGAAAGTGACAAAGACTTACATTAACAATGTCTTACGAGCAAGGCCCACCTCCAGGTAAATACTTCTCATATCTCATCACATTCTTTAACTCGTCCTAACGTAAAGGCACATGAAAGGAGATTAATGCTATATCAAACTATTTTATTTGGCAAACTTTTGATCAGATTAAGTTAGTTATCACCAAAAAACCCATCAGCAAAACTTGAACGTGAAAGTCTACCAGAAATAACCTAGATTAGCAAGTTTAACAAGTCAGATTGCTTCATTCTTCACCTCTGACCTTGACATTTGATACACAAACATTTTAATCGACCAATCAGAATTCATTATTTTGAATATATGTAAACAGTCAGGTTGTTGATGAACATGATTGAATTGGAGACAACTATATTTCAAGCACAAAATAACTTATTTTAAAGGAATCTTTATAATAAGGTCTAAATGCATTTGTAGACTAATTCTCATGACTTTTATGAACATAATTAAAGAACTCCATATATTTTTTTCAGTAATTTATTTGTACTTATCTCCTTTGATGTGCCTTTAACATTACGTATTTCTATGGATGGGAACGAATACTCGAATATTCGAATCGTGAATAGTGAATACAATTCGAATATTCGTTTTTATTAAGCTCTTGTCATACGCCTGTTGCTTTTGAGATCTGAAATTCCCATTGACTCCAATGTTAAATTATGCATTTTCAAGATTGCTGAATTAAGAACATTGTTTTATCCCCTTAGCTATATGCTCAAACATCAAGTTGGACCATTAAACTCAATACCGGAAATAAAATAGACACCTCATTCATCCCATTCTTTTCTACGGAGGAAGTGTACCAGTACCGTTTGAAAATTAGTGCACAAGCTGTCAAATCTGGCCGTGGCCCCGGCATTTGTGTTCATACATCCCAATCAAATAGTCCTATAATAGGCGGTCAAAACACACTTTGAGAGCATAACAGGACTATCATCTATACAGGCAACACATCAGTGTTCTACCAGCTCATTTAGTACTAGCAAAACTATGCACCGAAAATCGAAACTCAAATTGTTTTAATGGGACTATTTCGACCCGGAAGTAAACAATGTGGACTATTACGACCCGGAAGTTCTTCATAAGAGGTGCAAAACCTGTAGCACATTCTATTACCCGACAAATCAGAACATCACATCTTTCACCATTCTGTAACCATTGAATAATGAACATCTCGTCTAACCTAAGATATAAGCGTTTCTAGTAAATGACCAACTATATGTTCGTTTTAAATGCCAAAGCATTCAAAGTGACAAAGGCAGGAAATATTTGTCACTAATAAGTTTTTGAATTGTTAGAAAAATCATAAAACCAATATGAGTATGGTAAAATGAACGCAGAAGTGTATGAACCTTTCGATTTCCTTTGAAATATATTTTAACCCTTTCCCAAACGCCAAATTTAAGACTGCCCCAAATTCAAAGAGTTTGCAGACGACAACTCAAACTGTGATTGAATTGAAAAAAATGATATTCTAATAGGGTAGAAAACATTGTGAGAAAAGGAGAAATTTCTCGTCACGAGCATTTTCTCCTTTTCCCACAATGTTTTCCGGGGTCGTCTGCAACAAAGTGGTAATGTCGTTATTGTTTGGTAATAAGTTAAACAAAACTGAAGAATCTGGTTAGAAAAACCTGTCGACTGACATCAATATATATAGTCGTTCGCAGGAAGAATTTGGCCACTGTACCTCTTCTACTTTCATTTTGGTATTTTCGAAAAATCGGTCTACAACAAAAGCGTGCCACATGCGGTTTACATTCCTCAATATTCTGGTTTCTGACAAGTTTTCTCATGTTACACACAATTGTTGAGATATTCGTTATCTAACGTATCAACAAAGGATTGCCGAATTTGTAAACGTCTTGTGTCGTGCTGGTAATTATTCTGTCGGCTACTATACAATGGACTCTTTATCGTCAAAGTGGGAGTGGCCCAGTGGTTTAAGTGGTGTACGTACGATGTGTGTGTCCAGGTTCGAGACCCAGAGGTATCGCTGGACTGTCCGTTTACTTAAACCTTTCCCAAACGATAACGACATTTGACCACTTTGTTGCAGACGACTTTAGAAAACATTGTGGGAAAAGGAAAAATTGCTCGTAACGAGTAATTTCTCCTTTTCCAACAAGGTTTTCTGCTCTATCTGAAGAATATTTCTCAATTTCATCACATTTTGAAATGTCGTCTGCAATCTCTTTCATCTTGGATCAGTCGAAAATTTGTCGTTTGGGATAGGGTTAACACCTCAGAGTCCTAGCCTAGTCTAGTACAGGTGAATCCCATAAAAGGCGTTATATAACTACACATCCTTTGACTCGATGTTTGATCCAATACAATTATAGAAAAAGGAGTATCATAATAGATTGATAGCCCTTTCCAGTTGGTAAGTTTAACCCTAAATGGTAGCAGAAGTATTGGGTTCCCCTGTAAAACCTTAGCTGAGAAATTGGAAATTACCTAAATGCTGGATATCAATCAACCAATCGATCGATCGATCAATTGGTAAATCGGTAGGTCAACCAATCAAGTCATCGGTCAATCAATAAGACTCCTATTAACATATGCTGTTATACATGTAGCATTTTTCAAAGACTATCAATGTCAAATATAAAAAATCAATCAATAAATCAATCAAGCTAGCAAGCAAGCAAACAAGTAACGACAAGAAATTGTTGACCGCGGTCCAAAGCATGGTCTTGTACATCAGCTGTACCCAAATGTCAATTTGGACCTGTACCCAAATGTCTCGTCAATTTCGGCCTGTACCCAAATGTCTCGTCAATTTGGACCTGTACCCAAATGTCTCGTCAATTTGGACATGAACCCAAATGTCTCGGAAATTTGGACCTGTATCCAAATGTCTCGGAAATTTGGACCTGTATCCAAATGTCTCGGAAATGTGGACCTGTACCCAAATGTCAATTTCGGCCTGTACCCAAATGTCTCGTCAATTTGGACATGAACCCAAATGTCTCGAAAATTTGGACCATAGGATATAACACTTAACCCCTTACTGTTAGTCGTTTATTGTTTTCATCCGGATGAGAAAGGCTTTAATCATTAATGGCACATTCTTTTTCTTTCTCTTTTAATTTGACTGCCATGGAAACGCTCAAGTAAATATCAGTATGGTTTTCAATATACAAACATCTTTTGCACTGCAAGCACAAACGTGATTTCAGAATCAGACAGTCTATTCAGCACTTAAATAATTTAAATAATGCATTTCCATTCATAATATGCATGTTTTAATTGTACTATATCCAATGTCAAAAGAAGTTGGTGAGTCGTGACTGAAATATGTGGTTGGTTGTTCCCACGCCTATCCTATTTGAAGGGGGTCCCCCCCCCCCCCACCATGAAACGGGGGATATACTACCAGACACATACTGTACTTTATTGTGCTTACAATTATCTGTTTATCATAGCATTACCTGTATGTACGGTATGCACATGTCACTATAATAAACGGCTAAATTACTTACTGACTAATGTCGACAACCACAAACTGTAAGGTCACACCTTTTTCAATTTTTAAAAATTTGGACACGACATAATTGGTTTGATAAAGACTATTTTTAATATGAACGTCCTTAATGTACAGTGTTCTTAGATTGCAGTCATCGCTCGTTATTCATTGTGCTACTGATAAAAAAAAAAACGTTTAAGAGAAAATTTGCAATTTTCGAGTTGGCAAAAGAGCACTTAAATCACCTCGCAATATTGGCGGATTCTTTCACCGCACATGAGATCGAACACAACACAAACGTTTTCGTTGAATGTCGTACAAACATTTCCTTCTTTTATTGTTTCAGGTTACTCTGCAGGCCCTCCGCAAGGTTCGTATTTATTCTTTTATTCCAACAACTTAAGCAATGAAGAGAGCGTCTATATACAAACTCATTTGTCAATGCGGCATACCCTTTCCTGTAACTTTATACACGCAACCCCAATGGTTATATCAGCTTTTGAAGAACGTTCTATAAATCTGTACCATCTCTTGTGGGTCATATCCCTTTCTCGACATATAAAACCAGCAAAACCTGTAAGCTGGTACATGTATCTCACGGAAATCTGAATTGACTGCATTGAAACTTACTTACAGTTTAATGTTCTTATTCAAGACAGTGCAAACAGGTTCTTTAATTCTGTTTGCCTTTTATTCACAGGACTGTGTCCCGTTGTATGACTTTTAAAGTCCATGCACGTAGCAAGCCGCTCCGTCTTAGACACACTGCCATACAGGAATACTAAGCTTCATACTTTGTAACAAGTCCGTTTTCCTCTTTCTTTTGTCTTGCACAACAATAATAATAATAATAATAATAATAATAAAGACTTTATTTAACGAGGAAACTCATTTGACAATTTAAACTGACAATCTTCCATAAGATCCTCAAAACTTATTTGGTAAACATTTTGAAAGGGTTGAGCGTGCAGACAAGCATTGCTTATTATGTTGTTTTCTTGTTTTATTCAACAACATTTATTTACATAGGTTGGGAAAAAGCAATTGTTCTGAAAAAGAAATTAAGGCTTTTTACAAATACAACCAAAGGCTGTTTCCTTCTTTTCGTGTTTAGATACAATCTCCAATCAAAGCCTTCCCCAGAACTCTCAATCGTAAAATTCGATTACAGTCACTTGTTTTGCGGGGAAAAGTTGTTTCATATACATGTACCAGCAAATGACCAGTTTAGGGTTAAGATGACAGCATTGTCTTTATTCCACAGGTTACCCACAAGGGCCCCCGCCCCAGGGCCATTACCCAAACCAGCCGTACGGTCAACAGGGCCAACAACAACAGAGTACTACCACCATCATCACGGCCCAACCCCAACAACAAGTTGTAGTCAGTGGAGGGTGCATTTGTGGGGTAAATATAGACAAGTCGTGAAACGTAATGCCTGGAAACAAAAATAGCGTTTAAAGATGGCACCGATACAAAAAGAAATATCATCCAACTGAGCTTTATTTGTAAGAAAGAGAAATAATTTTCAATTTAACTGGTCAAAAATCAACAAAAGAAAACATTAGTACTAAATTAACTAAATTCTCCGTAAACACACTTGGAAAAATAAACACCATTTAAATTGCATCCAAATCTGAGTTAAACTCTTGCAGTGGCAGTGATCGATGCAGAGTAGCAAAGGGAGATTACTGTGAGGAGTTTGATGCTTAAGTGGATTGTCAAAACCTCCTTTTCTCTCTCTTCCATCACAGCCAGCATGATGTCCGTCCTACTGGACGAGTCAGCCTTCCAATAGTTCTTTCTCTGTACGCCATGTGTGCACATATATAGTACATTTGGCTTTCTACAGCATTTGTGCTGGAAAATCTCTAGCTGCGATATCGAGCCCTTCAGTTTTGAAATGGTGAGGAAAGATATTAACGTTGTTGATAAAACTTTAAGAAGATGGTACGTGTTTAGCCCTTATAGTGCTGGAACCACTTCATGTTTATGGAAACAGGTTGGATCCAGGCCAGCCGCCAAGTACATTGGCGACTGGCCTGGATCTAACCTGTTTGCTTCTCTGAGTATCTTTCATTATCAAAATTAAGCAGATATTTAAAGCCTAGGAAAATAGACGACAAACATATTTTTAGAAGATTACCAAGCATTTGTAAGGGGTAACATTTAATCTATTTACTTGCAGGGTATGCCGTCAGAAAGCTTTACAGTGTGTGGAATATTGCTGGCCATCTGCTTCTTTCCGCTGGGAATACTGTGTTGTTTCCTACTGATGGAGAAGAGGTGTGACAGATGTGGGCGTGTCTTCTAGGCGAAATGGGCGTTACAGTCTACAACAGTTGGTGCGAATGGGCCTGTGTAGTTGCGGTTTTTCTTATCCACTTATGTTTAATGTTGCTTTTATTTTAAGTTGATGATTTTAATAGAAGTCTCAATCAAACAATAACACCTAAACGCAAGATTGATTCTTTTTTGGGTGTTCATTGTAATTGTCTTACAAGTCTTTAAATTGTTTCAGCAAAAAAACCCGATAATATTAATGATGATTTTTGTGCTTTCCTTTATACATGGATATTTGTTATGGTTTGTTGTTTTGTTAAAATGTGGTAATCCATTTAACCGTTCGCTCAAAACTATGTCCTGATACAGTCTCTAACTACTTTCCCGTGTGAGAAATCTTAGTGCGGGGCAAACACACATATCGTGCCAAATTCACCTAACGTCTTTACCTAACGTCTGGGAACAACAGAGTCCATTTAGGAAGAACATTGGATGTTCATGCAACGGCTTTTCATTCTTTTTTATACGGATCGACACTTCGAGTTCTGTTTATATTTTCATGTATCATTTCCGTTTCTGAAATCCTCTTCAGTCCTAGGTAGAATTTTACAAACTATTCTCTGCAAAGAACTTCCTCAAGTTCAATATAACATTCCTTCTTAATTCGATATTGAGAAAAGCAATATTGTAACGTTTGAGTCTTTATGAATCCTTTTCCGAGACGTCTACAATGACGTGCTACGTTACGATGTTGTACTTGTATTTGATACTATATATCAAACACAAGTACAATAGTGTCACGTCGCACGCCATGTATACAGACTTTGACTTGCTCAGAGTTTTAGTAAAACGCTACCCTGAACTGTATTTACCAAAGACCAAACACCGGCCTATTCTTGATATGTGCATTTAAAAACAGTGTGACAAAAGAACTTCCTCAAAACGAGGAATTGCTCCTCCTCTTATCGCAATGTTCTCTTGCAACTGTCGAAAAGAATATATTAGTCTTATACTTGATATTTATTAATGATATAACATTCAACTCCGACCCTCCATAAAGTTTCAACATGCGAGAATGTGAATACGGTCGATTGGTATTTTCAAAATGTTGCCAAGATAGTAAATTCGTACTTAACCCTTAAAATGCTGGGTAATTTTTTTAAAATAGATTTTTGGTTCGTCTGCTTTCCAAAACCATAAATACCTGCTAAATTCTGATGAGGATAGGTACTCAGAGTAGCAAACAGGTTAGATCACAGGTCAGTCGCCAATTTACTTGACGGCTGGCCTGGATCTAACCTATTTGCATAAGCATGAAGTCGGTTCCAGCACTATAAGGGTTAAAGGTTTTGGTATATGTATAAATTACTACTCAAAGAGTCTGAATAGGAGAGATGAAATGTTAATACCTTTCAAGAAAGAAACCATCCTCTTTAAATCACCGTTTGAGAGCGATTAAGTTCCGAGTGACAAATCAAAACTGACATAACAATGTGACATCGTTCATCGAGTAATGTTGCTAAACACATTTTAACAAAACGAATTGATTCCTGGCACGCAAGATGTCCATCTACAAAAAAAGTAGAAAAAAAGGATTTGTTCCAAAGAAATCCACCGAAAAGATCCAAGACAGATATCGTTTGTGTTAGATAAAATGTCATACAGTTCTAGAAATTGCCTTTGAATATGAAGGGTACAATGTAAGATTAGATATATTTCTGATTAGATCGCTCTGTAATTAACTGTGTCTTTATTGTAGATTAACGTTTTTATTTTCACGCTTTACTAAAACTAGAAACAAAGTATATGATAGAACAAGGACTCTTTTTTAATTTCATGTATAACGAATATGGAAAAACATATACTGATAAATGCTTTCGATGTAAATTTTGTTGTTGTTAATTGTATCTTTCACCCAAATAAAGTGATAACAAATTTATAATGTATCAGATGGTCTGTATTGTTAGTTTGTCATCAAGCTTTCAATTGATTGTTTCTTTGTAAAAGAGAATTTTAATAAGCATCTCTTTCTTTATTCTCATAACTGTTCTATAACAGAAATCATTGGAAGCACCTTTTGATCGGTTGTTGGAGACCGGTACAAAGCTAAAATGTTTTGTAAGATCTTTTACCTCCTCATGATCTGCAGCTTAAATTCGGCTACTCTCTGGTGGACGAAAATGGCGATACTCGATTTAACCCATATAATGCTAGGTAATTTCCTAAAAATAGATTGCTGTGTCGTCTACTTTCCAAAACCTTAAATATCTGCTTAATTTTGGTGATGAAATATAATCATAGTAGCACACAGGTTAGATCACAGATCAGTCTTCTGTGCATTTACTTGGCGGTTGGCATAGATCCAACCTGTTTGCATAAGCACGAAGTCGGTTCCAGCACTGTGCGGGTTAAAGGGACTTACTCAGAAAAGTGTGTCCTTTCTAGTGCCATGTGACAAGAGCGGTTAAACGTTTCCGAAGACCCGTGTGACGATGGTATTTAACAGTACAACCTACTGCTCTAAGCTTAGATCGTTAATTGCGAAAAATCACGGTTAAATGGTGTGTAATATAAATGTTATGTTTCTTCTGTACGGTTAACGAACGGGGTCGGAAAGCTGTCAACAATTTAGTTTTATGTTTCTTTAGAAATATATGTTGTTATTTAATCGGTAGAAAACAACTTTCATAACGTTTTGAAAAGTTGTCTGCAAACTCTTCCAAATTAGGCATTCCAAAATTTGGCGTTTGATAAAGGGTTAAAATGCATTCAAATATTTCAAAGCGCTTGACACAGTAAGCCACAGTTAGATTATGGTAATTAGGAAATGGACAGAACTGTTCCTGATAGAAAGAATAATATTGTCAGTCACTTCCATTTTATTAGAATCCATTAGCGGATTGCCTGTGTAATCTTACCATTAGAATGGTAGGTTATTTTCTTAAAATAAATTGTTATGCCGTCTGCTTTCCAAAACCTTTAATATCTACTTAATTTTGTACAGAAAAGATACTCAGAGTATCATACAGGTTAGATCAAAGGTCAGCCGCCAACTCACTTGGCGGCTGGCCTGGATATAACCTGTTTGCACAAGCATGAAGTCGGTTCCAGGGTACCGTTTTACTAAACAGTTTACGCTTAAGATTTCCGTAAGGCTAAAGCAACAGTTCCTCTTTTTTCAATAATTTGCTAAGCAATATTGCAAAGTAACACATCAATGTGTCTCTCCGAGACGCTTCCAATGACGTGTCACATTGCAATATTGTACTTTCATTGAAGATACTACCCATGTTTATCAATTATGACTCACGCAAACATTTTGCGTAAGTTGTTTAGTAAAACGGTACCCAGCACTATAAGTCTTAAGCAAATAAACGTGTTGGTGCTTTTCGACCAAATTTCATTTTACAAACAAAAACTCCAGCTGTCTATGTATGTGGTTTGGAAAATTATCAAATGTCAAAGATTTTTGACTAACAACGTATTGCTTTATTTTAGATGAGAACAATTGGGGCGCTTTTAACCCTTTCCCAAACAATAACGACATTTGACTACTTCGTTGCAGACGACTTTAGAAAACATTGTGAAAAAAGGAGAAATTGCTCGTAACGAGCAAATTTTCCTTTTCCCACAAGGTTTTCTGCTCTATCTGAAGAATGTTTTTCAATTTCATCACATTTTGGAATGTCGTTTGCAAACTCTTTCAATTTGGGACAGTCGAAAATTTGTTGTTTGGGAAAGGGTTAAATTGGCTTGATTGGGCCAAACGTTACGTGATTTAGTAGACCAAGGGACATTACATCATGTATTGGTCTCTAATTTCCGCCCAAGGGATTATAATGTCAACTAAACAAACTGTTATGTTCTAATTTAGAACTAGGTCTCGTTCTGGCCTTGATTTTAGACAGCAAGGAGACAGAAAAGACAGAACGTATGAAGGGTGAAATGATAACATTTTGTTTATATGTGTAACCAAGTTAAGAAAAACATGTAGCCAGACCAGGACTTGGACCCGCGACCTCCGCGGACCGTACGAACGCTCTACCGACTGAGCTGTCCAGCTCGCTTACACATATAATTATACCTTTTAAATGGAGACCCCTACTACATATGTAAATTAATTCAGCTGTTTTCCCGAGGCACATACAAGTTCATTTGAAAAAAAGAAAAGGATAAAAACAGAAAATCGGAAAAGACGGGCACAAGGATATAAAGACAAAACGACACAAAAACGTCAGGATGCTTTTGACATATTTCCGCTTTTCCCAAGAAGAAAACAAAGTTGCTCCTAATCTAAAGGTAAGGTCGCGTCATTTTTGTGAAAGTTCCATCGAAAATTCAGTAATGTTAACCCTTAGAGCGCTGGGTCATTTTCTAAAAATATATTTTTGTGTCGTCTGCTTTTCAAAGCTTTAAATATCTGCTTCATTTTCATGGGGAAAGATACTCAGAATAGCAAACATGTTAGATCGCTGGCCTGTGATCTAACCTATTTGCATAAGCTTGAGGTCGGTTCTAGTACTATAGGAGCTTACTCGTAATATTACTAACTTGGGAGCGTGCACGGCCACCGTTTTTTTTTACAAATAGAATAATTCGTTGTTGTCTTTATAACGTCTTGATGCTTTCACTTTATATGAAGCACTATTGACTTCGTGAAGCTGGTCTTTATGCTGCATCGAAAATTTACGAATTTATGTGAAAGGTTATTCTGTTAACGATGTATTATATCACGTTATATATCGATATGATATGAAAAGCTAATAGTCTCACTAATGAGCCGTGAACGAACCCTTTTTTCAACATATGGACATTTATCGTGCGAAGGCGTCAGTCAATATAGCAATAGCCTTCGAGACCAGAAATCTGGACAAGGCCCCTAACGGCAATTGGTAAGAGTATTTAACATGATATTAGCACACAGGTTCGAATCCTGACATTTGTGATTTAGATTTCATGAGGGACAGTCTCCGGACTGATAAACAAAAGGCCAAATGTTCTATTTAGCTTATCAATAACTTCGCACTGTGGTCTTTACGGATCTGAGACAGAAGACTAAGAAACCGATGCTTCAAAATTATTCATTACTATAGGTATAATAAGAAACAGGTCCCGTGCATATGGGTCCTCTTTGTCAGTGACGTACCACCATTTTTTAGTTTTGTAATGCCTTTTCTGTATGCCCCAGTACTAGGCTAGGGCTCTAGAGTGACTTGCCAAAGGCAACTCCTTCGAAGCAAAAGGTCCCAGTGGGACTCGAACCCGGGAGCCCACGAGTTCTGAGTCCACCTACTTAACCATTAGGGCCACGCAGGACCCGTGATCAAGGCATCCGCCTTTTTAACATTGGTTGTCACAAAGAATATTAACACTTAGTTTCTACGACTGTTTTTACTTTTAACATTGTGCGATTACAAGCTCAAAACATTATAAAGTGTTAATTACGTGACTGATATGCTCCTGTATTTGTTAATTGTTTTACATTTACTTCAAAAATCTGTTACCACCAAAATATCCCAAACTTTTACTTAAAAAACTGAATCAGTCAAATGACAACAAAACAAAATGGTATTCAGCTGACATGACATCAATTTTTGCTGCCCCCGTTTGATGAGCTTGCAAACGGATAGAGTCACTGTCAGTCTTTAGACTATTAGTTATCTAAATTGAAATAATGGAAGACCATGTTCAAAGTTATTTCAGAGATATCATCAAAACTGGAGAGCCTAAGGGAGTGGCAATTATTAAACCTGAGAATGCTTAGTGATTTGCTAAAAATAGATTTTTTTGTCGTCTGCTTTCAAAAAACACTAAATATCTACTTAATTCTGATGAGGAAAGATATTCAGAGTAGCAAATAGGTTGGATCCAGGCCAGCCGCCAATTACTTGGCGGCTGGCCTTGATCCAACCTGTTTGCATAGGCCTGATATCGGTTCCAGCAGAATAAGGGTTAAGACATTTCACTGAATAAGATGGAGTGAAGAAACGTGTCTGCTCCTTTTTGACATTTCTATGAATCGAACTCATTAATACAAACTCGTTTGAAGTTTAAGAACAATGGGGTTCTGACGAGTGGCGACGGGTTGTTAAATGTCTCCTTGTGATGTTTAATTACGCTCTTTCTCTCCCCATTACTTCATGAATCTGAAAGGTAACATACGCGTTCATATAGCCTTGAGGAAAGCAATTATTGTACACGTATGCCTCCAAAACCACTCAATCAAGAACGAAATCCTCCGTTACTTTTAGCTTATTTATTTTACATTGATTGTGACGGAAGCTTAAAGATTGTTGAATTTACCATAGATGCTTGATGGCTGCTTCCTGGTTACATGACCAGAAATCGCGCCGATTTGTAGGTTAGCTCCGACATTTTCACCTCGTATCTAGCGAGTACTGAACCTGGGACTCTTGATAACAGAACCGACGCCCTACCACTGCCCCCACCTCCTCCCCCCTCCAAACTAAACTAAACTGTTAAGTCAAATATAGCCTTTATAATTAAGATAAGGAATGTCGTTTCTAATGACCCCTAAATAGATCTGTAAGAAGTCGATTAGATGCTGCATTAAATGGACTAGAACTTCGTTTAATCTATAAGTCATGTCTTTGATTTAACCTTTACCATTTTTAGGCAACTGGCAACTAGATTGAGAACAGTAACACAAACACATAAGAACCTAAGATACCCATACAACACGATTAAGTTATTGATAAATAATGGGATGATAATGACATAATCATCTTACAAAAGGCAGAACTCAAAATCATCACCTAATAATCGCTTCTGTTAGTAAGCCAATCGGAACTATTCGGGTATTTCCGTGAGCTGTGTTTTCATTGGATAAACCCGATGTGTTCAGATTGTTAGTAAGCTTTACTTTCAACCGTTTAACCCTTTTTAAAAACAACAAAATTTGGACTGTCCAAAATTGAAAGAGTTCGCAGACGACATTTCAAAATGTGATGAAATTGAAAAATATTCTTCAGATAGAGCAGAAAACCTTGTGGGAAAAGGAGAAATTGCTCGATACGAGCAATTTCTCATTTTCCCACAATGTTTTCTAAAGTCGTCTGCAACGAAGTAGTCAAATGTCGTTATTGTTTGGGAAAGGGTTAATATGTTTTATCATGGCGCTGCGAAGTGAACCAAGTTGTGTGTCACTGTTTGAACATTATTTTTACTTTCCAAAGCCTATGACCATTTGCTAACATGACCTCGTTTTGTCGAGAGCTAAACCAGGAGCTATGATTGTTGAAAATCACCAGCATCTGATGCATGAAATACAAAGGGACATCCACAATCATGTTTTCGCCTCATTTAACAACCTTCCTTTATCGATGGCTAATGGCTAAGTAGTTTCACATGGAATAGTTCATTTCCCTTTTTTCATTAATAAATGACAGATTTGACATGAAACAGCTTTTAAATCGACATATCTCCTCTCGAACTATCCATAAGAATGTGCTAAAAAACGTTGTGACAAACGAACAAAAAATGCTCATTATAAGCAACTCCCCACTTGCCACAAAGGACAGTCAAACTTATGTAAAGAGACCAGCCTATGGAATTGGGAAGATTGGCTGTTTAAAACTGTTTTACACAAATTCTAGTGTAGTACACTAAAGATCTAACAATGGGACTTTCTATATTGGTTGTTTAAGGAAGGTTGGCTGCTTCAAAGGATGATGGTTTAACACAAGTTGGATCATTCAAATTTCGTCATACGTTCAAACGTGTCTATTTGAATGGAAATAATGAGAGTGGAATTCGAGATGTTAGGTACCGAAGTCACGTTCCTTAATGGTCACAACAGGTAATTAAGGCTTATAAGCTTATCACCCGCACAGCTTACCACACATTAACACATAACGTCAGATTCTTGCGTCTTGCACAAAACGACTTTCAAAAAAACATTGAAAAAGCATTGTGGCAAAAGGAGAAATTGCTTGTGACAAGCAATTTCTCCTTTTGCCACAATGCTTTTTCAATGTTTTCGCATATCATAGCAGCAAAACCGAAGGTTTATTATATATTTACAAAGATTTTCTGAAGTCGTCTGCTTCAAGTAAAACAAATGTCTGTAGGTGGTAAAGAGTTAAGGCACCTACTTCAGATTCATTGTATACGCCATTTAGGGTCGTGCAAAATCAACCTATGATGGCTATGTGGCTGACACTATTTCCTAATGATATCACATTATCTCAACTATTTGGAAGTGTTGGTTCATCGTAAGGAACGATATCAGATCAAACGGGTAAAATGTTAAACCTGATGCATCAAGTCACCTAGAGAACTACATTTTCCTTTATATATCATTAAGTTCAAGGCATTAAAGAAAACAGTAATAGCATCTCCATACTCTAACAATAGATTTTAAAGTCTGCTGCAAAGTCACAATCTGTCAGAATAAGGTGTTGCAAAGATTTCTGAACCACATTCAACACAGCTGTTTTTACGCGAAATTCGTACTGATTCGAGATTAGCCAATCTGTAAACATCAGTCTGAGTGTTAGCTTGTTACGTTTCTATTCATTGTTTGGAGTTACCGGTAGACTTTTTCTTTCGGGGATTAGTCGTTATTTTTCCAATAATTTTCACTTTGTAGTTACCGTTTTCGTGAAGAAATTCAATATATTTTTGACCAGAAAATACAATAAATCAGTGTTATTGTTTTAAGATGTGTCAACAACATCGATAGCCATCTTAAACGCAGTTCAATGAGGCATTTTAAAATGACTTCTCTTACCATAGACCTAAGTCTAAATCGTATCAAATATACTCGCCCGCTTAGGTTTACATGTCTGTTTTAACAGCGGGATAGTTTCGTCGGATTCGGTGGCTTTGGGAAAATGTCATTAAGTAATGGTGAGTAAATACCGGAATTGCTGGAGTTGGTATACCGCTAACTTTTTGTCCTTCTTTATTCTATATAAAAACAGCCATTTTGGACCCTTCACAGTGCCTTCCATGACAAGATGCATTGTTAATCCATGTTGTTTCACTTGTCCACACTCCGTACCCTATCAGAATTTCACCTAAGAACCATGCCGAAGATGAGCTACTTTTTTCGCTATCGGCAATCTCTTTTTGTCACCCCCAAAACGAGTATTAAAAAACTGGGCAAAGCGAATGGCGTCTACCTTATTGCTTCGCCACCCGCGAAAGTAGTTCTGGAAAAAAAGCAACAAACCAAAGGTTTAAAACATAGCCAGTACCCACAAAATATCAAAACAGTCAAAAGCCCCCCTCTTCTGTCCTAAAAGCATATAATTAACATACAAAGTAACATTCTAAATTTACATTAACTACTTTTGAATGTACAACGACCTCCGGAAGTAAATTCCTGAGTGGTCTCTATCCTGGAGTACAGTGATCACCTTGTTATTAGAAGAAGCGTATTCAGGCGGGGCATCACGTGACTAATGTTTACGATCTTATTTCCGAACAAGATGGCTGCGCCCAGGTATTTTTGCTTTTTTCAAACTAATTTTGCCAATGATAGCCACATTGTGTTCACATCAACTTTCCGGTTTTGGTGGTTTATGATAACCCCTGCTTTATAACGTCGTTACGTCTAACACTTGGCAGAACAATCGTAATCGACGACATTAAATGAATTGGATTCGAAAATATCTATGAGTAGTGTATTGTGTAACTACTGATATTTTTTATTATTTAGTGGAATGTATAATGTGCGCTTGTATGAGTCTGTGAATGTGAGGGTGTGTTTGTGCACACAGACGTGAATGTGTGATGAGTATGTTTTTCTTTATAGGTACGAACTTTCTAGTATATCAATGTTTATATTGTTTTTCATGTTATATGACGAATAACGGTTGTTTAGGTTAACAAAAACTGCGAATCTATTTTTCATTATATACAACTATCGGAACGTGTCAATTAGAATAAGGCTAGGCACAGTATAAAGTAACGTTGGTAAGGAAGGTCTGCTGAGCCTGGAAGGATATTTCTATTGGTCTCTTTGAGAAACGTAAATCAGTGCTGTCCTTTTATTGGGATCGAAATACACTTCATTTACTGTGTAAATATATCAGCGAATAACAGCCGTGCATGCGGGGTTAAGATAAACTATGCAACAAACCGGTCAAATGTTATTATTATTTGGTAATGTTTGAAGCAATTCAACAGATTTCGCAACTGAGATGTGTGAGTGAACAAACTCCAACATTTGACGATATTTAAACCATCAACGATGAAAATGGTGCTGCCTTTGAAATGTTGGATCACTATTTGTGTGTTCAATTGACCACCGAATCCATCGAGGTTCGATTCCAGAACAGTCTAATGTGGGTACACACTGACGAATGTAAAGGATTACTGTCTCAAATTAAAAACAAATACAACATACAGAGCGTAATATATCAGCATATCTCTGTACACATTGAAATATAATTTTATTTTTTTCATATGGGTTTTCACATCACGTCAACACTATTTCAGTTATGTTGCAATACCCGACTCTAAGTGATTGAAGAAAACTCTATATTCAACTGCTTTTAAGGGCTGGTCAAGCCGGGTAGAAACATCAGTACTCCGGAAAGTCGGAAAACTGCCTCTCGTGCAAATCCAAATACCATCACCGGGGTTTAAACCCACGCGGAGAGATGCCATATGATTTCAAGTTATGTACTCTTACCACTAGGCTACAGAGGCCCCTATCTTTTTTTAAATAAGCAATTGTGAGAAGAGGAACACTATAAAGGTCGGGGTGACATGCTTCCGCTAAATGTCGTGATTTGTTTTTAACCAAATAGTTCTAAATCCCAATATAGGAAGTTAATTATGTTGCTTGCAATCAATAATCGGGAATAAAACGTGAATGGGCTCGGCGGGGCTTTGTCTAGTTACATCGGTATGTGTACTGAATGGGTCTATAAAAACATTGACATCTTTTCTTTTATTTCATGGGAAGAATTTGTTTAATGCCCAGCTTGAAGCAAAAAAAAAAAATGATTGAAAACAGCATCTCCTCTGCGTTACAAGGCAGCAATTGAGAAACAGGTACTGAACTCGAGCATCTATAGGGTTATATGTCAAATGAAACTGTTGTTTAACTTAGGTAAAGTTCATTAACGAAAACACTCGACTGAAAAAGAAACCAAAATACGTTTCCAAAGGCCCACGTGACAACGGAATCTAAAATACATCATCTTATTCTAAGTTTAGATCGTTGTTTACGAGAAAACCCGTTTACACGGTATGAAATATCTGCAATATAAGTGTTCTATATCTTTTCTAAACGGTTATGCACGGTAATGCAAAGCTGTCAATAATCTAGTCTTATGTAATTTTAAAAATATATGTTATTATTTCATCGGAAGAAAATCTCAGAACAAACGAAATCCAGAATCAGGAACCAAATTAAACAATGACTGAGATATAAACTATTTGTTCAAATGCAATAATTTAGTTATCACTTTTAAGATATTCATTTTAGTTAAAAACCTCTTAATTGGATCTGTCCTCCCATCGTTTTAGCTAATTCATTTTATCCTATCTAGATCTGTGGTATCTTGTGCTGAGTTTCATTTGGCATACTCGGATAATGTTGACCGTACATTTATGCAAAAACCAAGTAATTCGAAATGAGCCATTAATTTACAGATAAAGATGATGTTCAATCATACTTTATCAATTACATTGCCAAAACGTATCGAGAATTTTTAAAGCGCGGCATAAAATGAGCGCTTGGAACATTAAAAGGTTGGTTTTTACCGTTAGTTAATGGTAAATTACGGGGGTTTCATCGAAAATGAAAACCGAGTTAATGACCGTTAGGGATGCTAAAAACCAATTAAAACACCATAAACACCCTTCAATAGAAACCAAGTTGACGTTTTACTTTTTTCTTAGAGATAAACATTTTATTATAATATGCAAACGAGACAAGACAACACAGTCCCTAGTTCGATTCAACCAGCATTCTATCAGTTGTAAAGAACCTTTCGACAAAACAGACGTTTAATCCCGTTTCGAAACCTCGGGTCCATAAACCCGTACAATACCGGATTCAGCACACAGTTCACAAAGTAAAGCCTTAGAAATAAGAAATAAACAGCTTTTTCCGAGTTAGATATCGTTTGAAGGATATTCTTTTCGGCCACTACAGAAATAAGAATGATGTAGACTGATAACGTGATGACGAAAACAGTGGTGAGAACCAGCATAATAATCGTCTTCCGCTTTAACCGAACATCGGAACCAGTCGCACGTTTTCCAGTTCCGGTTCTGCTGAACGCTAAACTAGCTCGACTACCATCAGATCTGGTTGACACTTTTGAGCGATATGATTCATTTCTATTATATTTGGCTGATTTCTTTCCGTGTAGTTCATTTTCGCGAATCCGTTCTGACGTTAAAGTATCATCAACGTCTGGCGTCAAGGTGACGTCATCGAGAGAAATAAACGTTACACTTCTCTGTTCATCGGCCATGTCCGTTGCCTCCGTCGAAAATCGACTCATGACTATATGCTCAGTGTATGAATTGCTGTCTTGCAAAGAACCCCGAGTGATCGACGTTTCTCGTTGTACATGTGCTCCCGTAGTGACGTCATGTGAAGACACCCGTTCAGAGAGTGTGTTAAGGCTGGTGCTAGAACAGTGTGTATTTTGGTCGAGCGTAGAAGAGGAACAGGCTTCTGTTAAAAGTGCATCAGCGTTACAAAACAGTTTCTTAGCCGTGAGGACGTTAAGGATCGTTATAACGACCATCATGATGGCGACCGGAACATAGACACACGTGATATACACGAACGGGTAATACGTATCCTCACTGAACTCGCTCGATTTCTCGCACACGGACACATTAACGCTGACGTCATCAACGCTGTAAACGTACGTCTGTTTACCCCACAGTACAGTTATCGGCGCCGCGACAACAATGGATATAAGGACGGCTGCCGAACACAGACGTAACGCCAACGACGGCTGGACTTGCCAGGCTAGGGGTCGGCATATCTTTCTCTGTCTGTCAAACGCCAACAGGAGCAGGATGGACGCGGATCCCCAGGCCCCGAACACGTTAAAAAAGGATTTTATTTTACAGATCCATTCATAGTTCTCGTATTTATACCAGTTCAGTTGTGAGAACACTTCGCCTGGGACGCAAGTAACGCAGCTCGTGAGGTCGATCCAGGCCATAAATAACACGAAACACCGGAAGTTGCTTCTCTCCGAGCGGCGCCGGGAATACACGAGCAGTATTAGAAGGTTTCCGAACAATCCGATGATGTTCTCTATGGCAACTAAAATTGTCACGGGCAGAACCGCTTCACGCATATTCCCGTTCACATAATCTAAAGCATGCGGCTCGGATACCATCGGATGTAGGGAGGAATTGTCCATCGTGGTAGAATTCAAAGAAAATAGCATAGTCATGTTTTATTCTCCTATTCACTGTTATAATTTATTACAATAGTGTCCAGGTTAAATATCATGTTCATTTGAAAATGCATGCAAATATCATTACTCGCTATTCTTTGAAGGGCAATTCTGCGAAACTACAGTGAGATAAATCACTTCGAACTCAATCCGTCGAATATTGGTATCACTTTGAAACTTAAAACACCAGTGACCATTACATGTAATCTTAATTCCTGTCAGAACATAGACATTTTGAAAAAAAAAACACGTTATTATCAACGGCACTGAATAAAATAATGTATATAGTCATTATTGAATATATATAATACCATACAAAAATATCCGCTCATTTAGTTTTCTCTGAACTAAACTCCATTGTTCTCTTTAACAAAATGCCGTCGACGCTTGCTCATATTTCCAGCACCCTCATCTTTGTTCAAGATTGATAGTGTTCGTTGCGTGAAAGCGGCGCAGCGGAAACCCATTATCCAGCCAGATCTGTCATACAGAAAGTCGGAATAAATTCGTCACAGAAACATGAAATCAAAGTCAGGTGCCAATCGCCAATACTGCCTTGTGTTGATATGAGCTGGATTAACACCAACTGCTGATATATAATGGGTTGACCCTTCATATCATATTATCTTAGTTAATCGCAGCTGAAGTAGAAACCTTAAAAACCAGTCGTGACCACAGAGAAATTGCTCATGATAGGCAAATTCTTTTTCTTTTTGCCACAACGTGTTCTCCCAAGAATCACAAAAAATCTCGTATTTTAATAACTTTAATTTTTCGTCTGCTGCTGCTCCCAATTTAGACCAGTCACATACTTCCATATGAAGGAAAATGTTACTAAAACACACGGAAGAATCTGTATTCCCGTGGTGCGGGAATTTCCCACTTTCCGAGTTTCTGTATCATGCGACATATGAACTGTTAACCCTTATAGCGCTGGGACCGACTACATGCTTATGCAAATAGGTTAGATCCATGCCAGCCGCCAAGTGAATTGGCGGCTGGCATGTGATCTAACCTGTTCGTTACTCTGAGTATCTTTCCTCATCAAAATTAAGCAGATATTTAAGTTTCGGAAAGCAGACGACACAAAAATCTATATTCAGAAAATGATCCAGCATCCAAATGGTTAAAATCAATATCGATAAAGTTACTATATTTAATGATGATTCTTCTTAAAACATTTAAATGAAAGGTACAGGTTAATTTTTTATAGTGTCACCCATATTGAAAGGGCCAGCCAGTTTGGGCATATGAGACACTATTTACTGATTATACCAAGTACCTCTAAAGTTCTATCACTATGCCAGGCGCCTAGCGGATATTAATCGGTAATCATTAAATTTAACAGGCTCGCGAATAAAAGACTGAATCTGCTCATTATTATCACTCACCATTTGGCGAAATGTCTGTAAGCTTCCAATGCGTTTTAGTAGAGATGGAAGTGAAACTACTTTGTTTGGTTTCATTTTAATGACGTTATATCTAATTAATCGTTTAACAGGATACTAGCGCTCAGAAAAACTGCAAAACTGTGAAAACTAAGTTATAAATTATGATAAAATATGTTGAAACATAGCGAAACACCACACGATCATGACAGTATAACGCCTGCACTATTTATCATCTATGTTTCAAAGTGGTATTTTCAAATTGTGTACCCACCAATTTAACTTCATTGTTTGCATTCGAGCAACATCTAAAATAGCAAGAAACGCTCCGATTAATGAGTGGCGATCACCTGGTTAGAAAAATCACGTGAAACACATAGAAATTATCCATTGTCATTTACCAAACACCAAATACGTGAAAATTCAAAGATGAGAAATCATCGGCTTTCATTGGTTCCCGACGTTTCTCGGCTTATTGACCTTCTTTTATCGGTAATTGTAAACAAACCTTTTCACTCGTTTAAAAGCATCATGTGAACGTGTTACCGTCCCAGTTCTTCTTTAAAAGGACATTTCAAGTTCATTTAAGTTAATTGTCAATTAGTCTAGAACTTTCACAATTTAAGGATTCATGAGCGCAGGTATGGCTGAAATCGTGCCATTGAAATTAGCTCGAGCGAGATTTGCACTTGCAGGGAGGCTGTTCGAATGGCTAATTTTTGTAAGAACGTATAATTTTTAAATCATACACTGAATGCGTGCTATTCAGTCGATTGCTATATTAGAGACTATCTATGAACCTCGTATTGTTTTCTGTTCCTCAGGAGTCCATATTACAGACCTTTATAGTAGTTTGTTGAACAACAAACCCTTGACAACTTATTCCATGGGTAAATCCCAGACTCTCCTCATCCTTAGTCCCCAAACTGCCCCATCCTAAGTCCCCAAACTGCCCCATCCTAAATCCCCAAACTGCCCCACCCTTAGTCCCAAACCTACCCCATACTAAGTCCCAAAACTACCCCACCCTATTTCCCCAAAATGTCCCATCCTTTGTCCCAAAACTACCCCACCCTAAAAAAACACTGCCCCACATTAAGTCCCAAAACTGCCCACCCTAAGTCCCCCAAAATGCCCAACCCTAAGTCCCCAGACTGTCCCATCCTAAGTCCCCAAACTATCCCACCCTGAGTCCCAAAACTGCCCATCCTAAATCCCCAAACTAACCACAGCCTAAGTCCCCAAACCGTCCCGTCCCCAAACTGCCCCCCCCCTAAGTCCTCAAACTGCCCTATCCTAAGTCCCCACAATGACCCCCCCCCCCATCCTACTAAGTCCTCAGACTGCCGCCCCCCCCCAATCCCCCCCCCTCTAAGACCCCAAACTGTACCCACCTCAAATTCCCACACTGCCCCATCCTCAGTCGCCACACTGCCCAACCCCAAAGTCTACACTCTGACCCCACCCTAAGTCCCAACGCTTGCTCCATCTTAAGTCCCAACACTGGCCCCACCCTTGGTAACTTCACCCAGTGCCCTGTAGGTTAGTTGGATTATTATTTAAAGAAGAACTGGTTCATTCTGATACATTTCTTTAAGTCAAGTCAAACCTGGCAGCGTAGTCTGTGTTCAATTGTGTTTGTTTCCTGTGGGTTTTACGTTGCATCTATACTATATCATTTATGTGGCGATTCCCGGCTTGCAGTGATGGAGGAAATTCCCACAACACAACTACCCACAAAGGCTCGTCAAGCCGGGTAGAACAATCTGCATTCCGTAAGTCAACAGGGAAGATACGCCTTATAAATATCATAACACCGTCACAGTGTGTGGTCGGGGGCGATTTGTCACATCTGGAGTAATTGTAAACGATAAGGCATACCACCATCTTGGATTCACATCGTCATTCATCGTATTGTAAAACTTGACTTTAATCTTCTCAATGAGACAAAAACACTCAACACCTTGTTTGCATGTGTGGAGTAGCTTTAAAGGGACTATCTCACAGAACGTTTTGTGTGGGTTACAAATAATAAAGGGACTATCTCACAGAACGTTTTGTGTGAGTTACAAATAATAAAGGGTCTATCTCACAGAACGTTTTGTGTGAGTAACAAATAATAAAGGGACTATCTCACAGAATGTGCAGTGTGAGTAACGAATAATAAAGGGACTATCTCACACAATGTGTTGTGTGAGTAACAAATGTTAAAAATATTACCTAAACAATCTTCATCACTAAATAAATGACCATTTTCAATAATAAGGCTTTATTTTAAAATTCTGAAACCCTGTGTTTTCATTGAATAATTGTGAAACTTATGGGTTGCTCTCGGAAGTACCCCCGTCACATGATTAGAGTGTCGACCCATTTCATAAGCTAGGTCCATAACACTATTACTGATTTCATTTATTTCGCAGGACGGAAATAGATGATCAGTGTTTACAAAATAATCTGTTTAAACGGTTTACTAAACCTGCAACATAAGTGTGCTTTATCTTAACTAGACAGTTATGCATTGAGATGAGAAGTGTATAGATAACCCAAGTTTCTGTAAGATGACAGGACTCTGTCATCTTTTCTTCTGGAATCAAGAAGATACAACCATTTGGTTTGACAGCGACGTTAATTCTGTACAATTCTACTTTAGTCCGTTATCAGGTTTAGACTTCATATTCTAAGCGAATACCGTACTCCAAATACTGAGAAGGCATATTAAGTTAAGGTTTATTTCGGACATAAGGTGTCTTAACCAGTGCCGTACAATAATGTTTCTGTTATTGTAACGGCTTTCAATGATCCACCAGTACTGGGCTAGGGCTCTGAACTGACTTGCTAAAGGCCACTCCCACGAAACCAGAGGTCTCGGTGGGGCGCAAACCCGGGAGCCCCGAGTCCATCACTTTAACCAATCAGTCACAGGACCCATATCATTGAAGAGTTAACGCATGTCATTACAACTTTTACATAATTTGATCACACAGTTCCCTGGATCCAGATTGGTGGAATATAATTATAACATCGGAACGATGTCGTAATATCCTCATTACATGTAAGCTACGTAGAGTTTCATTTAGAGAGGCAAGTAATGCCATTGTTGAGGACGGGGATGTGTGCCATACATGTAATACAGAATTTGAAATCGTATGGCGCTTCTCAGCATGGATCAAACAATGGTGGCAGAATTTGGACTTTCATGAATGGTAGTCTCCTGCGACTGACTTACGGAATGCCGATGGCTCTATCCAGCCCTTATGGGTTGTTTATTCCTGGGTCTTCCTCCATCAATACAATTTGGGCATCGTACGACAGCTGAAATACTGTTAACACAATGCAAAACCCCATATACATGTAAATAAAAGTAACATAACTTCCATCGCTCTATTTTGTGGCTTTACATAGTCTGTGTATCGAAACCGCGACCATCCACCCTCGAGGTTGACTGTTCCACTGTAGTCACAACATCCACAGGGGCTTTAGCCAATACAAAAACCCATTATAGATCTAGGGTTTGGGGGGGGGGGGTGTGAGTCCCTGTGGTCAAAATGGACTGAAACATCATTAGGCAACACTTTTTCATTCCAATTACCAACTTAATCGATCAACATTTGTTGATCTCGTGCTGGCGCAATGGTTCTTTTTTCTCAATACAATTGCATTCGTCGTTACAAGGTTCATGTTATAAGTTTACTTCATAAGTGCTCGCATTTTGCTTTGAAGCATTTTAAGAAGGAAATAAACACCATTGTAAAAAAGGAGACGTTGCTCCTTTCATAGCATTTTTCTTAAGGTGGGCCTACATTTGAAAAAAAATGTTTAAGACGCTTTAATATGAACGTTATTGGTCACTAGTCACTAGTCAAGTCCAATTGATTCATTTAATGTCGGAAGCAATAATCGCTAAACTCAAGATAATATTTTACGACCATCAGGAAGTTACGAGTGCTTGAAGTTTTAAACTCGCACATCGCTTTGACATAACCGTTTTTGGTCAGAAACATGTCCCATTGGTTCATTTAACGTCGAAAGGTAATTCGCTATGCTGATTCTCGACCTCAAGACCATATTTCAATACCATCAGCAAAACACGAGTACTTGCTGTTTGAAAAATGCTCATAATAAATGATTTTAACCCATAGAATACTGGGTAATTTTCTTAAAATAAATGTTTGTGTCGTCTGCCTTTCAAAATCTTAAAATAACTGCTCAATTTTGATGAGTAATGATACTCAGAGAAGCAAACAGGTTAGATCACAGACCAGCTGCCAATTTACTTGGCAGCTGGCCTGGATCTAACCTGTTTGCATAAGCATTAATTCGGTTTCAGCACTGTAAGGGTTAACAACTTCGCCTGTATAGTGTCGTCTCTTCACCACATGCGCCGATACGAAAATAATCCTATGCGGGTTTGTACCTTGTTAGAAGCTCAGTTCGTTTCTAATGAGTACCAACATCATACACATGTAGATATTCTTTTTTTTATAAGAATCCCATTTTGTATTGGCTTGTGTGGTGTTGATCAGCTCTCCTACACTTGTCCATTGATCGACCAATGAGGAGGTGGTTAAATATTTGTCAAACACTCACATTGTCGAATCGATTCCTCACTATATATCGACATTTCAAGAATGCCTGATCCCCTGTACCCACTTCCTCCATTAACCCCTTACCAAACGCCTGATTTTGGACTGTCCCAAATTGAAAGAGTTTGTAGACGACATTTCAAAAATGTAATGAAATTAAAAAAAATAATGACAGAAAACATTATTATGAGCAATTTCTCCTTTTCCAGAGTCGTCTGTTACAAAGTGGTCAAATGTCGTTATTGTTTGATAATGGGTTAAGATGACCTTCTGTCCAAACCTGGTTTGTTGACGGACTTCAGCTTAACAAAGCTTTCAAGATTATTTTAGATATATCCGGTCAGACAAAACACATATCTATGTCTATGATTTTCATTTATTATCATTGTTTGGCCTAGGAGACTAAATGCTTTCTCAAATAAACACATTAATCAGTTGTCACAATAAAATATGATATCTAATATTGGATAAAGTAATCGTCAAGAAAAGTATTTGTTAATCAGATTGTAGACTTGGGACCCCTGTACTGGGTTTTAACAGAGCTACATGTATATATAACTTGGTCCATATCAAGAACAGATAATACACAAGTTATTTAGGCTTCAGTTTTATTTCAAAAACCAAAGCTTTTGGGAGTATTTAGAATTGGGTGAAATCCCCCTAATTTTGGAAAGCTCTGTAAATCACCAAGTTTATGGAATCGAGTGAAATCGTCAAGTTCCTTGAAAGTTCTGTAAATCGGCCAATTTTTGGAAAGCTCTGTAAATCGCCCAATTTTTGGAATTGAGAGAAATCAGCCAATTTTTGGAAAGCTCTGTAAATCGCCCAATTTTGTGGAAAGCTCTGTAAATTGCCAATTTTGTGGAAAGCTCTGTAAATCGCCCAATTTTTGGAATTGAGAGAAATCATCCAATTTTGTGGAAAGCTCTGTAAATCGCCCAATTTTTGGAATTGAGAGTAATCATCCAATTTTGTGGAAAGCTCTGTAAATCGCCCAATTTTCGGAATTGAGAGAAATCGTCCAATTTTCAAAAGCTCTGTAAATTACCAATTTTCAAAAGCTCTGTAAATCGCCCAATTTTTAGGAAAGCTCTGTAAATCGGCCGTTTTTTTGGAAAGCTCTGTAAATCGCCCGTTTTTTTGGAAAGCTCTGTAAATCGGCCGTTTTTTTTGGAAAGCTCTGTAAATCGCCCAATTTTTCGGAAAGCTCTGGTAATGGCACATATTTTGGAATTGGGTGAAGGTCTCATCAAACAATTGAACAGAAACAGTGACATGGAGTGATCATTGATCAAAGAAACATCTTTTAAACCCTTAGAATGCTGGAACCAACTTCATGCTTTTGAAAACAGGCTAGATCATGGCCAGCCACCTTAGTTAATTGGCGACTTGCCTGATATCAAACATTTTTGCTACTACGAGTATCTTTCCTCAACAAAACTAAGCAGATATTTAAAGTTCTGGAAAGCAGACAACACAAAAATCTATTTTTAGAAAATTACCCAGCATTCTAAGGGTTAAAGGGACCAAAACCCGATGAACCATGAATGCACTTATCACTAGGAACACGAAGAAACCATTTAAAAATAACGAACATGCAAAGACCATTTCCCATGAATCAAACAGTAATCCATGAATATGAGGCCTTTTTCCAATAAGTAGAAATATGAGGCTTTTCCACATAAAGACTGCCAAACTTCTGTTTTTTCATCGATAAACTATTTATTAGCCATAACCCTATACATTAGGCCAACTTCTCATGAATAGATTGAAAATAATAATAATTGAATTTTAGCATTGATAATAAGGGAGTTTGGAAACTGCAATAAACATATTACCAAAAAATATATTGCCGACGACTCTCATTATGGGAAAAGGAAAAATTGCCCGTAATGAGCAATACTTCCTTTTCCCACAATGTTTCCTGCCATCTTGGAGATTATTTTCAATTTCATCACATTTTGAAACGTCATCTGCAAGCTCTTTTCATTTGGAACAGTCCAAAATTTGGCATTTGGTAAAGTGCTGTAACTAACAAGACTGATAATGAATTTTCCAAAAATGCATAACCTGGGGTGCCAACACTTTGGGTGTATACCAGTACATACAGGCGGCCAGGACACCAAGCTAAAACAGGAATGCCCACATATTGTAAAATCTACGAACCAACATCAACTCTCTCCCATGGGATAAAGTAGATTTTCAGACATTTAATAAGTCATCCAATTCAAAGGCTTCTAACTCATTTTAATAAGGCAAATGAAACTTAAGTGATTATGAAGGGGAGTTTTCCTATTTCCTTCAAGATTTGATAGGAATTATTTAACTACAAGATTGGAACGAAGACACAATAGTCTAGTTTACTCAAGGGCAATAAATATGCATGCTTAATTTTAAGAGTATAAATGTTTCATGCTGATTCCAAGGGAAACTTAGAAAGAAGAATTCATTCTCCTACGCAGTGATCTCCCATCTAAGTAAATAAGGAGATCTCATTCCTGTCCTGCAGAGTAGAAAAGGAACGTAATCCTGCCAGAGTTTGGGAGGAATTGGTGCCCATTCTAAGCATCTTTAATCCTTTACAAAGCGCCAAATTTTTGACGGTCCAAAATTAAAATAGTTTACAGGCGACAATTCAAAATGTGATGAAATTGAAAAATAATTTACTGCGGGGCAGAAAACATTGTGGGAAAAGAGAAATTGCTCTTTAAGAGCAATTTCTCTTTTTCCAACAATGTTTTCCAGAGTCATCTGCAACACACTGGTTCAATCTGGTTATTGTTTGGTAACTGGTTAAAGGTTTACAGTATCCAGAGTTTGGATAAATAAATAATGACAACTCATGTGTGATGCTCAACCAATTATTTAATTCATAGGTTTAGAACAATAGTTTATTTGATATGAAAAGAAATTCAAACAGTGCAATCGATTCCTGAAAATGACTCTTCATACAAATATGTTACACCCTAAATTTTAGGCCATGTCTAATGTATTAAATGCTTGTGTACTCTCCACATAACTTTATATATGAGGGAATTGGTAGTAATTATATGTGTTTTTTTGCAAAAAGGAAAGATGTGTAATCTGCATTAAGGTAAACTGTGTAATCAGATTCGTCCATTATTCTGCATTAAGGTAAACTGTGTAATCAGATTCATCCACTATTCTGCATTTAGGTAAACTGTGTAATCAGATTCATCCATTATTCTGCATAAAGGTAAACTGCGTAATCTGCATTAAGGTAAACTGTGTAATCAGATTCACTCACTAATCTGGAAAAAGGCAAACTGTGAGATCTGCATTAAAGTTTAGCATGTAACCAGATTCAACCACTACTCTCCATCAAGGTAAACTGTGTAATCTGCATAAAGGTAAACTGTGTAATCAGATTTGTCTATTGTTCTGCATTAAGGTAAACTGTGTAATCAGATTAGTTCACTGTTCTGCATTAAGGTAAACTGTGTAATCAGATTAGTTCAGTGTTCTGTATTAAGGTAAACTATGTAATCAGATTTGTCCACTGTTCTGCATCAAAGTAAACTGTGTAATCTGCATTAAGGTAAACTGTGTAATCAAATTTGTTTACTAGCATTAAGGTAAACTGTAATCAGATTTGTCCACTGTTCAGCATCAAGGTAAACTGTGTAATCTGCATTAAGGTAAACTGTGTAATCAGATTTGTTCACTGTTCTGCATTAAGGTAAACTATGTAATCAGATTTGTCCACTATTCTGGATTAGGGCAAATTGAGTAATCTGCATTAAGGTCAACTGTCAAATCAAGTTCGTCCACTGTTCTACATTTAGGTAAAGTTTGTAATATGCATAAAGGCAAATTGTGTAATCAGATTTGTCCACTATTCTGGATTAGGGCAAATTGAGTAATCTGCATTAAGGTCAACTGTCAAATCAGATTCGTCCACTGTTCTGCATTAAGGTAAACTTTGTAATCTGCATTAAAGTAAACTGTGTAATCAGATGTGTCCAACATTTTGCATAAAAGTAAACTGTAACCAGATTGGCCCACCATTTTGCATTAAGGTAAATTGTGTTATCAGATGTGCCACTTTTCTGCATAAAGGTTAACTTTGAAATCTGCATTAAAGTAAACTGTGTATCAGATGTGCCACTTTTCTGCATAAAGGTTAACTTTGAAATCTGTATTAAGGTAAACTGTGTAATCAGATTTGTTCACTGTTCTGCATTAAGGTAAACTATGTAATCAGATTTGTCCACTGTTCTGCATCAAAGTAAACTGTGTAATCTGCATTAAGGTAAACTGTGTATCAAATTTGTTTACTAGCATTAAGGTAAACTGTAATCAGATTTGTCCACTGTTCAGCATCAAGGTAAACTGTGTAATCTGCATTAAGGTAAACTGTGTAATCAGATTTGTTCACTGTTCTGCATTAAGGTAAACTATGTAATCAGATTTGTCCACTATTCTGGATTAGGGCAAATTGAGTAATCTGCATTAAGGTCAACTGTCAAATCAGATTCGTCCACTGTTCTGCATTGAGGTAAACTTTGTAATCTGCATTAAAGTAAACTGTGTAATCAGATGTGTCCACCATTTTGCATAAAAGTAAACTGTAACTAGATTGGCCCACCATTTTGCATTAAGGTAAATTGTGTAATCAGATGTGCCACTTTTCTGCATAAAGGTTAACTTTGAAATCTGCATTAAAGTAAACTGTGTATCAGATGCGTCCACTCATCTACATTAAGGTAACTGTGTAATCAGATGCGTCCACTGTTCTGCATTAAGGTAAACTGTGTGACAAATTCCTGGTTATGTGTCCCCTCCAGTGTCTGGACTGCACGTGTGTTGATGGATCCAACCTTTTCTGGTTTCCCGTACTTTGTCTCTGCCTTTATGTAATCCATCCAGATCTCTGCAAAATGAAAATAATTGCACATTTAGTTTAAACTAAAACTTGTGCTTGAGGAAAAGGAAAGCATGTATCTCCAACCTATTTCTGAGAGAAAGGGTCTGACCCCGTCCTTTTTTATCATACAAGAGGGGGTCACCCTGAAATTCTTAACCCTTAGAATGCTGGGTAATTTTCTGAAGAAAGATTTTTTGTGTTGTCTGCTTTCCAAAATCTTAAAATATCTGCTTAATTTTGATGAAGATAGATACATAAAGTAGCAAACAGATTAGATCACAGGCCAGCCGCCAATTTACTTGGCGGCTGACCTGGATCTAACCTGTTAGCATAAGCATGAAGTTGGTTCCAGCACTATAAGGGTTGAGCATTCTATCTTGATATCAAACTGTTGTACAAATTAATTACAAAAAGCAATTTCATAAAGTTTGATAATGATTTGATAAGAACCTTTTTAACAAGAGAACAGGCAAGCCTGAAAATGCTCACTTCTTGTCATTTTTACAAATCTACTTTAAAATGCATCAGATAATGTATGATGAAAAAGAAATTGTTTGTAAAAGCAGTTTCTCCTCTTCCAACAATATTTACCATCCTTACCCTAGAACATTTTCAAATATCTATAAAACAACTTAATGCGAACTGTTTGAATTAAAGACAGTTGAAAAGTTGTTTGCGAGGAGTTTACCAAGAAAGATTACTCTAAACAGTTGAGAAACTTTATCAATACAAGAGTATTTTCCCTTGTACTAATAATGTTTAGATGTTGTCTAGGTATATATGTAAGTTTCTACACACGTTCTGGAACATCATTTTGGATAAATAATCTTTTGAAACCATTACACAAAAAGTAAAATGAGCATAATGATGAACAAAGATAAATTTGGTTTGAGCATAATGATGAGCAAAGTTAAATTTGGTCAAATTCTTACAAAGACCAAGTGAAGAAAGGAACATGTTTTTGTGTGAATTACTTTTTTTTCAGAATATTTTATTTAATCCTTCTATTAAAATAAATACTTCTAAAATAATTCAAATTTACTAGTAGGAATCTTTTATCAACATTCAGACAAAGGCAGTATATGTTTTATATTCCTTTTTTTCCAATTTCTTTTAGGCAATTGTAACTGTTTGAAATAGACAGAATGACAAGACAAAATTTTCTCAAATTGTACATGTTTTATAAGTAAAGATTTCTTAATTTTCATTATTTGAAAGCAAATATTTCAATTTCATATCAACAAATGCAACAGTACTGTTTTAAATTCTATTAATGATAATGAGATAAAATGATCTAACAAAAGAAGAAATTGCTCAGAGTGAGATATTTCTTCTTTAGTTACAAGTGTTTCTGACTTCTTTTAATGCAAGTTGGTTCAATCCAGTAAATAAAGGAGAGGGGTAAGATCTTATTCATGATAATGGCAAGAAACCATTGTAACAAAAGCATAAAATGCTTAAAGTGAGCATTTTCTCCTTTTATCACAAGAGTTTTACTGCAGGTACATTATAATCAGTGTATATAAGTAACTACGGTTAAGAAGCTGATTACCTGGGTTGGTTTTCCCGTGGTGAAGAGTAGCATCCTCAAACGCCCTGCGAATAAGGCCCACCTCGGGTTTAACCTGGCATTCCTCTATATTGATGTATTTGTTATAGAATGATACAGGGTTTGGAGGAGACTGGGATATTCTGAAAATATAAATTTAAAAAAAGGTATCAACACTTTACCAAACAATGACGACATTTCACCACTTTGTTGCAGACGACTCTGTTTTCTGCCCTATCTGAAGATTGCTTTTCAATTTTAGCACGTTTTGAAATGTCATCCGCAAACTCTTTCAATCAATATTCCGTTTGCAATAAACAACACATAGTTAGTTAATAAACCAAGAGCTTACTTTTCAGGAAAAACAACATGTCTCCTGTCTGCCTTTGTGGGGTAAACATCCCAGTTAAATCATGTCAGGGCCCCATCTTAGGACAGTTTTGCTTGATGTGGCACTTGCAAGAGATATTCTGACTAAATTACATTTGGAGACAATTTGATGGTAATAAGTTAAAAAAGAGAATTGAGTAGATATTTCATTCTGCGTCTGGATCCAATGGATGTTAAAACCTCAGTTTATTCGCAGTAATCTCGTTTCTGATTGGTCCACATTTCTTAAATCTTGTCCAGAGGAGGAATGCTGCCACGTTTTTATTGCACAATGCATCAAAGCTGTAACAAATTTAGAGCTTGGATCATCCGGGTGAGAGGTGTCACAGGATAAGACAAATTTAGAGCTTGGATCATCCGGGTTAGAGGTGTCGCAGGATAAGACAAATTTAGAGCTTGGATCATCCGGGTTAGAGGTGTCGCAGGATAAGACAAATTTAGAGCTTGGATCATCCGGGTTAGAGGTGTCGCAGGATAAGACAAATTTAGAGCTTGGATCATCCGGGTTAAAGGTGTCGCAGGATAAGACAAATTTAGAGCTTGGATCATCCGGGTTAGAGGTGTCGCAGGATAAGACAAATTTAGAGCTTGGATCATCCGGGTTAGAGGTGTCGCAGGATAAGACAAATTTAGAGCTTGGATCATCCGGGTTAGAGGTGTCGCAGGATAAGACAAATTTAGAGCTTGGATCATCCGGGTTAGAGGTGTCGCAGGATAAGACAAATTTAGAGCTTGGATCATCCGGGTTAGAGGTGTCGCAGGATAAGACAAATTTAGAGCTTGGATCATCCGGGTTAGAGGTGTCGCAGGATAAGACAAACTTAGAGCTTGGATCATCCGGGTTAGAGGTGTCGCAGGATAAGACAAATTTAGAGCTTGGATCATCCGGGTTAGAGGTGTCGCAGGATAAGACAAATTTAAAGCTTGGATCATCCGGGTTAGAGGTGTCGCAGGACAAGACAAAAGTTTATGTCCCAACCTACAAGGGAGACCACTCTATTGATAATATTTACCTTGAGTACATTTTCCGTGCATCTTCCAGGCCAAACATGAGGTACAGATAGTCGAGGTAGTATTCTTTAGCTGGACTGCTTACTTCAAAACTATCAATCAGGCAATTCTGGAAAAATTCAACAAATAGCTTATATCTCCTTTTTATAAAAAAAATGTTATTAATATGTCATTTTTCAAGGGATCCATGCAAGAGTAGTGAGTGCCTTATTAACATGAAGGATTGCTGAAATTAGCTTCTTCAATAATTAACTAAAAAAAGAATTGATCAAATGATTTTACTAGTTTATGCATGAAAGTTGATAAACCATCGCCACAGAGGTAAACTTTGCTAGTTACAAGCACTTTTCCCCTTTTGTCAAATTGGTTCACAACCAAACATAATATTACAAGAGGGCCATGATGGCCCTAGAACCGCTCACCTGAGATTACCACCTATTTGAATAATAGTAAGAAACATTGCTTTTAACTTTTACACAGAGTTTCTTGCGCTTCTATGCATTGTCCTTTTTTTATTCCCATTTTACAAGTTGGACTCTGTATGCTTGATGTGGGACATTAAAATGGTTCATAATTCTTACAATGCAGAAACTGAATATTTTACTTTTAAAGATTGTATGTATGAAGATCAGCCTGCACTTTTTTCCAGTATGATCTATTGTTGTCATGTTGTGGTTATCATTTTGGCATATTTGAACATCCAAATTGATATTGATGTATTTTGTTAAAAATTCTACCATACATGTATATAGTGAAAATGCAAACAGATTCATATTTTAACGCACCCTGGTGGCCATGTTTTTTTTAGATATAAAAATTCTTTGAACAATCTTTAAAAAGGGGCCCAAAAAGAACATTCCTGCATAATTAATTCTGAAATCCGATCAGTGGTTTTTTGACAAGAAGATTTTTCTTAGAGTTTTAACCAAATATAGACATGGCAGCTATCTTGGTAACTTGACTAATTTTTCTTTGACAAATCTTTCTCCCTTCCAACTAGGGATGCTCAGCATGACATCGATTTTCCAAGAGGTTAGGGAAGGAAATATTTTAATTAAGTTGTGAATTTTACCATACATGTAAATAGTGAAAACAAAAATACTTTCAAAGTTCAACGCACCCTGGTGGCCGTTTTTCGAGATATCTAATTTTGTTTACCAATCTTTATAGAAGGGCCCCAAAAGAACATTCCTGTGAAATTATTTTGAAATCTGACCTATGGTTTTCGATAAGATTTTTTTAAGGTTTTTACCAAATATGCGCATATTTGACAAATCTTTCTCCCCTCTATCTAGGGATGCTTCACATAATATCTCATTGAAATTGGCCCAGAGGTTTTGAAAAAAAGATGTTTGTAAAGTTATAAAATTTAGCATACATGTATATAGTGAAAACAAAAACCTGTTCAAAGTTCAACGCAGCCTGGCGGCCATGTTTTTCGAGATATCAAAATTATTATAATAACTTTTGAAAAAGAAGCCCCCAAAGAACATTCCCATGAAATAATTTTGAAATCTGATCAGTGGTTTTTGACAAGAAGATTTTTTTAAGGTTTTTACCAAATATGGGCATGGCAGCCATTTTGGTCACATGACTAATTTTATTTTGACAAATCTTTCTCCCCTCTAAGTAGGGATGCTTCACATGATATCTCATTGAAATTGGCCCAGAGGTTTGGAAAAAAAGATGTTTGTAAAGTTATAAATTTTAGCATACATGTATATAGTGAAAACAAAAACGCGTTCAAAGTTCAACGCAGCCTTGCGGCCATGTTTTTCTAGATATCAAAATTCTTTGAACATCTATTGGAAAGAAGCCCCCAAAGAACATTCCTGTGAAATTATTTTGAATTCTGACCAGTGGTTTCAGACAAGAAGATTTTTTAAAAATTGCAGAAATTCCCCCTTTTTCATGCCACGGCAACCAAAGTTCTGCATGGAATCAATTTCTATGAACAACTTTTGAAGAGCATCACCCAACGAACATTCCTGTGAAGTTTGGTTAAGATTGGCCCAATGGTTAAGGAGAAGAAGATGTTTAAAGAAATTGTTGACGACGCACGACAGACATTGGGCGATCACAAAAAGCTAAAAACAATTATAATAATTTTCATATTTTATAGTTGTCATTTACTGCTTCTTTTAATAGGGAACAATCATAAATCCCTTATCACTCAAACATGCTAACGGATTAATGACCTCTGGAAATAAATAACTTATTACATGTATAAGGGAAACTCATTTTTCCCATATTTGAGTTATCCTTGGTATTTGGTGTGCTTTCATGGTTTATCAGCACTAGTGCATAAATTTTGTAATACACCTGTTTATATTTCTATTGCTATGTTGTTGCCATGTAATTTTGTATCTTTATACACAAATATCTTTCTCTTACCTCCAGCATCTTAACAGTGTAGTCTTTGTCAAGTGAACTAATGGCGTATTCAAGCACTGTGTGAATAAGGGGCCACAGTTCCTGAAAATAAAATATATAAATATAACAACCATAAAACTACAATTGGGATAAAACAAATTACATTTGCAAATTAACCCAATACCAAATAATAGCGACATTCTACCATTCTGTTGAAGAAGCCTTTGGAAAACATTGTGGAAAAAGGAAAAAATCCATGAGATGAGCAAGTTTTCCTTTTTCCAACAATGTTTTCTGCCCTATCAGTGGATTATTTCATCACATTTTGAAATGTCTTCTGCAAACTCTTTCAATTTGGGTGAGTCCAAAATTTGGCGTTTTGGAAGGGGTGAACCCACAGACTGCGCAGTGCAACTGACACATGGAATCAAGCACATCCTCTCTCCCAACTTCCTCTATCACACATATCTCAAGGTTATTCGTCTCCAACCAACAAAGTTCTGCATTCACAATGAATGTCATCCAAATATCATCATTTCATCAGCTGTTGCATGTAAACTCTCAAGATTTGGAAGGTTGAAATCTATCATTTAAGAAAGAAAAGCTGAACAAAAATGGGATTTTGTGGTTGATTATATTTGAAAGCAACTGTTACAGTAGATGAAAATTAAACAAGAGGGCCATAATGGCCCTAGAACCGCTCACCTGAGATTACCACCTATTTGAAGAATAGTAATATACATTGCTTTTACTGTTTACACAGAGTTTCAGGCTTCTATGCATTGACCTATTTTTTATTCCCATTTTACAAGTTGGAATCTGTATGCTTGATGTGGGACATTAAAATGGTATATAATTCTTACAATGCAGAAACTGAATATTTCACTTTTAGAGATTGTATGTACGAAGATCAGCCTGCACTTTTTTTGGCATATTTGGACATCCAAATTGATATTGATGTATTTTGTTAAAAATTCTACCATACATGTATATAGTGGAAATGCAAACAGGTTCATATTTTAACGCACCCTGGTGGCCATGTTTTTTTTAGATATAAAAATTCTTTGAACAATCTTTAAAAAGGGGCCCAAAAAGAACATTCCTGCAGAATTAATTCTGAAATCCGATCAGTGGTTTCTGACAAGAAGATTTTTCTTGTAGTTTTAACCAAATATAGACATGGCAGCTATCTTGGTAACATGACTAATTTTGCTTTGACAAAACTTTTTCCCTTCCAACTACGGATGCTCAGCATGACATCGATTTTCCAAGAGGTTTGGGAAGGAAATATTTTCATTAAGTTGTAAATTTTACCATACATGTATATAGTGAAAACAAAAACATGTTCAAAGTTCAACGCACCCGGGTAGCCATTTTTCGAGATATCTAACTTTTTTTGCCAATCTTTATAGAAGGGTCCCCAAAGAACATTCCTGTGAAATTATTTTGAAATCTGACCAGTGGTTTTTGATAAGAAGATTTTTTTAAGGTTTTTACCAAATATGGGCATATCTGACAAATCTTTCTCCCCTCTAATTAGGGATGCTTCACATGATATCTCATTGAAATTGGCCCAGAGCTTTGAAAAAAAAAGATCTTTGTAAATTTATAAATCTTAGCATACATGTATATAGTGAAAACAAAAACGCGTTCAAAATTCAACGCAGCCTGGCGGCCATGTTTTTCAAGATATCAAAATTCTTTGAACAACTTTTGAAAAGAGGCCCCAAAAGAACATTCCTGTGAAATTATTTTGAAATCTGACCAGTGGTTTTTGATAAAAAGATTTTTTTAAGGTTTTTACCAAATATGGGCATATTTGACAAATCTTTCTCCCCTCTAAGTAGGGATGCTTCACATGATATCTCATTGAAAATGGCCCAGAGGTTTGGAAAAAAAGATGTTTGTAAAGTTATAAATCTTAGCATACATGTATATAGAGAAAAAAAAACGTGTTCAAAGTTCAACGCAGCCTGGCGGCCATGTTTTTCAAGATATCAAAATTCTTTGAACAACTTTTGAAAAGAGGCCCCCAAAGAACATTCCTGTGAAATTATTTTGTAATCTGACAAGTGGTTTTTAACAAGAAGATTTTTTTAAGGTTTCTACCAAATATTGGCAAGGCAGCCATTTTGGTCAAATGACTAATTTTTTTTTGACAAATCTTTTTCCCCTCTAACTAGGGATGCTTCACATGATATCTCATTGAAATTGGCACAGAGGTTTGGAAAAAAAAGATGTTTGTGAAGTACTAATTTTAGCATACATATATATAGTGAAAACAAAAACGCGTTCAAAGTTCAACGCAGCCTGGCGGCAATGTTTTTCGAGATATCAAAATTATTTCAACAACTATTGAAAAGAAGCCCCAAAAAAACATTTCCATGAATTCTTTTTGAATTCTGACCAGTGGTTTTTGACAAGAAGATTTTTTTAAGGTTTTTACCAAATATGGGCATGGCAGCCATTTTGATCACATGACTAATTTTTCTTTGACAAATCTTTCTCCCCTTAAAACTAGGGATGCTTCACATGATATCTCATTGAAATTGGCCCAGAGGTTTTGAAAAAAAAAGATCTTTGTAAAATTATAAATTTTAGCATACATGTACATAGTGAAAACAAAAAGGCGTTCAAAGTTCAACGCAGCCTGGCGGCCATGTTCTTCGAGATATCAAAATTCTTTGAACAAATTTTGAAGAGAGCCCCCTAAAGAACATTCCTGTGAAATTATTTTGAATTCTGGCCAGTGATTTCAGGCAAGAAGATTTTTTTAAAATTACAGAAATTCCCCTTTTTTCATGCCACGGCAACCAAAGTTCTGCATGGAATCTATTTCTTTGAACAACTTTTGAAGAGCATCACCCAATGGACATTCCTGTGGAGTTTGGTAAAGATTGGCCCAATGGTTTAGTAGGAGAAGATGTTTAAAGAAATTATTGACGACGGACGACAGACATTGGGCGATCACAAAAGCTCACCTTGAGCACTTTGTGCTCAGGTGAGCTAAAAAGTATCAAATGAAGCATTTCTCTGTGATATTGGGAAGAAACAATTAGGACGAAAAGGAGAAATTACTCAGCGTGAGTAGTTTCTGCTTTTGTCCCAATTGTTACTTAAGTCTGTTGTTGCAGATGCATTATTGTTGTCATCATGTTTTCTGATAGAAGTATATAAGAAGTTGTTTTCTTTTTCAGGGCAATTCTTATTGTTTAGTTGAATATTCTATACGGAATGAAACTATTTTCATCATTATGCAGTTAATTTTATGTTTAAGAACAATGTGCTTATATGATTTAGTTCTAATAAACTTTGTTCTGTTGGATACCGGTAAACTTTGTTCTGTTCAATAAACTTTATTCTGTTCAATAAACTTTGTTTTGTTCATTAATCAACCTGAATTTGTTTATAAGGAGGAAAAGGGAACACAAGCCAACAATCAATGCAGATTGATATGAAAAGGAAGTTTAGTTGACATGGGTTACCAGGACTGGTTGCTAACCAAGGAAATGTTCCTTCTCCAGATTGAATGTAATTACCATTTAATTACACTTTAATTGGTCTCATTCATTAGAAGTGGACTGGTTAATTGAAATAAAGAGAGGTAGCAGGGTGGAATGAGACTCTTAACCAAATGTGTTTTACTGCGATTAATGGAATGAGTTCAAGGACAATGGTTGATACATTAAAGTGACTATATCACAGATTGGTATTATAATACTTTTGAAATAAGATGTCTTCTAGGGATAAAATGGCATAACAGATCTAAAACGTTACATAAATCTAGATTAATGATTCTCTTCTCAACCCCGGCTCATACCATTCCCCCATATATGGCAGTTTATCACAGATCCAAATTGAAAGATGGCCAAAGAGCAATAAAATACTATATTTTCTTTAACACATGGAGTAGAAACGATTGTCACAAAAGCAAAGGTGAAAGTTGAAAAATAAACCAGAAATCTCTAGTTCTTTATCCTGAAAAGGCATGTTTCCTATATTGTTATATAGGGACAAAAAGTTTCAAAATCCTGAAAATCAGGAATAATCCTGAACACTTTTACCCATGCAAAAGACCTCTGAAACGGATCAGTCAAATATAGTTTGTTCTTATCACTTAATTATTATCTATGTGCCATTTTCTTGAGTAAATATCTCCTCACTTAACATCTAAGTTGATAATGATCATCTTAACTAGAGAGAATCAAATGAAACTTTCTTTATGCTTGTGAAAATGCTCAAAAGATCATTCGTTTAATTAATTTTTTGTAGGGGCAAAATATGTTCTCAAAATATAATATGTGTACTGATTACAACTCAATTTAGCAATATTACCCCTTTATGTGGATAAATAGATATCATCTCAATATGGTCTCTGCCACAAAGCATTAACAAGTGCAAAATAATAAAGACCTCCTCAAAAAGGCATGTGTTATCTTGCTTTAACAAGCACACAAGTTGATTTGCTGTATATATAGTCCTTATTGAAAATCAAACTCAACCAACAGCCAATTTCCATTACCAACCATCCAGAGTCAATTCTTAGGTACTTCTGCAGAAGATGGAGAAATTTATCATAAGAGAAAGCCATCCTTTTTCAAACTATTATCTTCATCTAGCAGAGTTAATTCCAATAAATTTATTTCAACTGTCAGCTCTTGTATTTTGAAACAAAAAATATGTTATATTGTAACTCTTTACCAAATCAAAGGCCAGAATGGCCTGAACTGCGTCGCAGTATGGTCTGAGAGGTTTGTGCGTATGAATGGATTTGAAAGAAAGCTAAGAGATTTTTTAGGACAAACCAAACATTTCTGTTGTATAGCAGAAATCAAAATAGAAGTCAAAATAGACATGTCCCAGTACTCCATTGGTACTCAAACACAATGCTCTATCAAATGAAAAAGTCTCATTCCAGTTATCAACAAAATAGATATTGTAGACGAAAACAAGCCTTTTACGTTAAGTTACCAATCTACCAGGGGGCACAGTCATAAGTTATTAAAGAAACACTGCAGCACCAATATACGTAAATACAGCTTCAGTCAGAGATCATAGATTTATGGAGCAGTTTGACAGAAAAAAACATGTGTATTTCCTGGCTTTTAAAGAAACATCAGGCAATATTTCTTTTTCTTTCTAATTATGAAAAATGACAGCAGATTTTTTGTTTAGTATGAACCGTCCTGTTCAAATATAAAATCAATTCCAATTTAAAAGTAACGGCTTAAAAGTTATAATTAATGTCTTTTTTTTTTATTTCATAACAATATTACTACAAAGATTGGGAAGCCGTATTTTAAACTTCTCACTAAGCATACTGGTTCCCAACCCTCTGGTTACCAAATAAACAAATCGGAAACCTTTTACTAAAACTGGGTCATGGGTTTATATAACAAAATAAAATCGCTGATAATTACAAGTTCTCCTTCATGAATGTTTCCATGCCGTTTCTGGCACAAGGCCTGTTGTTGAAAGGATTTTGCAAATGACTTTAAGTAGGGACTTTATCCTGCACTGATGTAAAAAAATACTGGGGATACCTTTAAAGATGGGGGAAATCCCACGGCATAGATACGGGTGCCGTGGGAACATGTCAAAACGGCCCAGAGATCGATCAGAACTGCCCTGGAATGATCATAACGGCCCAATTGTTGATTTTTCAATCAGTCAAAACATACCAAATAGAGGTTTATACTGTTTTGATACTTTGAACCGATAATTTGGCCGTTTTGACTAATTCGGGGCCGTTTTGACCGTGGGACATTTTGACATCGAGCCGTTTTAACTGTAATCCAGTGCCTCTAGATACCTTCTACTAGAAGTTCTAGGATGTTGGGAAATTAACGTGAATTGTTTGCATTACCTTTGACAGGCTTTCTACTGCCTCTCCACAAAAAACTAGGGCAAAAGTAGGGCAAGATTTTAGCAAAAAGTAGGGATTTTTACTGTTAAAAAGTAGGGCTAAATAAGAAAGTTATTACCATTTTTCAGCTGGAATTACCGTTAAATTGATACATATCTTAGTCCATCTGATGCTGTGAGAATGCCTTGTTCTGCCCATCCTTGAAATACAGGCACCTGAAATTTTAATTTCTCATTTAACATCAATTTACACAATGGAATACAATAATGAACATGACATTCAAAACATACACTGTTAATCTTATAAGGCAAAAGACAAAAACCCTTAGTATCAACCCTTTCCTCCATGAATATGTACTAAACTTCACCCACTATGAATATATAAGTATTCTTGCACTAGTTCTTACAAAGAGTTTTCTCACCACAGACAAAAGTGAAGAATTATATTTTTATCATAATTGTATAAGCAAAAAGAGAAAAAGGTCTATTCCGTTTGTAAAGGTGTTAAAATGAGTATACATGGAGTAAAGGGTTAAGTAAAATTAGATACATGTACTACATAAGAATGACTATTGGAATGTACTATTGTGTGTTGTATCCATGATCATAAGCAGTTAGAAAATATTATTTATTGCAAGGTTACTAATTCATCTAATACCTGTAAATACAGTTAGCTAAATAAACATGATGGATCTAAGTTGTTTGTATGTCACTGCTGCAACGTACTATTGACACAAAGCAATTCAAGGCTGGTCAAAGCAGTTGGTCAATGCAGTGTCTTATATCAACCTACAAATGCCATGATGTTAATCAAATTCTAATCAATTTAATAATTTTAAAGTAGATGTGTGTCCATAGGACACAGATGTCCTCACAATTTGGCTCTGTAACAAAGATTCCTATCATTTGCTTTTATAATGGAACAAGAAAACTGAGCTGCTATTTAAGAATTTTGTCAATTTTACAGACTTTACCTTAAATCAATGATTGTTAGACTATGTAGTACCTCTTACACATGTACCTATTGTTGTATATTGAATGTAAAAATGTTATTTGTGTATGGGCCGGTGGCCCTTTAATACAATAAAACTTGAATTGAATTGAATTGCATCAAAATACTCAGGTATACAAGTGCACATGCTGACAACTATTCACAGAAAGATGGCTCTAGCAGTTATACTTTTTTAGTTCAGCGTGACACAAACTTTGGGCTATGGATAGCTAGATGGACTGACAAACAAACAATGGCAAATCACCTCCTCCCTTTTTTGTGGGGTCATACAAAATAAATTATTTATGATTAATATGACAGTTAGGAAAAGCAAGCTTTACATATAAACTTAAATGTATTTTGTTAGAAAGGAAAGCAGCATCTGCAATTACGAATTTAAAACACAGCATGGCATTTGTGGGTTCCCTCAGCTAGTAGCATCATTGGGAAAAGAAGAAACTTGGCAGTGTAAAGTCTAGATGAAGCGTGCATATCTGTCACCTCTTTTTCAAGAAGCATGTATGTATATGATTAAATAGAACATACATGTATTTTCACAGTGAAAAAGATATTATCTTACCTAAAGACCAGTATGTCTGTACTGACTAGCCAAGGAACCACAGTGCTTTCAAGGATGGACATAACAAGGTGATCCCCCAAACACATCTGAACTGTTCTCATTACAAAAGATTCATAATGAATGGAATTTCTGCAAAATATCTAAAGAAGAATCATGTAAGTCTATATTTTACATTTTATTTCTTTTACTTGCAAAATGAAAAAGTAGGGATAATAGGGCTATTTTTGAAAAAAGTAGGGAAAAGTAGGGTTAAGAAAAAAAAGTAGGGAAAAGTAGGGAAAAGTAGGAAAAGTAGGGACCAGTAGAAAGCCTGCTTTGATCACCATCCTGCACATCCAAACAAACCAAGGAAGAAAGATTACTTAAAAAAAAAAAAATGATTTAATTTGATAGGAATTCACAAAGTTATAGACAGATTACGATCAACATAGAAGTTGGAACTACTTGCTTTCTCTCAGCGGTGATTAAGCCCCTATAGGTAAAGAAGGATTCTGAGGTAAAGAAAGATTCCAATCGATCGCTATATACGCTTGTCGCGCATGTGCAACGCGTATAATAACACACTAATTGATCTTAATTAACCTCAGATTGGTCCAGAGTAACATCTGTAAATGATACACAAAAAGGTTTTCAAAAGATCAGGCAGGCTAAAATTGTACATTTATAACAACACCCTTTCTGTAAAAAACAAAGAGAAACCAATGTCCAAAAACAGAGATATCGCTTATAACAAGCAACTTGAATGATTTTAAACCAAAACCACAAAGGAGAAAAAAAGTTTCATATACAGTGCAGTTATCTTCTTCAATAACTTTTAATCTAAGCCAGTCAAACAATGCAATGTTGGAAAAGTCTGGTTAAGGTTGTTCTCGGTAGTTTTATCTGCGCACTTCATCTGCGCATCCAAGGGAGATAATAATCTGTTATCGAAGAGCTACTTGCATAGTAGTCGGATTAATTTTATTCGGAAGAAATTTACTATAAATGCATTTTTTTCCCAAGAATAACAATATTATCCATACAACTTTAAAAGGTTATTAACCTTATTATTTATTTCTCGTGCATATTAAGCCCCTAGTTTCTATTTTTCAAGTTCAAAGTTTAATTTTTTTTAATCGTTTTTATAAATCTTTTTCAAATACGGTTACCATGGAAACTGTCATTTTACAGGAAAAGTAACTCGTCAACATATACTTTTTTTTGCATTTGGTATATCAAGCTTAAATTTTACTTCACATACTGAAAAATAAGAAAATTCTATGAAAGGAATTTTTAAATATTTTCATTTATTTGTAACATCCATATCAATTTTCATTGTTTTTTGATGAATACAAAAACTTCAAAAACTGATTTGGATAACAAAAATTGTCCAAATTGTAAGTAATTGGGGAAAAAATTGAATTATAAAGTATTGAATATATGCATTAATGTTTTTTGTGTAAATAAAGCTTCCAGAAATTATTTTATTACCTTTGAAGATGGTATGGTCATTTTGACATTTTTGCCCCAAATGGTTACCATGGAAACTGTCATTTAACGAAAAAACTAACTCGGCGACCTCCATTTTGCTTTTCATTTTTGAATTGACAATAGAATTTTAAATAACATATCAAAAATTTAGAAAATTCTATGAAAGGATTATTTTCTTATAAAACAGTAGAACATGTCCTTAAACTGAATATCTATGAAAGAAAGGTTAAAGCCTGTCACATCACTCAAACTTTGATAAGGGCAGATAGATTTTGTCAATTATAATTTACAAATGACATAATCTGTCAGATTTTAATAATGGGCTTCATCAGGCATTTAGAGTGATTGTCAAGCTTATAAAGGGATATCCTTAAAATAATACAACAGTATAAGACACTATCTGCTGTACATTTGGTTTCACAAAGGACTAATGGAATCAACACAGATTCGTTGGGTTTCAAAAAGGTCCATCAGATTCAACACAGGTATGTTCGGTTCCAAAAAGGACCATTCAGTTCCACAATGGACCATTGGTTTCCACAAAGGACCATTGATTTCCACAAATGACCAATGGTTTCCACAAATGATTATTTGATTCCACAAATGATCATTGGATTCCACAAAGATTCTTTGGATTCAAAAAAGAATCATTGGATTCCACAAAGGACCATTGTTTTCCATCAAGGATCCATGTCCCCATGAAAGATTTAAAAACTTACTTCCATGAACAGACTTGAGGGAAAACATGCTGTTCATGCACATACAGTTCATGTATTTAAAAATCATGTATAGCATCAACATGTTCATGAACATATTCATGGGCATGTTAATGTCTATTAATGCATTCATGAGAATTTCCTTGACAATCATTAACATGTTAACAAAAGACTTTGTATTCCGGACAAAAAAGGACTTTGAGCAAATTCTATTCTGTAACAATGATTTATATGGTCATAAATCTAATAGCCAAAACATTTGTATCCTCAAGGAACCAATTATGAGCAATAAATCCTAGGCCTTGATGGTTTCTAGAGACATCATCATCAGATGAGGTAAAGTGAGGTATCATGAAGTCAGGGGTTAATACGACTGAACAAAGATAATTCCATTCCTCGCTGTATAAATTCTAATTGATACTGTACAGACTGTATATTCTTACTTTTCATCAAAAACCTAAAATTTTAATAAGCCTGGTGCAGTTAACTTGAAATTAATGCACTATAAGGGGAAACATCTCAAGCCACAAAATTTGTATTTCCATTTCGACAAAGAACTGTTAAGTTTATGTCTTAAAAAAAACCCCATAATTATCATCTTTGTCATTGTTCAAATAGCTTTATTCATCTCCAAGGAGAAATACCTAGGTTACATTTTAATTTCATATTGGGAAGTCCTGCTTTTCCCACATTTACATGTACATGTGTATATGTAATTTCAAATGGCCGTCTGTAGCCTTTCTCCATGATCAGATACATTGTCTTCTGCTGTTGTTTTCAATTTGGACCAGTCACAACCATCCCATGTGGGATAATGGATAAACCCAAAACCAAACAATAATGACATTTGACCAGTTTGTTGCAGACGACTCTGGAAAACATTGTGAGAAAAGGAGAAATTGCTGTAAACAAGCATTTTCTCCTTTTCAAACAATGTTTTCTGCCCTATCAGAAAATCACTTTCCAATTTCATCACAATTTGAAATGTCGTCTGCTAACTCTTTGGGTTTGGGATAGTCGAAAATTTGGCGTTTGGAAAAGGGTTAAAGCCTTTTAATTGTTCAATCGTGGATCAGAGTGTAACCGGTGACCAGTTCTCACTGCTCACTCATACATATACCAACTCTCCCTTTTTAAGATGGCCCTACACAGTTGGTCTTTTCAGAAACCTAATTATCAAGCTTTATTCATTAATTAGCCCTTGTCAAAATCACTCAGCACTGTAGATGACATATGAACAGGCAGTGAGCTTATTATATTGTCCACTTGATGTTCCATATCTGCAGCTTTGAATTCAGTTCATTCCTCTTTAACCATTTACTTCATGTGGGACTTTGTATCTGGTCCAAATTGAAAGCAACAGCAGCCGACATTTAAAATGTTTGAAAATTGAAATTGTGTATTTTGTCTAGATAAAACACATTATGATAAAAGAAATTGCTGTTTATATTTGAAACAATGTGTCTTGAGTTAAATCTCCTTTTTGTTCTTTCAATGTTTATTTCAATTATGTGGCATTCAGTAAATCACTGTTTACATTTGAAAACAGTGTGTCATGAGTGTATACCATTTCATCCACTTAATGTATATTAATCAACTATGTAGTGTTCAGAAAATGTCTTTTAATTCTAATAACATGCATCATTTCTATCTTCCAAACGGTAATCATTTTAGAAAAAGGGTTTGCATGACATAAAGACCACAAGGAAGAAGTAGTTTATAAAAAAGGTCAGCTAAATATGATAGATCAAATTCAATTCTGAATATGGCTATCAAGATCACATAGATGTCACCGTCAATTAGGCTTTCAATATATCATTCTAAAAATGATCAAATGATGAACTTCAGAGTCCATTTATATCCTACATAAAGCAGTACGTTGTTGATTGTCAAGAGCTTGAATCTTAGACAGTGAAAAAGGAACATGTGGATTTTACCATCAATCCATTTTTAATGACATGAAATCTCTCTAGCCTAGAAGCATACTATTCAACAATTGCTCCTTCCCTTGTAAAGGACTTTCTACAGTAATGCATTTAATCCTGTACCAAACCTCGAATCTTCAACTGTCCCGAATTGAAAGAGTTTGCAGACGACATTTCAAAATGGGATGAAATTGGAAAATAACATTCTGATAGGGCAGAAAACATTGTTGGAAAAGGAGAAATTGCTCTTAACGAATAATTTCACCTTTTCCCACAACGTTTTCAAAAGTCGTCGGAAACAAACTGGTCAAATGGCGTTATTGTTTGGGAACGGGTTAAACATTGATAGGAAAGAGCATATCCTAATCAACTCATGCAGATTGAAACCCAAATTGAACACATTTAATAGTTTAGTTTGAACTTATTTATTTTACAACAATTGCAAAACACATTCTTACAACTTAGATAAATCAGTCTCTGTTCTGCTTCCTGGATACAGAACCAGTGTCTTACCATTGAACAGTCGTTTTTATTTTGGTTTGAAACATTTCAGGGCCAGTCGCTGCGTAAAAGGAATATGGATCATTGCTGTTGGTAAACTATGTGCTTGGACAGATTTGCCACATTCTTTATTGCACAGAAAAAAAGTGGAAAACAGACGTGTAGTCAAATTACACCAACTTTGTTATACATATACGTGTACGTTATAGGTCACCTCCCTTCTTTGGTGTTCGTTAAAGACTTATCGAGCCAAAATGCTTTTCAACATATAGGAAGTGCTGGCCTACGAAACCATTACTACTTAGGGAAACTTGCCACAGGATGATACATTTTTTACTGAACCTTTTGGCACCCAGTGTTAATTAATGAAAATTCGCAAGGCGGTACGCGGTTCTCAAGGGATTCGAACGCAGGACCCTTGCTTCCTGAGGCCGACGCTCTACCCCTGGACCAGCATCCTCCACATTAGCTTATTACTAAACAATATGTTTTCTATTGGCCAGAAAAAAGTAGCTTGCAGACAACTAATGTTAAAGTAGATAATATTGTTGGAAATATGACAGTCTGCTTATGGCAAGTAATTTCTGCTTAAGTCACAAAAATTCCAATCAAAGATAGGTTGTTTTTTTTTAGAAATATGTAACAATTGTTTTCTGCTGTTGTTCATAATTTTGATCAGTCATGAAATCCCATGAAAGGGAATGGGTTGAAATTTGCATCTGGAATAAGAGGGTACTTTGAGGGTTCAGCATAAGACTATAGTAAGTGGTTCGTTCACATTTGTAAAACACTTACTGTATCCTGCATTGAACCTCTACCTGCTTGTGTATCCATGATGACACATCAGCAAGTATCAGGGTTTTCCCCAAACAAGCCACTTCATTTGACATGTGACTTGAAGAACTTTCCGTGTATCATGTGGATTAAATGTGGTATTTTAGGATTTATATAGATTACCTTCTTCATCATTCCTATCATGTTACATCAAACACATATCTCTTTGACAGAATGATACTCACTTAACTCTTTACCACCTGCAGATGACATTTTTTTACTTGAAGCAGACCACTTAAGAAAAGCTTTGTAAACCTGTGAAAAGCCTTTCAGTTCTGCTATTGTGATATAAGAACTGAATGAAAAAAGCATTGTGGCAAAAGGAGGAATTGGTTGTGACAAGCAATTTCTCCTTTTGCCACAATATTTTTGATCTAGTTTCCCCTTTTCCATTGCTAATTATGCATGTTCTCCACTTTGATTAAAATTACTAGAAATGCTGTTCAATATCATCCTTGTAAAGAAGATTTCCCAAAGTGTAATTGCAATTTTTTATCCATCTCAAGTTGATTGTTTTTGTCAACAATCCTTTCTGTTTAAATACAAAACACATGTAATTACTGCAAACAACTTTATTGAGGCAACATTTAACACTTTCTCTGTTCTGCGGCATTTGCATCAAATTTTCAACAATTAATCAAATCATCAAAGTGCCGAAACATTTCACAGAAAATCTAAATGCTTGTTTGATCAATTGCAAATTATTTCAACAAAAAAGAATTTCCTTGTGATGAGCATAAATCAGATCTTGTCACAATCTTTCCAAATATCTATAGCCACAATAGTATTACAAATGTTTCATTGTTTATAGAGGGGTAATTCTTTACCTGTACCATAATGGGAACTTTGGACGATCTGCAGATATATTTTAGACTCATCAACAGTAATTTTGAAAACATTATTCCAAAAGAAAATTTTACCATTAACTCTCCATTCTCATCTGCTGCTGCTTTGAATTAGGAGAGTTTGCAAAAGCCCATATGGTGGAATGGATTAACAAATATCCCTCTTTGACTTCATGCTCTTCTTACAGATTATTTTTAGATTGCTTTTTCTCACAGGTGAGAACATGGAAAAATAATATATGAAAGTGCCTCAAAACATAAAGATTTCTGAACTAGCATATTCTATGCAATGTCAAAACATAAAGATTTCTGAACTAGCATATTCTATGCAATGAGAGATAACTATTGACAACTAAGTTGGTTGGAAAATAGTCATAACATCTTCGTTTTAGCAGTTGAAACAATGTTAGTTTCAAAACTGATGCAACTGATTAGAAACTGCTATAGATCTCAACTTCCATTCACTTGTCACTTGATTGAAAAAATGATCTCAATGATGGAGGAAGACCCCATACTCAACATTCCATATGTCAGTCAGGAGACTACCTCATATATGAAAATCTAAATGCCAACATCGGGATTTGAACTCACACACAAAGATGTGCCATGTGGTTTCAAGTTCTGTACTCTAAACACTAAGCCACAGACTACCCCAAGCTGACCCTACAGAACTGGAAGGATAATACAGCTATATAAAACAATGAACATTCATTCTTATTACCTTTTTAGGAACATGTTTTTCTGCTGCTTTCAAAATTTCCTGGAGTTGACCAATCTGTGTTTCCCGTGTAATGTGCAGACTCAGCAGTTTTTGCCACAACTCCACCACTTTGGGATGCACCCTAACAGCTTCCATTGCAATATTCTGAGCTTTATCATCCATGTCCATCGACAATAACAGGTCAATCTGAAACATACAAGTATAGCAGATGTATTTTGGGAAAAGTGTATTAGTCCTGTTTCAATCATAGCCTAAATATCGAGGTTTCAGTGCAATACTACAGTAATTAATGAGTGCTTCATATCACTGTAGTATTACATTTAATCCTTTATATACATCAGTGGAGAAACAAAAAAACAAGCAATTTTATCCTTTTGTCACAATATTTTCTTATCTTATATGGGTTTTTACATCACATCAACATTATTTCAGTTATGTAGCAATGCCCGACTCTTAATGATGGAGGAAGACCTCATACTCAACTGCCCATAAGGGCTGGTCAAGGCGGGTAGAGCCATCGGCATTCCGTAAGTCAGTCAGGAGACTGCCTCTCATGAAAATCCATATCCCTCTCGGGATTTGAACCCACGCGGAGAGGGGCCATGTGCACAATATTTTCTACCCAATATCACAATGGAAAAGTTGCTTCATATCATTCATTCATTTTCTATTTTCTTGCAATGTAAGTGATATCTGCTGTTGCTTTAAATCAATATTGAATCCTGGGGTGATAAAAAGAACTTTCAGATGGACTAAATATAAAAAGTTACAATTCATGATGAATGGACATTGCAGACAAAGAATGTTTAGGTAGAAGTTTGATTAGTTCACATTTGATTAAATCCAAATTTGACCAATCAGTTTAGAGCATTGAGTTGAATGTAGTTTCTAGTTTCATAGCTTTACAGTCCAGCTGACAGGTTATATGAGGTAAAAACTAAGACGAAGTGTTTGTAGGACAAGAGTTGGTTGATGAGACTTTCTATGGACCTAATTACACTCCAAGATAGGGTAGTCTAGACAAGGGCATTTAGCTGTGGAATTGAATCAGTCTTCACACATAATATCATACAATGCTTGATCCCTTGTGCTAAACCATTTCCATCATTTATACCCATTTCGATACAAAACTTCATTTGACTCATTGCCAAACAATAATGACATTTGACCAGTTTGTTGCAAACAACTCTGGAAAACATTGTGGGAAAAGGAGAAATTACTCTACCTTATCAGAAGATTATTTTTCAATTTTCATCACATTTTGAAATTTGGGATATAGTCACTCTAGAATTTTGCGTTTGGTAAAGGTGTAAGAACCCATTGAGACGACATGTGAAATTGTTTATGTTGAGTTACATTTGGATAAAATGGTTTCTATAGAATCCTACAAAGAAAATGCATATCTTCCATAATCACTATTTGTCACTTGTTGATGCTTTAAAATTGGGCCTCTCAGAAAACTCTGCAATAGAGTTGGCTAAATGTAAGAAAGCCTATTTTGTGACTGGTCCAAACCAGAGGAAACAACAGATCTCAAAATAAATGTTGTGACTTTCTACTCATAGTTCTGTTGGAATAATCTAAATGCTATATGAAACAAAATCCTTTTAAAAAAGTATCATAGACCTTGAAACTTTACATTACATGCTAAGATAGGAAAAGAATAAAACAGACTTTCTTGTATAGCATTTAAGCAGTTATGTAGTGTTTAGCATCATGTTTTTTTGACAGGGCATACAAGTTTCAGTTGCCCCATAACTTCAACTATATATTTTAGAAATGATTTTCTTGTCTTAGGTTAAACACTTTTTCCTAGTAATCACCAGTACTTGCCTGTGCTCTGAAGTGTTGTGCCATGAAACAAATAGCCTTCATGGGGATCAAATCGGAGATCCCAAAGTTACAAGTCTGCCCCCTTGACAGCTTGAAAAAGCACACAAGAAATTAATTCTTTTGACCTATTGCAATGATCAGCCAGGAGATAACGATGAAGTAATGTCCATGTGATATAATTTGTACAGTTTAATAAACCATAAACTCTTGCCTACCCATTTGATCCAGAAGGTTGGGGTAACATGTCCTGCACTCTTGGCTTCTTCTAGAACCAACAGGACTCTCTGTTGTCTCTGAAACGGTGAACAAATAAAGATTGATATTGTTACAATTAGCTCTTAACCCATTACCAAACATTAACGACATTTAACCACTTTGTTGCAGACGATTCTGGAAAAATTGTAGAAAAAGGAGAAATTGCTCGTAACGAGCAATTCCTCCTTTTTCCACAATATTTTCTGCCCTATCAGAAGATTATTTTTCCAATTTCGTCACATTTTGAAATGTCATCTGCAAACTCTTTCAATTTGAGACAGTCGAAAATGTGACGTTTGGGAAAGGGTTAAAATGCTGGGTAATTTTCTAAAAATAGCTTTTTGTGTCGTCTGCCTTTAAAAAAACATCAAATATCTGCTTAACTTTGATGAGGAAAGACACTCAGAGTAGCAAACAGGTTAGATCGAAGGCCTGGATCTAAGCTGTTTGCATAAACATGAAGTCGGGTCCAGCACTTTAAGGGTTAGAACTGTAAAATTTACGAAAGTGGGGATACAGACAAAAAAAACGAACACCCTAGAAATGGTCATTCATAACTTGTTCTCCCATAAGCCTTAGGAGAAATTTCTTTTGTCTAAGTGATTTCTAGAATCTTAACCCAATACCAAACAATAACGACATTTAACCACTTTGTTGCAGAAGACTCTGGAAACATTGTGGGAAAGGAGAAATTGCTCGTAACAAGCAATTTTTCGTTTTCCCACAATGTTTTCTGCCCTATCAGAAGATTATTTTCCAATTACATCACATTATGAAATATCAACTGCAAACTCTTTCAATTTTCAAGATTATTTTCCAATTACATCACATTTTGAAATATCAACTGCAAACTCTTTCAATTTGGGATAGTCGAACATTTGGCGTTTGGTTAAGAGTTAACTGCTGCAGGCTCTGCTTATGTACAGTTAGCATCGAATCTGTAATCATTTACAAGTGAAACAAAGTCTTCTTATTCATGTCATGTAAATTAACGATAGAAAAAGACCCGCACCGAGCTAAGAGGACAGAAAATTCCCAGAAATGAGATAATTTATAAACGAAGGCTTGTTCTTGTTAAAACAAACACTTCATTTTCTCAGCAGAATTTATCAAGTCTCCGTTGTTACAGGGAATTGCAGGGAAATCAATGGAACTGTATACCAGAGTAAACGAAAACATCTCCAGGAGTTAGATCAGGAAATTCTGTCTGTGACAAGAATGGGGATTACAGTAAACCTAACATTTAAGTGCGATATTTGCAGCAGGGGAGTTTAACACTTAGAATGCTGGGTAATTTTCTAAAAATAGATTTTTATGTCATCTTCTTTCCAAAACCTTAAACATCTGCTTAATTTTGATGAGGAAAGATACTCAGAGTAGCAAACAGGTTAGATCATAGGCCACCAGCCAATTTAGTTGGCGGCCGGCCTGGATCTAACCTTTTGCATAAGCATGAAGTAGGTTCCAGCACTATAAGGGTTAAGAATATTTAACCATATATCCTGTAATATATCTGTTTATCCAGGGAAGCATTTTACTGAACATCCAAAAGAACTTGCTTAAATTCAATCTGCCACAAGTGAACTAATGCATAAAAACATTGATTGATCAATTAACTAATTTGTTGTTTGACACAATGTTAGGCTCCTAACAACAATCAACTTGAAAACCTCTGCGATATTCACAATGATTTGAAGCATAATCAAATATCTCAGACACTCAAACAACTTTTCCCGTCATAAGTTTTTTTCAATAACAAAATAAACTTGTCTATTTTGGAATTTTTTGATAAGATTAAGGGTTGAATGAATGGTTACTCAATTCCCCAATTAGTGCCTTTTGTCACAGGCAATGTTTGTAATGAATGAAGTCAAGCAAATGTTTGGAGTAGTTTTCTCTTTAGATGAAATCCAATTACTCTGTTCAAGATCGTTTCCCAGAAATCTCTGCCAGAATACTAATCCATTTATAGTAGTAATTCTAAAGCTTGAAGAATAAATTGTATTAACATCCCTTTTATTCCATGGATACATTCAAAGTCTTTAAAAAAGATCAACAAAATTTAGCAAAAATCAAAACTTTTTGAAGTCCCTTCGATGACATTTAGCAAAAAGAAAACATCAAACAGGACTGACATTGTTATTGTAGAAAAAAAGTTATTTTATTTTTTTCAGAATACAAAATGACTGCAATAGCACGTTTTTGGTCTTGCATGCTTTCAGAGTCAGTGTGAAAGCCTAATATTTGATTGTAAATGTTTGAACAATATCTAATTAGTGCAATTTCCCGTAATGTATGTCTGTAATTAGCATCTCCCTCGTCATGTTCTCACACGGTCAAAACTGTGAGAACCAAAAAAACGACCTACCCTTGAGGGTGATAGAATAGGAATAGAACTACATCGAGGCTGGCATACCATAAAATGGGGCTTTAACCCTTTACCAAAAGCTAAATTTTTTGACTGTCCCAAATTGAAAGATTTATCAGACCACATTTCAAAATGTTATATAATTGGAAAATAATCTTCTGGACTGCGTTCTATCAACATTTACAATGGGTACATAAATTTACAATACGATCCACATTTACGATATCGTATACGATTCTCAAAAATGTGTTCTTTCAACGTCATCGTAAATGAGACAGCTATCGCATATATTACGATGGGTAAACTACACTGTCACAGTCTGCAAAATTACGCGATAGAATGTAGGGTAGAGTACCCATTCTACGAATAAGCCTTTAAACGAATATTTTCATCCTGATAAGAGCCTATTCATGCGTCACATTTTCAATATCATTCGAATCCAGTCGGTTATGCAGTTCCAAACGATCATATGTTCGCGACTATCTGATATTTACCGAAATGACCGACATAACGTAAATTTTACCGAATCGTACTGGAATATTTGATATCATATCTGTCCTTCTAGATGATACTTCTATTCGAAATTATTTGTCATTCAAAACATTGAATTCACTAGTACTCATAATATAAGGGCATAACAAGGAAGGAAATTATATAAAAATATTTGGTTGCATAATGATTTTCCAACACAGACCTGGCTGAACATGACCTTTGTGATGTCTGTATGCCGTGACTTGACATTTATTTGGGCCCTGGCTTCGCACATTTGCAACGTCAAACGGATATATATTTTCGCGCGTCTCACTGTTTAAAATCGATAATATACATGTGCGAATGTAATAATCTATGTTGTGTACATTTAGTGCATTTATAAACAGTATATATCTCTCGTTCTGAATGAAATAAAATCTTTCAAATCTTATAAAAATTTGCCGCCATCTTTTGATGTCATCTCGAAATCGCTTGAGACATTTCGCGTTTTCTGCAAATCGTAAAGTTTACGACTGCCCCTGACCAGTTGGAAATATATGATGGAAATTTATGTAATCCTCATATATTTATGTATGACTTGAGATTGATAGAACACCTTTTGGAATTGTATATGCTTTACAATGGATCGTAAATATACGACGGTCGTATTGTGGTTGATAGAATGGGGTCCTGAACGGGCAGAAAACATTGTGGGAAAAAGAGAAATTGCTCATTAAGAGCAATTTTTCGTTTTCCCACATTTTTTCCAGAGTCGTCTGCGAAAAACAGGTCAAATGTTGTTATTGTTTGGTCATGGGTTAAATAATTTATCCATGATTGTTACATTAACCATTTTGTTCCAAATACGTCTGACCTAAGAATGCCATCATGTATGTGAGGCCACTCATTAACTTGAATTAGTGTAAAACTATCTTCATCGGTATTCCAAGTAACATCATGGGGCTAGACTGAACACATGTCTCTGTTATTAATTCATCCTGGTACATCCACCATCATGCAGGTAATAACTCAGCTCAGTAGCATTTATTGCATCTGACGCTGGAGCCCTTGTTCATGCAGTTGAAACTCCCCCAAAAAGTCTTTGCAAAGGTTTATTTTTAAAAATCTATTTCATTAGCATTATCATGGGAATGAATGAATGGTGTTTTGAGGTGCGTAGAGAGCTATGGTCATTTAGCGGGCGCATACTCATTACAGGGAGAAATCATTTGGCTATGCGGGACATATAGAGAATTGACAGACTAGCGATCGTATAAAGAATTACGGACTGATATGCGCGGAACGTTAGAACTGGTTTCTCTTTGAAGTTGTTTCCCTTGTGTATATATAGTGTAAATAAAGGTCTATTATGATATTTCTCCCTGTGATACTCATAGGAAAGGAATCAGTTGCTTAGAAATAGACTTATGCAGTACAAACCAAGAAATACCAAGAACTTTGATAGATGTACTGACTACTGCAGTATAACTTATATACTGTTGAAACTGAGCAAATATTTAATAGAACAACCGAGGAATTACACATTAAAGACTTGGGAAATCCCAATTCAATTAGCCCTTACTGAAAACATCAGCAGATGATGAAGGGAAAATCAATTTGAGAAAAGCAGAAAATAACTGAATAAAGAGCAGAGATAAATCATCACAAACCATTCTTCATTTGTCATAATGATATCTAGTCTATCACTGAAATAGCTTTGATGTGTTGACTTATGAAGCTATAGTTTAATTGATCTGAATGAGTTAAACCGTATAGTGCTGGAACTGTCTTCATGCTTATGCAAACAGGTTAGATCCAGGCCAGCTGCCAAGTAAATTGGCAGTTGGTCTGTGATCTAACCTGTTTGCTACTCTGAGTATCTTTCCTCATCAAAATAAAGCTGATATTTAAGGTTTTGAAAAGCAGATGAGACAAAAATCTATTTTTAGAAAATTACCCACCATTCTAAGGATTAAATATGCACTGTATGGTCAGGATATAGAGTTTTATGTTACATTGAATGTCCACCATTATCAAATCATCTGCTAGAGAGGAGATGACAGACTAAATGGCTTGGCCTTTTGTTTGCCGGAGCGACAATTGTGTAAGTTTAATGTGGGTTATGTTTTGTCAGCAGGGCTCGTCAAAGCTTAGGTTACCTCCGGTAATTTGTTAATTGCTTGCCGATTATAAACGCTTTTAATTCTTTTTCTGAAAAATGACATTGCATGTTTCGAGTAATGATGGCTAAAAGCAAACCCTGGTAGATGGGATATTCTGACAAGCCTGATTTGAAAGCAGCTTCGGACTGCAATTCGAAGGTTCAATGTATGACTATAGTAAGTGCTTCATTAACATGAAGCACTTACTATGGTCTTTCACTGAATCCTCAAATTGTAAACTGGAACTTTACTATAGTCAATAAGTGTAATGTACATTGTATATCCAATCAACTGGTTAGACAATGCTTATCTGTTAGCTGTTAAATTATCAAACGTACAGCAACTGAACAATAATTTAGTCAAAATAGACACTCTGCCCCTGTGATACATACACCAAAGAAGTCTGATCATACTCTTAGACCATAATGACTCAGCATTGGATTGAGATTACAAAAAACCCACACTGCTAGGATTAATTGCTCATAATGATCAATTTATACTGTAGTCACAGAGGTTTTTATCCAATATCATACAATAATCCATACTGTTTATCCCTTGCTATGGTTTGTCATCTGCTGTTGCTTTCATTTTAAACCAGTCACAAATTCCCATATAGGCGAATGGGTTAAAGCCCCTTGCTCTCAGATGTAAAACTTTTATTTCTTTATAGCACATTTTGTACTTTTGAATGAGATGCCCTAGGAAATGTCATTGGATGTAAGATTAGTTTGTATTTAAGTATTCAGAGCCTCATAGGCTTTATACAATTAATGGATATGAATTCAGATCCAAAAGTGTTGAAATGGTTTTGAAATCCATTGCATTATATCTGTACATACTTAAATATCTTGACACATTCTGAATCAATTTTGCATTCAGCAGCTATTTTTCATTAAATTTTAAACCGCAACAAAAAAATTGTATAATTCCGAAGACATTTTATTTTGACTTGCAAATTATCTCGTGTATGAACAAGTACCTTTAACACATTACCAAACAATAACCTGATGGGAAAACATTGTGGGAAAAGGAGAAATTGCTCATAATAAGCAATATTTCCTTTTCCCACAATGATTTCTGCCCTATCAGAAGATAATTTTTCAATTTCATCACATTTTGAAATGTTGTCTGCAAACTCTTCCAATTTGGGACAGTTGAACATTTGGCGTTTGGTAAAGGGTTAATTAGCCTCAGAACAGGGAGGAAGGATCAGTGTTGTCTGCTGCAGACCGATAAACAATTACATGCATTTACCAATTGGTCGATAAATCATAACTCTCTTGCTATCACAACCATATTTAGCCCGCCTTGTCAAAATAAAAAACTTAAAAAGATTGAATTATGTTTGATTTATTCCACTTCAAAGACTGTCTAGTTACAGAGTTGATTCTTGTTAAACAATAACTGTCACTGCCAATTACATTTAACAATCATGCCACAATAGCAGACTCAAGCTTCTGTTTACCTCTTACTTCATAACATGCTCTTGGTAAAAGGGACTATCTCACAGACTTTGTTCTGTGGTTATAACACATGTTAAAAATGTGACTTATTAAATCCTTCTCACCTATCGGTTTCTTTAATTCAAAGATGGTGAAACCGTGTGTTATCATTTAAAAAGTGTGAAAAAGTTTTAATGCCTTTCGGCTTGTTTAAAGCATTAAATACATACATACAATTTTTAACACACAAGTAAAAGAAAACTTTCAATCATTCTAAAGAGCAATTATTTATCTTTTACTTCAATCTTTATTTCCACTAGCTATACTAAACCCTTTACCAAATGCCAAATTTTCAAATGTCCCGAATTGTAAGAGTTTGCATACAACATCTCAAAATGTGATGAAATTGAAAAATAATCTTCTGATAGGGCAGAAAACAATGTAAAGAGCAATTTCCCCTTTTCCCACAATGTTTTCCAGAGTCGTCTGCAATAAACTGGTCATATGTCATTATTGTTTGGTAATAGGTTAAGAAATATACTCTGTGGATAGTTTCTATATGGACACAAACCTTAAATTATCATGGGGGAATGAATCAAGATCACTTTGGCATGTAAAGTCCCAATTGCACCAAAGAATCTGGTACTCGGAATGCTTTTATCAAATTTTATATGTTCCTGCCATGATATTATTGCCTGATAACCTTAACTTGCCTAATATTTTATCATTCCTGCACCAGGCCTAGATAGTTCAATCAGTGGAGACCTCTACTGGGTTTTGTTGGGTTTTCATCAGCAATTTTTACAGTTATATTGCACAGCACAGCTCATCATGGATAAAGGAAGCCCCAAGCTTAACCCTTTACCAAACACCAAATTTGAAAGATATTGCAGACGACATTTCAAAATGTGATGCAATTGAAAAATAATCTTTTGATAGTGTAGAAAACATTGTGGAAAAAAAGAAGAAATTGTTGAGCGAATCTCCTTTGATAACAAATATCATGAAAAGTACTATAATTGCTAGTGAGTAAGTCCAGTTTATATAAAAGAAATGACTGAAAAGGTATATAAAATAAATCTGCTCTAACTTGCAATTTATTGTTTTTTCACTATACTTTCTGACAGTACCAAAATAAAAGGTAACTTATTTTCTGCTTTTGCTTTCGCTTTTAAATTTCACTTGTTGGTTAAGGGCAAATTAAGTTAATTCTAGTTCACAAATATTGGGAATTTCATTAATTCAAATGTTGAATTAACCATTAAAACACAAATCACTATTACTGACATTGAAAAATGCCTTGAATTCATTTACTTCTATAATTATAACAATTGATTTAAACCTTTCTTAAATTGTTTGACAACACATAATGCGGAAATAATGTCCTTGCAATTTAAGCAAAATACAATGGTGCTTTTAATAAGATTTCATGTTCACCTACAATACTAAAATTCAGTAATTCTACATATGGAAATTTCAGCATAGGTTTATTGTAATTGAGTCTGCCTTATAGTACACTTTCAAACACAATTTCAGCAGACATAATTAAAATTAACCTAATACCATGGGCATGAATAGTTTCCTTTTTTTCCATAATTAAATTGCCAGTTACTATATTAAAAGGAATTTGCTGAAACTATGATACATCTTTTACTCAGGAAAAGAGTTTAAGATTTTGTAAATAAATAAATAAAGAATTCAAACACAGTATAACCTCACAAAAAGCAGGTCAACTTTTCTAAAGTTCAGTTTTGTACCGCCAAGTTGACATCCTATTGCAGATTTATGGGAAGATCGGCTGACTGGCAACCATCATTTAGTGTTAAAAGATTTTTCAACCAAAACAAGTAAGTAATGAACCATGTGCTTTAATTGATTCCCAAAAATATTTTCTGCCCCTTCATGCTCATATTATGGTGGTACATTTTGCTAAATAATTCATTCATCTTACTGAATGAGGAGCAGGATAGGAAACAATCATAATATCAATGCATTGCTTCTTTTTGCATATTCTTATATACCAATGCAGTCGCTTGAGGAGTGGTTGTAAAAGAAGAAAGAAATGCTCACAGCAAACAATGTCGCTTACTTCTACAATGGTTTTTAGTCAAATATCAGTGTAAATTTTCATTCTTGAATGTGTAATCTGACATCACTGTCAAGTTAGACTTGAAAAATGAATGCTATGTGGTGTAATGGATGTAAATAATAAGTAAATTCCTGCACAGCAAACATTTGCCTATTTCTAAACTTTTTTTTGCTTTACAGGTTTAAAGCTGTACTCTGTAAAACTTTGCTGCATCTGCCGTAAAGAACTGAAGAAAGGATAGCTTCTAATAGTAATGCAAGACTACAGAAAGTGTCCTTCAAAGAATTCAAGAATTGTGTTCATTAACTTCATGAACCACAAATAGGTGTTCATGAATGCAAAGCTGGTCTTGAACTGTTCGTGAATTTCAAGAGCATGTTAAAGATCATCATGAAATAGTTCATGTGTCATATCATTATTATCTATATATGGGTTTTACATCACATCAACATTATTTCAGTTATGTTGCAATGCCCTAGTCTTCATGATGGAGGAAGAACCTATACTCAATTACTCGTAAGAGCTCGTCAAGCTGGGTAGAACTATAGGCATCCCATAAGTCAGTCATGAGAATCCATATTCCTCACTGGGATTTGAACCCACGCGGAGAGGGGTCATGTGAATTCAAGTTTTGTACTCTTACCACTAGGCCACAGAGCCCCTTTCAAGTGATCATCAAGTCAGCGTTTGAATCTTTTGCAGGGGTTGACATACATGCATCACATACTATAGTATTGCACAGAACCCTCAATATTGTGTTTTGACAGACTCATACACATCCAAATCTAGCCCTCTGGCATTAATGAAGAAATGAGTACCTTGTCTTTTGTCTTCTCCGTTTTGGCCTGGGTAATGAGCTGGAAGCATCCTGTCAGATACAAACTCCAGGTCTCATCTGTAGTGATAAAAAACAAATTGGTTAGCTGTCAGAACATTCATGACAAACATATCTCAATCATTGCTTCCTGGTTCAAACTGAACATCTCTTAACCCTTTACCAAATGTTAAATTTTCGACTGTCCCAAATTGAAAGAGTTTGCAGACAGCATTTCAAAATGTGATGTTATTTAAAAAAAAATATCATCTGATAGGGCAGAAACCATTGTGAGCAATTTCTCCCTTTTCCCACAATGTTTTCCAGAGCTGCCTGCAACAAACTGGTCAAATGTGGTTATTGTTTGGTAATGGGTTAAATATACATGACAAACATTATTCTTCACACTTTTCTCCTACATGAGTTTTAATAACCTGTCCGTATTGTACTTATATAAAGACAAAAACAATGTTTTTGGTGACAAAAGGATAAAGTGCTTGTTTTGGAGAAATTTCTGTTAATGTCACAAATCCTTTCTTCACAATTCCTTATCTTATTGCATCAGCTTAAACAATCTTAGACCACTGTGACAAATGGAATCATTGCCTTTAATAAACATTTTATCTTTTTGTCACAATGGTTTCTTAATCCTGTGATAAAGAGATATTTTTTCATGTTATTTGTGATCTGCAGTCGGTTTCATTTTAACTAATCATAAAAACCAACATGCGGAATGGGTTAAAGAAATGATCATTCATTAATGCAATAGAAAGGTTATCTAACCATAGAAGAAATTTCCTGTATCAAAGGCTACATTTCAAGCAATATACTTTGGAAAAGAGAATGGAAACAGGAGAAATTGTTTGAGACAATCAAATTCTACTCAGGTCATAACATATTCTGTTCATCATCCTAAGGAAAACACAGATTCCGAGGTTTGTATTCATCATCTGCAGTTCCTAACATTTTGATCATCAAGAAAAATCTCATTTTGGGTAAAAAGGTTGAATCCCTCTTAGGTGTTGCGTTTGGCGTCAATAAGATTTCCAATCAAACAGGAACCAGCATTAATTCCATCAAAATCTCTTTTTTCAAACTATTCTCTGTTTGTTGTTACTAAGATATTCTATAAGAGTCTTACAAATGCATGCTGAATAGATGTCTGCGAAACAAACACTGTATCCATTTCCTGAACCCTTTACCAAAACGCCAAATTTTCGAGAAGAGTTTGCAGACAACATATCAAAATGTGATGAAATTAAAAAGATATTCTTATGATAGGGCAGAAAACATTGTGAGAAAAACTTGCTCTCAATGAGCAATTTCTCCTTTTCCCACAATGTTTTCAAGAGTCGTCTGCAACAAACTGGTCAAACGTTGTTATTGTTTGGTAATGGGTTAATGGATGTCTGCACAGGAAACACTGTATCCATTTCCTTAATTCATAACGTTCCTTAGTAACAGAACATATAACATTAAATGCTTTCAGCCAACAATATTTTGTAAACAATGTGAAAGAAGGTGAACTTGCTCATGATAAACAAGCTAGCCTTGTATAACACCGTTTACATCATTTATTAATCAATAATTTAGTTATTCATAGATGAGTCACTATGAAAGTTTATTCTCATGATTTCTGCTGCAAATTTCTCAGAACTGGAAGAGAATGAGTCAGTATTCAATGAAATCATTTGTGACTTAATTGTCTAAAGTGAAAGAGTCTGCTGAAAATATAAATAGAACATTCCTCTATGCTGTCTGATCGAAATTGTGACTAAAAGAAGGAATGTCTTATTATTAGAAAGACCTTCTTTGTGACAATGTTTCCAAAGTACATGGTTATTGTCTGCTGCAGGTATAAGAAATTCATAGATGAAACAAAGTTTGTACGTTTCTTTGAAATACACCATGATTGCAGTATGCTACATATATTGTGAACTCATGGAAGAACACATTACCATACTAATCTGATTTTTTCAACATTACCCTCACAACAATTTAATCATTTGACAATTTTTTATAGGTTTCAAATATGAAGGACCTGCAGACGACGAAGTAAATCAAAACATTTGAAAGCCATCCTTTTTGAAGAAAAGAAATCATTTTTGAAAGAAATTGCTAAGTACGAGCAATTTCTAATTCACCAAGGAAGATTTGCATAAAATAGACTTGTATAATAAAATATTTATTTGGATAAGGGATACAATACCATTGTAGAGAACTATAATTGCAATCAAGCCTCAAGTCATACACACATAACACAATCATTAACATTTAGAAACTCTGGCTGGGAAATGAGTCTTCTTTCAAATGAGCAATTCCTCCATTATTAAAGAATTTCAATGGTCCTCTCCATAAAGTCTATGTATTACTTGGTTTACCCTTTACCAAACGCCAAATTTTCAACAGTCCCAAATTGAAAGAGTTTGCAGACAACCTTTCAAAATGAAGTGATATTGAAAAATAATTTTCTGATAGGGCAGAAAACATTGTGGGAGAAATTGCTCTTGACGAGCAATTTCTCCTTTTCCCACAGTGTTTTCCAAAGTCGTCTGCAACAAACTGGTATAATTTTGTTATTGTTTGGTATATTGGGTTAAGGGATACCTGAGGAATTGTCGGGAAATCTGATTGTCATCAGGCCTCCCAGTACTCGCACAACACAATCACTTAGAAACTCTGGCGGGCTTCTATCATTATTGCTTTCATTTGGCAGTGAAATGAAAATTGCAATAGACCGCCTGCCCTGCCATTAATCGCCAAATTAATTTTCTCTTAAAACATGCCAACAGCAGCCGTAATCTATCTTCCTGAAGTCTCAGAATTAACTCCATAGAAAGTGATATTGGGAATGGAGGGTTTTTCTTCATACTATTGTCTACATTTGGCCATGATATTTCTCTTACTAAAATGTTCACAAATTATCACATTGCTTGTTGTTTAAGAATAATCCTTTACCAATTGGCAAATTTTCGACTGTCCCAAATTGAAAGAGTATGCAGATGACATTTCAACTGATAGGGTGAAAATCATTGTGGAAAAGGGAGAAATTGCTCGTTTAGAGCCATTTCTCACTTTCCCACAATGTTTTCCAGAGTTGTCTACAACAAACTGGTGAAATGCTGTTATTGTTTAGTAATGAGTTAAAAACATATGTAGAAGTCATCTAAGTTTTTTTTCCAAAGAAGGCAAGAAGTCACCATCTGGTTAGATTTATAATTGCATCTAATAACGTGTCGTTTCTTCATTTTCAAACCAACAAATTTAGAGATTTTCTAAAACAGAATGACATCAAATGGAGGATTCTGAAGAGAGCTTATATCAAAAGAAGTTGTTCAAGGTATGAGAAGTTCTCTTTTAAGTAAGTTCACTACAATAAGTAAAGTCCCCTTAATTGTCAAACCTTCCAAGCATTTATTGATTTGGGACAAAAAAAAAAAAAAAAATAATAAATAAATAAAAGAGAATGCTTCGATTGAAAATATATATTGGAGAGAAAAAAACAACTTTCTTTGCAAAAGCAAATTTTCCTTTCTAGCAATAGTTTCTACTGATAGGCTTCATCCACAAACAAACTGTTTGGTAAATCGGGCCCAAAGTATACCAATGCAAGAAATGTTTTGTTTAATGATTTACCTAATATAACGTTGAACCTACGGGTCTTATTATTTGGCGACGATAACTTAGGTCATATTGCAAATAAAACTATATTTGCTGCTGTACATTCTTACATCCTTAATAGTAAAAGATTTAACTAAATACTAAGAATTCAATTTGGAATTATGACTTTCTCTGTGCATAAGTATTTGTCTTTTTGGTTGCCTAAGGCAAGTCGATTTTACACATTTTTTCAATCCATGTGTATTCTTCTTATGTATACTAGTTATAGATCTGGAATTTTTAACTTTTAACATGGTTCATATTCATGCCGAGCCTTAAACAGTCCACGCCAACACTCCAACATTCCATCATTCATTTTTTCTTATCTAATTGATATTTTCTTTATAGTATTTTCCTTTTTCATCATAAATACATGCAACGTCGCATATCCGCTTAGTGTACTGGAAAAGAACCTAATAAGCGTTTGCTTTCGTTCTTATCCATTTCATTTGTGTTATATTACTTGATATTTATGTATATTGTGTATTTTTTTATGAATAAACTATGTTTAAACTAACAAACCAGGAGTTTCAAAACCAGTAAATTCTAATCAAATCCCGTCCAGGGCAGAAAAATGCATGATGTGAAGGCCAGAAGACCTAGCATCCCCAATGTCAATCACCTTATCTTGGCAGTCCTACATGAAAACCTCACAGATTGACCTTAAAAGGTCATTAAGATTAGATGGGGATAAGAAGGCCATAAAACTCACCGATATCACGCCATAAAGGGGCTGTTTACTGGGACAATCAGGCAAACCAATACAGGAAATAAATTAATTGCAGCCTTGTTGTGATTCAAACATAAACAACAACAACTGAGCTTATTTCAAAGTCATGTAATAAAATTTAGAATCGTCTGTTTCTATGTTTAATCTGTCAATTATCAAAGATTCAATGCAATGCACAAACTGGAGAAATAATCTATCAAAAGCAAATGTTGATTTGCCAAAGTTTTCAAAATTAGTCTGCTATTAACCCATTACCAAACAATGATGACATCTAACCACTTTGTTGCAGACAACTCTGGAAAACATTGTGGGAAAAGAAGAAATTGCTCGCTAAGAGCAATTTCTCCTTTTCCCACAAGGTTCTCTGCTCTAGTTGAAGAATATTTTTCAATTTCATCACATTTTGAAATGTCGTCTGCAAACTCTTTCAATTAGGAACAGTCGAAAATTTGTTGTTTGGGAAAGGGTTAAACTATAAAACCACATCAATTCCCTCATATGGGAATCGTGATTGGTCCAACTTGATAAGCAATAGCTGGCAACAGCTACCAAGCCAAAATGAATGCATTGTTATTCATTGCAGTAAGTGGAAGCAATTGTGATAGAAAGAATAAATTAATTATCAAAAACAATTCCACCTGCTGTCATCGAGATCTGGTTTTAATAGGTATTTCGCTGCAGGTGTGTCAACTTATCTGACCAAATGATAATTTGTTACTAATGAACAATTTAGCCTTTTTATCACAACAGTTCCTAATCAATTTTTTGAAGAATTTCTTTTGCTTGCCTCGTAATCTTGTTTTGAATTTGGACCCGTCACACATTGCTGTATGGGGGAATGGGTTTAATGTGTCTGTGTGAAGTAAAGTGTTAATAATGAATTGTCCTTAATGCAGCATCAATATGGGTGCACCAGGTCACGTTTGGGTCAACACTTTACCTGTCCATCATACATTGACAATCAATTGTCATCGATTTTGTACACCAATCACATTCAATGCAATATCAGAAAATAAGCCTTCAACTTGACTGTTTGACCTTTTCAAACATTTGAGTAATTAACCTGTAAACATATACATGTACAGGCAATCCACATTTGGGTCCATGAGTGAAAGTGAATTCTTATCAAAACCTGTCAACTCTTCATGTGAAGAGCAATAAGATTGTCAAATGACTAAGTTGTTCAAACCACTGCCTTTTGACTATCTAAATTTCCTTTTTGTTTATCAGAGTCATCAACAATATTTCAGTAATATTGTGATGCCTAGCTTATAGTGTCAGATAGAGAAAACTCCCACACTCGACAGACATTTACACACTTGAAAGACCTTTACAAGGTCAAATCGAGAAGAACCATCATCATTTCATAAGTCAACCTGCAGACTACCTCTCATTGAAATTCAAAAACCATCACTGAAATTTGGACCCATGTAGAATGAGGCATTAAAATTTCAAGTCCTATACTGGAGAGGGGCATTGAAATTTCAAGTTCTTTACTAGAGAGGGGCAATGTTTTTTTTTCTTCTTCAAGTTTTTTTTTTATTAAAGAGTGGCAATGTTTTTTCAAGTCCTATACATGAGAGGTGCAACATTATTTTAAGTTCTATACTAGAGAGGGGCAATGCTATTTAAAGTTGTATACTAAAGAGGGGTAATGCTTTTTCAAGTTCTTGATTAAAGAGGGGCAATGTTTTTTTCTTTAAGTTTTATATTAAAGAGAGGGAATGCTATTTCAAGTTCTTTACTAGAGAGGGGTATTGCTTTTCAAGTTCTTGACTGAAGAGGGGCAATGCTATTTCAAGCTCTTTACTACAGAGGTGCAACATTATTTCAAGTTGTATACTAGAGAGGGGCAATGCTATTTCAAGTTGTATACTAAAGAGGGGTAATGCTTTTTCAAGTTCTTGATTAAAGAGGGGCAATGTTTTTTTCTTTAAGTTTTATATTAAAGAGAGGGAATGCTATTTCAAGTTCTTTACTAGAGAGGGGTATTGCTTTTCAAGTTCTTGACTGAAGAGGGGCAATGCTATTTCAAGCTCTTTACTACAGAGGGGCAACATTATTTCAAGTTCTATACTGGAGATGGGCAATGTTATTTCAAGTTCTACACTCTAAACACCAAGCCCTGGATTTCTAAAGTGTAATACTACAGAAGTCTTTTACTAAAACAAATAACACAAAAAAGCTATCCTCTGGAATATCATTGGTTACTAGCTAGGAAAGGGTTTCGAAGGTGACCACAAATTACTCCAAGGAACAATTTCACATATCAAGTACAACCAGGGAGACAGAAACACGGCGTTGATGGAACACCACTTTTATCACAATTTTCTCAGCGGATTGGTTTTGTTTGGCGTGCTAATTGGAAGGAAAATTTCTCATTTCTGCTTGACACAATGTCAGCGGGTTAATAAATAAATGACTGTTCAATAACCAACAATCAATTCAAGCCAGTAATTTCTTCATGGGTTTCTGAACTGTTTACCCCTTACACTTCTCTGTAAGGAATAACCCTTCAATCTGTCTCTTCCAATACATCATGCATCAACATGCTTGTTTGATTAATTTTCATGAGAGATTCAGCAAGAACCCCTTAATACCCCAATAAAAAGGAGTTGTATTTCATGAAAATCTTGGATATTTAAGAAACTTGCAACAGCGAGTCAAGGTTATAAAGTAAATAAGGTGACTGAAGTTTATAAGCACTCAATTAATATTTTCTTAATATTTACTGCAATTTAAGAATTTTCAAAATATTCTGTTTCAGCAAAATTGTACATTTACATAGAGATGCCATTGTTGCATAAAGAGGATTCTTGATTTGAAGTTTAAACATTTTAAGTCTTTAGGCACTAAACTTTAGTGAAACATTGGTCTATAGTATCATCTCAATAAAGGATGCCACTCATTTAGAAAAGCTTTATAAAAAGCTTTCAGGCTGATTGGCATTCCGTATAAAGATATAAATGTTTATATCAACAATCTTTTCACCCTAAGTTGGTTATTAAACACTACACGTACTGCATCCGTTGTGTCTGTAACAGGACAAAAAAGTATGATAAATCACTGTATAGAATGACAAACAATGCAATTACATGCAACTAATGTGCACTGTCAACTTGTCATGCTTTACAAGGCATCTCCTCCCATCTTTAATGATGGATTCTGTACCTTGCATTTATTCTATCCCTTTACCATTTCTGTGTTAATTGCAGTAGACAGACTTTAACAAGAAACTTTATAAAATGAAACCAATTGTGCCTATACATGCATCTTAGTGTTTCCTCAGTACTGTACTAGATATCATTTCAAAGTTGTTTTATTTTCATACAGATTAATCTTTCTGCTGCAAGAATGGTTAAATTCCAAGGAAATATGGCATGTTGTAAAATTTAACCAGTATTTCAGGGCCCAAGTTAAAGCTAGCACAAGCCAGAATATGTGGCATATTGTAGAACTTTACCAGTAATTTAGGGCCCAAGTTAAAGCTAGCACAAGCCAGGAAATATGGCATGTTGTAGAACCTTACTAGTACTGGAGGACCCAAGTTAAAGCTAGCACAACCAGAAAATATGGCATGTTGTAGAACTTTACCAGTATTTGAGGACCTAAGTTAAAGCTAGCACAAGCCAGGAAATATGGCATGTTGTAGAACTTTACCAGTATTTGAGGACCTAAGTTAAAGCTAGCACAAGCCAGGAAATATGGCATGTTGTAGAACTTCACAGTATTTGAGGACCTAAGTTAAAGCTAGCATAACCAGAAAATATGAAATGTTGTAGAACCTTAACAGTATTGGAGGACCCAAGTTATCACCAACACAAGCCAGGAAATATGGCATGTTGTAGAACCTGACGAGTACTGGAGGACCCAAGTTATCACCAGCACAAACAGTAAATATGGCATGTTGTAAAACCTTATGAATGCTGGAGGACCAAATTTATCACCAGCTCAAACCCGAAATTTGGCTTGTTGTAGAACTTCACAGTATTTGAGGACCTAAGTTAAAGCTATCACAAGCCAGGAAATATGGCATGTTTTAGAACTTACCGGTATTGGAGGACCCAGGTTATCACTAACACAAATTAACCAGGAAATATGGCATGTTGTAAAACCTTATTATCATTGTAGGACCCCAAGGTTATCACCAGCAAAATCTATTTAAGGAGGCAAGTTGTAGAATCTTACCAGCATTGTCCAACCCAAGTTATCACCAGCAATAGCACAGAAGTAGAGCATTATGTATATTACAATATACCTCACCTTAGCAAAAGTTCTGCTAAAGAAGCATTTTTGTTTTCTGATTCAAAGAGGCAATAATAACCTATAAGAAACATCCCAATAGTCTTTCATCGATTTGATATTAAAATGTCGGAGGATCATAAAGACGTTTTATCATTCTGATAAATTTCTTTATTTTGCAACACAGGTTTCTAACCCATTTTAATCAATGTGTTATTTCCATACCTTCTGACTCTTATCTGCTTCCACTATCAATTTTGAAGAATTATTAAGAAACTGTGTATGAGGTAATGGGAAAGGGAGATAATGACGTTTCTCATAACCAGTCACCCTGCCCAAGAATGTGACACAGCCCTCATTACTTATCCTATCATCACAAACAATTATCCTGATTTTCCATCTCTCACATTCAGCCAAGATGCAACCAATTAATTTACACTTTCATTTCTCAAATAACAAAAGCAACAGTTCTAAGATGTCATTTAAGACAGCGCATTCTTTAAATGAACTGTTTACATATTGGGTTTACGTACATATTGTTTCGTCAATGTTGGAACCTCATAAAAATTGCCAAGGTTCATTGCAATACTATAGTATATCATTCACAAATATGAAGTATTTACAATAGTCTTGCACTGTACCCCAGATTCAGTCTCTACAAAATGATCCCTGATTAAAGCAATCTGTTATAGGATATTTTCTAAATTGGTGTTGCTCATTTAAGCAGTTTCTCATTTTTTCAGTCATGATTTCTATCCTTGCAAGAAAATACTCTTTTACTCCCATACCAACATACAAATATCTAAACACAGGAGTATCTCAAAATGCTACCATGATTTCAAGCCCCCATACCCTCCATCAATTTGGACTGTAAACAAATATCATTTGGTACAGTGATAAATCATTTCCTTTGTTCTGTGTGCTCTACTAGCTGCAATTAAGAGGTCAATCAATCAACATTTTAAGAAGCAGGTGTTGACAGTAGGTTGATATAACAAAAGCCATGATGCACTTCTTTATATCAAACATACAAACTAATTTTTATCCTACCAAATTGAGAACAGAAACACTATTTTTTTCTGTTCTTGCTTGTATGAAATTGAAAGCTAGTAATTAAGAATCACAATTGGGTTACCACACAAGATATTTGTTTTTATCAAACTTTCCAGCCCATTTCTGTACAGTTAATATGACTAACAGTTTAAGCAGGTCCCCCATTTGAGTGAAGAAGTTACACTTCTTTTGCATCAATTCAGTGAAATGCTGACAAAATAGTTGAGAGTTGATTACTAGAGCTATTCCCCTCTTGTCAGCCAAAATACTGGAAAGATAATAATTGTCTGTCAAAAACACACATTTCTTACCGCGGTATTACTCAAGCAGCCCAGCGGCAAAAAAGGAGAAAAATTCTCTTGTCATTTGAATTGTTTTCTTCTACCTCAGTGATTAAGTCTGATAATTCATTAGCAAAGAATATGTGAATATTCTTGGCAAATCTTTGAAAGTGCTATAAAAGCTATCTATATCAAATGGCAAAAAATTCAAATGAAGAGCAAAAACAGTAACATTCAAATACATTCTTTACAATAGGCAACTGAAAACTCATTAAGTAGCAAGTAGAATTTGATAGTATTTAAACCTAAACCTTTACATGGGCTTTTGAGATTTCTCTGAGTTAGAATCAGCAGCAGATAATCATTATGAAATATTAAGTAAAATTTTTGACATTTCAAAGAGTCCAATATGATAAAATAATGATAAATAAATAATAAAAACGGGTCGGGTATCATGCAATGATCCCTAAATAATTGTCTCTAGGAAGCAATTTTGACATGATAAATTCCTTTTTTGGTTCAAATGTGGTCCATCGCCAAGTCAGCAATTTTTCAGAGATGTTACTGCTTTTCTGGAGTCAACCAGTATTAGGCTAGGGAGACTGCAGTGTCTTGCCAAACAAAACTCCATTGAATCCAAAGGCAACCATGGGGCTCGAACCCTGGACGCTCAAGTTCTAAGACCATCTTAAACACTGGTACATACAGGATGGTTTCTTGGTCTTATGTAATTTTGGCATGAATTCAAATACATCCACATATGAGGGATGGCCTTCGGGTTTGGGTTGAAGCTGTTTTGTCTCTCTTGTTTTTAAAATAGACTGGTCTCCAGTATCTTTCAGTATTGTTAATTCCCATGTCATGGGGTAACAGTTACAGCTAAAGTAATGGGGGAAGTGAGGTGATAAAAGGGAGATAATCACCTTAGAAGCCAGACTGTGCTACTCTTCAGTCAAGTAGGGAAGGAGATAAAGATAACACTCTATGAGAACAACACTTTGGCCTTGCTTGGATACTAAGGGCAAAGATTATCCTTTACACTCTAACGATAATCACCAACAACCATACATCCATGGAAATATTTGACAAATTGGATATTCAGATTTTGTTTACATGGAGTTGAACAAATTTCAGTTATGTTACAGCTTTCCTGGGTTCACCAGTGCTTTAGGCCTTAGGGCTTTGAATAGTTTGAAAAGTTGCAGTCCCGACCAATCTAAACTGAGATCGACCAAAGTAATCTGACAAACGAATGATTATCAAAATGGCGAATTATGGGTATTCTTCCTTAACAACTTCTCACAAAATACAAAAGATTTCTTGCAGTGGACAAGACATAATGTGGTAACTAGATGTGACTGTCTCAAGGTCGAACCTAGAACTGAAGCTTACACACATGGGGACCCTACACACATATCACCCAATCAAACGACAGTTTTACAAAAGGTACAAATCTTTGCAATTTGTGCAATGCTATGTTAAAGCATGCATTCTCACCTTATACTTAATAACTTTAAGACAAATCAAGCACAGCTTGGTATAAGAAGGTCACATACATTTAACACGTTTTGTCACATTGAGGTTTTTAAATGGGCTAATTTGAAAGAAACAGCAATCAGCAATGAAATATATAAAAAATATAATTAGATATATGATAGAAACAATTGAAAAAAAGAGAAATTGTTTATAATGGGCAATTTCTCCTTTTGTCACAAATTTCCAGAGTCTTCTCATTGAGAGTCAAAAAGGTAATTCATGAAGAAAAGGAAAATGCATAATCATACGAGTTCAATGAAGATGACCTATTCTATCATTGGTAGCCATCAAGGGTGTGGGAGAAAAAAAAACAAGACCATAATACACAAAACTGAATAATCATATAGATCCCGCCAAGTTTTCAATCAGGTGAAAATGCAAACATGACATAGTCTCTAATTTCAAACAGACTTAATCCCTAAGCCAAATGATAAACAACTTGAATATCTCAAGAGCATCTGAGGTCTGTCTGCTTCAAAGAACTGTTAGGGAATTCTGTCTACAATGGTCGTTTGTTCAATTAAAACATTACTGTAGGCTTAACATTTAACTTTATTTGTACTATATCGGCGCACTTGCAGAGATAGAAAATATTGTGGCAAGAAGAAAAATTCTTAAGCAATGACCAATTTATTCTTTTGCCACAATGGTCTCAAGTAATAAATGTATGATTAACTTTATATTGAAATGTTTCCTGCTTATTCTAAGTCTTCCTATATGGAGAGGTATCAAAATTCCATAAAGGGTAGCTGGTTGTGTACATATCCAAATCAACACTTTCCTTTTGTATTTTTGGCAAATTGGATTTGTGAGGTTTGCCCATTGAAAGTATGGGTTTCACTCAGTAATACAAGTGTCCTATTAAACTAGCTATCTTTTTACAGCAGATGTTCAATTGCAATGACCTTATCAAATTCATGAAACCTTTCTTTGTTCTGTGTAATTCGGGGCGGATGGTAATAAAATCAATTGCCAAAAAATAACATTCCAGTTAAAAAAAATTGACTAACAAACATTGAAATCTTGGAAACAAAATCATGAGCAGATATCTGTGATTTTGTGAGTATTGTTTCCACACTTTGTAATATCCATATATATTCACACTTTACAAAATTCAGGGAAGGGGTTTATAAAATGCCCTATCCCTTTCCCAAACAATAACGACATTTGACCACTTTGTTACAGACGACTTTAGAAAACATTGAGGGAAAAGGAGAAATTTTTCCTTTTCCCACAATTTTTTCTGGCCTATCAGAAGATAGTTTTTCAATTTTATCACATTTTAACATGTCGTCTGCAAACTCTTTCAATTTGGGACAGTCAGGAATTAGGTGTTTGGGAAAGGGTTAACAAAATTCAGGGACGGGGTTTATACAATGCCCTATTTGGAATGTAACAACAACTTGACATAGATAAGGCAACAGAAGACGGCAGTTTTTAACTATGAAAAATGTCATATCTAATTCAGTAAAACATTGTTACATAAGAAAACATCTTCATTTCAAAAAGAGTTCCCTTTGGTCATACAAGTTTCTTGGCTCATTATTTATTATTCCAAGTCAACTCATTTTGATGCACCTGCTTCAAAGGCCTTTCAGAGCTAATTATTCCATACCATTAGCTGAGAAACAAGAATGCAAAGTTTCACTCAATTACAATCATACTCCTGTCCACACAATAGACACTTATTATGGACTATTTAACCCATTACCAAACAATAACAACATTTTACCAGTTTGTTGCAGTCAACTTTGGAAAACTTTGTTGGAAAGGGAGAAATTGGTCTTAACAAGCAATTTCTTCTTTTCCCACAATGTTTTCTGCCCTATCAGAAGATTGAATTTTTATTTCATCACATGTTGAAATGTCGTCTGCAAACTCTTTCAATTTGGGATAGTCGAAAATTTGGCAATTGGTGAAGTGTTTACGACAGATATGGAACATCGTTTGACAAAAAAAGCCATTTTGTTCAAAAATTGTCAAAAGTGAATAACAGTTCTGCTAGTCATGTAAAAAGCATGAGTTTTAAATTCTGATCCTTTCAGTAGTGAATGAGATCCAGCTTTAGTCTAAACCCTAAAATCACATGGACACTGATGCTATTGGCTGTGAAATCAAATGGACTAATGTAAAGTTTAGTCTTCAAAAAGTCAAGACAAAATTGACTCAATCACTATAATGTAATTATCATTTTGAGAAAAGGAATACTTGTTAGTTATGAGCAATCACTTTATTTATCACATTCATATACAAAGCCTACCCCTGTGAGAGTGCAAAGATTAGTCATATAAGAAATTATTGTTTGCAACACCGTGGTAAGAACTTCATATTTGTGAAGTACTTACTATAGTCTGGCATTGAACCCTCAATATATGAAGTGCAGGGTCAAATCTTCTACATTACCATATGCAATGAGAAGAACTAACAAAAAGGAAAAAAAACATAAAAAATGAAGTACAAAGTAAATATTATCTCTGGCTAAGTACAACATTTCCTAGCTATAATAAGGATCAGCGGAGTGACAGCACTCCATCTATTTACATTCTTCCTGTGATTTAACCCATTAACAAACAAGAACGAAATTTTACCAGTTTGTTGCAGATGACTCTGGAAAACATTGTTGGCAAAGGAGAAATTGCTCTTATCAAGCAATTTCTCCTTTACCCACAATGCTTTCTGCCCTATCGGTAGATTGTTTTTCAATTTCATCACGTTTTGAAAAGTCGTCAGCAAACTCTTTCAATTTGGCGTTTGGTAAAGAGTTTCATTTGATGAAATTGAAAAATTATCTTCTGATAGGTCAGATAACATTTTGGAAAACAATAACGACATTTGACCAGTTTGTTGTAGACGATTCTTATCGAGCAATTTTTCCTTTTCCCACAATGTTTTCTGCCGATACAAAAGATTGTTTTTCAATTTCATCACATTTTATCATGTTGTCTCCAAACTCCTAGAATTTGGGACATTCGAAATTTTGGTGTTTGGTAAAGCGTTAAAGGTGCTATATCAGTGATAAGAGGACATTTTGATTTGCTATTCACGTTCTAGTTTAATGCAGGGGTTTCTGTGGCCTTGTAGTTAGTGAACAGACCTTAAGAGTCACATGGCTCCTTGAGATGTGGGTTCAAATCCCAGCAACAGCATTTGAATGATAATGAGAGGTAGACTTCCAAATGACTTCCTGAATGCCTATGGTTCTTTTTGGCTTGATTGGCAATTATAGGCAATCAAGTTTGGTGCCTTCCTCCATCACTTCACCCATTGACAATTGAAAAGAATTTTATTTTTGGTTATTGAGCATGTCATTCAACTAATTCTATCAATTTTAATGTCTCACAAAACTCTATTGTATATAGGGTTTCTTCCATAACGATTTAAAAGATGTTAAATAAAATAGAGTACCCCCTATAAAGTGGAGATCACATGGTAAAGTGTTGATGGCTGATATTTTTGCTACTTCAAGGTTGCCAAGGCAGACAATCTTCTATTGCCATGTATTATTTATCCTGATTTGTCACATTGGGCAATAACTCTTCCCTGAACCCTTTCCATCTTAGCCAGGGTTCAATACAAGATTATTGCAAGCCCATGCGAAAAATTAAATAACAATCATGAACTTAACAAACATTCAAGAAACTAAAATGGCCATTCATGAACACAAAGCTGTTCTTAATTTGTTCATGAATTTAAAAATCATGTTCATAAAAATCAAGAACCTGTTCATGAATGTTATCATGAACCTGTACTTGATATTCATGAAAATGTGCTTGAATCGATTTCTGCAGCACATCAAACAAGACAGGGTAAACTCTTTCTTTGTTCCAAGTTATTAGCAACAGCTAATAGAAACAAATATAACAAAGATAAGCATCATGTTGATAATTAAAATATCCTTTTGTCACATTCTTCACAATACTGTCTGCTACAATTCACCTTAAAGTTGTCAGTTAGGGAAAGGGTTGAGGAATCAGATAGAATCATTATTGCCAATAAAGTTACACAACTGTTATCTTTAGAAGTAATAAATCAAGTTAGAAATGATTTCACTGCAGAACTAATATGTCACCCTCTCCCATATTTCCTTCTTTTCTAGTCTACCTTTTCCACCAACTTCCGAGGTCTGTTTCACGAGGATTAAAGCTGTTTCGAAAGGTATCCACATATATTACTTGGCTTTTTCTTATATTTATGTTCCCTTGAAAGCAGTACTACCCCTATCTGTTTGTTTATATGTGATTTGATGCCTTGTCAGCCATTGTTCAGTTAGATACAGCTTTCCTGAATTTACCAGTATTAGGCTAGAGCTCTGTCTTGCCAAAGGACACTCTAATGAAACCAGAGGTAGAGGTACAGCTTGAACCAAGGACCCCCAAGATCTTAAACCACAACTTTTAACACTGGGCCACGCAGGACCCTAATCTTTTGACATAGGCATGTTCCTTTGACAAAAACAGTACTTCCCTTTTATGATCTGAAAAACCAATTATGTTGTGATTATTTCCCACTTAAATAGAGTACACTTGGAAGAAAACCATAACTACAAATGTGACTTTATTGTCATTAAAAAAAATTCATTCCAGTCTCAAACCTGAAACCCTTTAAACAAGATTTGGACATTCTACCTTTTTGCGCCACTGCGGTAGGGATGTCATGACTGAAAGGAAAGGATTTTAGTATTTGAGGTTCTGCCCAATATATCTAATATTGCTCGCCGACTGACAGAATTGCATTATATACGTTATCTCTGAAATTAAATATCACCGAGGAAAATGTCACTTTCTCTGAGTGGACATCATGCCGCCCCACTTGTAACGTGATGTAACAAAATTTAATTTAGAGAAATTGGGAATATAACCATTTCCTTCATTTGAATGTATTTATAATAAGCGTATTCTGTAATGGCAGACAGCAGAAACAATTGTGACAAAATCGAGGTTTCAGTGCAACACTATAGTAAGTGCTTCATATTTATGAAGCACTTACTGTAGTCTGGCATTGAACCCTCGAAATGAGAAATTGTTTGAGATGAGCAAAATTTCTCCTTTTAACAAACTAGAATATTCCCATTACCTTTCCAGAAAACTTTTTATCATATAATTAGAGTTTGCTGCTTTTAGTGAATACCCATCACAAAAATTCCTTTCAGAATAGGAATTTGATAAATCTCTTTAACCCTTTTCCAAATGCTAAATTTTTGGCTGTCCCAAATTGAAAGAGATTGCAGACGACATTTCAAAATGTAATGAAATTGAAACATAATCTTTTGATAGGGCAGAAAACATTGTGGGAAAAGGAGAAATTGCTCATTAAGAGCAATTTCTTCTTTTCCAACAATTTTTCCAGAGTTGTCTGTAACAAACTGGTCAAATGTCATTATTGTGTGGTAATGGGTTAAAAGCCTCCGAATGCTTTCCCACATGAACATTATTGATGAGAGCCAAACAAATCATGTCACATTGGCTTCTGAAACGTCAGAAAGAATATTGCCTGAGCCTGAGTTCCAACTCAGAACCTCTGTCTTTCAAGTCTGACAAACCACTGACAGAGCAAACAAGGTCCATCATTTTTGTGAAGAAACCATTGCAACAAAAGGATAAAAGTTCTCAGGAGAACATTACCTACTTTATTAGAGTTTAGTACATTTATGTTTATTAGTTGATAGAACATCTGGGATCGTTAAAGGAATTGGTTAAACTTTTTTATCACAATACACACTTTCTAAGGCACCTGAAAAGGGCAAACCAAGAAACTATTGTGACTAAAAACATTTGTGTGAGATATGCAAATTCTTCTTTGGTCAGAATGATTAAATTTTTCTATTTAACAAGAAATAACAAGAATATATCAAGAAAAGTGTTTTTGTCATTTTCTATCGTCTGCAGTGACAGTCATTTTGACCATTCCCAACAATCTCCCCTCCCCATGCGGAAATGAGTGAGGGCCCCCTGGCCTGGAGTCGGCAGTGTAATCTTATGTGGCCACTGTTTGCTCACTGATGACAAGATTTAGCGTTAACAATACCTTCACTAACCCAACCAGTCTTTGATCCTGGTCACTCACTGTTTACATTGAGACGGAAAGTTGACTTAATCAGGAGAAGCCTTTCAACACACTTTCTTTATAAATGATTTAAATCAACCCTTTAATCATGTACAGCAAAATTACTCCGTTTAACCTCTTACCAAACAACAACAACATTTAACCACTGTGTTGCAGACGACTCTGGAAAAAATTGTGGGAAAAGGAGAAATTGCTCGTAACGAGCAATTTCTTCTTTTTCCACAAGGTTTTCTGCCCTATCAGAAGATAACTTTTAAATTGCATCAAATTTTGAAATGTCGTCTGCAAACTCTTTCAATTTGGGAAAGTCAAAAATTTGGCATTTGGAAAGGGTTAAGCCCTTACTCCAAAATACCTCACTTAGCTGAAAAAGCCTTTAATGGAGCTTTTTTTTGGTCACAATAATTTCTACAATATCATTAAGAAAAAGCATGTTTGTCATTTTTGTTTTTGTCGTCTGCTGCTGCCTTCAATTTGGACTGGATGCAATTTCCATAATGGAAGAACGGGTTAGGAACAACTTTTTACAACTTCCACTATTGTTTGTATGATTTTGATCAAGCTTTAATTGAAATATGATCAAAGATCCAAATAAATACATGAAAAACAGCAGTAATAACTGAGAGAAAATAGCTTTTTCATTGTTGTCTTGACAACAAAAGGAGTTTTATTTTGGTTTCAACAAATTTCCTATTATATCACTGTAACAGTATTAAAATCTACCAGTGCTAGGATAAAATAAGTCAGAGAGGTTTGTACTATTGCAAGTTTGTTAAGAAGTTTAAATGAACAACAAAATCAATGAAATCAACACTTATAAAGGTACAACTCTTGTGTGTTCTCTATCAGCAGAACACCTTTTTACTACTGTAACTACAGGCAATGGCTCCTTTTCACTCAATGTGGCTTTTTAGGCTTTTCCCTTCAATTTCATGAAAGAGTATATACAAGGGAAATATTTAACCCTTAGTGCCGGAACTGACTTCATCGTTATACAAACAGGTTAGATTACAGGCCAGCAGCCAAGTAAATTGGCGGCTTGCCTGTGATCTATCCTGTTTGCTACTCTGAGTATCTTACCTCATGAAAATTAAGCAGATATTTACGGATTTGGAAAGCAGACAACACAAGAATCTATGTTTAGAAAAATTACCCAGCATTCTAAGGGTTAGTATGGCAGCCAGCTGCAGCCGGACAGAAAATGTGACCAATTACCACCCTTCCAGCACAATTCATTTATTTTAGGATGCTCCCCACTTGTTTCTGTGTTATGGCAATGCAATTAGACTTTGAGCAGAAATTGAACCAATTTGTAATCTTGTCTTAGGAACTGGTGCCATTGCGCTGAAACCTGGGGAACCTTTTCAATAATATATAACCCATTCTAGGATATAATGCAACTGTTCCAGACATTGGTCCAATGACAGGCATCAGCTCATAAAGGCCTTAGAAACCAATAAGACAAAATGAAGAATTACTTGTAACAAGCAATTTCACCCATTGTAACAATGGTTTCTACTCAATATAACAAGTGGACCGTAAGTGTACAATTAGAGGGAACCAGCCCCATTACCACAGAAAGATGAACATCAAGCAGCAAAGCCGAGAGTTCCTAGTGGCACCGAAATCCCTTATAGACTACAAGATATTGAGGGTTCAATGCAAGACTATTGTTGAGAACAAGATGGCACATTACAAATGTGAAACTTTAACCCCTTTTCAAACACGAAGTTTTGACTGTCCCAAATTCAAAGAGTTTGCAGACAACATTTCAAAATGTGACTAAATTGAAAAACAATATTCTGATAGGGCAGAAAACATTGTGGGAAAAGGAGAAATTGCTTGTTCAGAGCAATTTCTCCTTTTCTCTCAATGTTTTCCAGAGTCATCTGCAACAAACTGGTCAAATGTCGTTATTGTTTGGTAATGGGTTAAACAAAAAGTTCTGGACAATTTTCCTGCTTTCTTATGAATAGGATTTTGCATAAAGAATAGAAGCAGCATTCACCAAAAAATCTACTTTTTGCTTATAATACACAATAAACAATTCAAAAAGTTGAAAAAACGCTGACAAAAGAAGATCAATTTTGCAATAGCTTATTCATTCTCAATATCACATTTCATAATTATGTAATTTCTTTCAAATTTATATACTCAAATGGTTTAATGCATGACTTAAAGGTCATATTTCCCGATAAACAAAATTTTCTTTAATTATGGTTTTTGAATTAGGTTATGGTTTCGTTATGACGGAGGTTATGATTTTTTTCTCATACAGAAGCGAAAAATGTTGTTTTTGACTACTTTTATTCACCTTTATCGATTTTTGTGAATGACTTATCTCCCTTGTTGTGACGTCATTTGTGCTTCAAAGTCATATGAACTATCAGTTAGAAGAATCTAGTTCTCAGTAACGACGGTGTTTTTGTACAAATTTCGGACATTTTAAGTGTTGAATTGTGTTTTGGGAAACGTAAATTGGATATTGAATATGGTGTTTTGACAGGTCTTCTGGTGATATTCGGCTTTTGGTCGCAGGAATGCGAGTTTCTCCCGTTTTCCGACGAACATAAAAGCTGCAAAAAGTTTCTGTTTACTTTACAAATAAGCAAAATATATATTCCCCAAACAAGAACAGTAGGCTGTGTTACTTTCACTTCGAAGACGGCAAGTTTACGCATTGTTAGGCGTTTCCAGAGAATTGAATTGAGTAATTTATTCAAAGTAATTTATACAGGTCTTCAAATTCATTCTATTGAGTAACCGTTATATTTCCCTTATTTGAAACACACCGACAACATTCACTTTACCTTGATGTATTGGTTTCATGACTGTCAATGCAAACCAGAAAAAGCTAATCTCACTTTCAAACACCAATCAAGCGATAGAGCATACAATCATGTGTCAAGACATTGGTGTGACGCGCAAATGTGTACATTGTATTTCGGAATGACCCCACATATCTATCAAAAGTCTTTGTTTTATTACCCAATGTACCAAGTTGCTAATTTAAGCCTGAAGTCCTTATGTTACGCTGTTTCCCACATGAACTCAGGTAAAGGAAAATGTTTTTCAAAATTAACGTTGTGGTGAACTGATGTTCGTGATTTAAACAATTCCTGACTGTTAGTTTGGGGTGTTTGAGCCTCGTGTAGTCTTGCTAGATCTTTATATAGAATTTGCACTGTGTAAATGTAGATAAATTCAAGAAAAGGATAACTCGCGTTGATTACACCTTTTTTAAAGTTAATTTCCTTGAATGACTCTCTTACTCGCCAAGCTAGTTTTGTTTGGAACAGATTAACTATGCTACATACTTAGTTAGGAATACTTAATTAGGCTTCTTTACGATTATATTACGTAAGAATTATGTTAATTTCATCCAACATCATAAGTTATTGTCTTGCCATGTCTTTGGGTTTTAAACGCTTAAATGCATCTTGTTCTTATTTTCAAAACTTGTTTTATGTTTTAACATAATCGTAGAAACGTTGCCATTGTACACAACCAAGTTTCTTTTATCTGCCGTTGTCTTTGAATGAAAATTCAAAATAATGAATATTTGTCTCTGAACTCATCAACGCAAATGATAATGGGTTCGATCTAACTTAAGCGTCTGCTTTTCGGAATTATTTAAATCTCATTTTTACACCTCATTTTTTTGCCATTGGTAAAATTGGTTTAAATGACGTATGTCACACTGAAATGCAGATGTTCAAACATGAGTATTACAAATTTATATTGATAATTTAGTAATAAGATCACTAAATATATAATTTACACAATTGAACATAATCTGTTTGTTTACAATTTAATCGATTATTGTCAGTTTACCTCACATACAAAGGGTCAAATCAACAAACATCGGACATTACAAAGATTAAGGGTCGTGATGCAAATTAACACCAATCTGCCACATGCAAATTAAGTCTGCTCACATTTATTGTATGAAAGATAGCCTCTGGCGTTAATCTCTTAAATATCTCTGTTGTTAATTAACAGGTCTGACACGTTCTGCTATTCCAGACATGAAATAACAAGCGGCAAATCTCATACTTTTAATGCGCGGCAATTAAATTTCTCTAAACAATCCATTGTTTAGACATTACCAATTAAGACCGAACTCTCAAAGGATGTTTGGATTGATAAGGTGTCAGGACATATTTATCTCTCAATGTGACTTGCGTCTGATACTTTGTCGTTATGATATTCGAAGAAGTGAACAAGTTGTCTTTTCTATTAGAATAGTTTGACACTTCAATAAGTATATGATAATCAGTATTCACCAAAACGGTATTAACTCTATGTTTTCATAAAAAAAAACGTTTTAACATCAAAATCAAGTTTTGTCAAATTGATATTTAAATTCGAAAATCATAAAAAATCAATTCAAATACGTTTATTTAAGGTTGTTAGTAAAATAAACTATGGCGATTTTTTTGTTTTAGCTGTTAATTATTAAACCTGTCCGAAAATTAAATGCTCAATATGTCAAGGCTACTTACACGAGAGAAAACGAACATAAATGTAAAGTGAATATGAAGAACAATTCTTAAGTCAAAACAGTTGATCTAGAAAGACGACATCGGAATCAATTTCGAAATCATCGGGTGGAGTTACTGGAAAGTTGCCGGATGATTTTAACAAATACTCTTGAATGTGCCAGTGTTTAGTTTTGAAATTTGGATGTGTGGTGAAAATGTGAGTTAACGGATAACCTTCGTATCACAAGTAAGTTGATGTGTGGTGAAAATGTGGGTTAAAGGATAGCCTTCGTATCACAAGTAAGTTGGGTTATAATATGGTTTGTTTGTTCGCAATTTATGATCTTCTCCCGTTTCATTTCATGTATTGATAAGACAATGCAGGGTGAATTTGACAGTTAATAGTTATACGATGTACGGTTTTAAGACAATTCGTTTATTCAGATCTATGTCTTTGTTTACTACTCAATTAAAACCTTAATGCTAATACACGATCATTGACGAAAAAGTACTCGTGTTTTTTTTCAACAAATATTAATAAAAATAGCTGTTTTCACAAATATCGTCAAAATTTCAAGCCGATTCTTACATATGAAAACATTTACAAATCCTTTCAAATTTACGCGTTACGTCACTTACTTTTTTTTCAGAAGAATATTTTTATAATATGAAACATATTCAATAAAGAAAATGCACTGTCAATTAAAACATTGACTTAAGGTTTGCTATTTAGAGGAAAATCGTCCCAATTTCAAGCCGTTCCTTTCATATGAACGCATTAACATATCCTTGTAAATTCACGCGTTAAGTCACTAATTCATTTTTTTCAAATGGATGTTCTTATAATATGAAAAATATCCAGTATAGAAAATTCACTGTCAATCCAAACAATGACTTAAGAATAATTTATTTCAAGGAAAGTCGTCCAAATTTCAAGCCGTTCCTTTCATATGAACAGGTTTACGCAATGACAAATCCATGCAATTTCACGGGTTAGGTTATTAATTTATCTTTTTTAAAATTGATATTCTTATAAAATGAACCATATTCAATAAAGAAAACGCGCTGTCAATCCAAACGATGACTTTAAGATCGTTTATTTGAAGAAAAACATCAATTCTAACCAGCGATCGCTCTTCACGCCCTTTACATGGCGCATTCAGTGGATCACGAGTGACGTCACAGCAAAGGGAAGTAAGTCATACAAACTTTTATTAATCGGTGCGCTATGACGGTGATTTATGACGTAATGCGTTATGCTAAAATGTTGCAAATAATTTCAATGTGATTCTTTTACTTCATATTTTAATTTTATGAAATAAACCCAACCTGTACATATGACCTTTAAGTATTGCATCCTAAACACAAATGTGAAGCACTTACTATAGTCTCCCACTTAACCCTCAACATATCATCTGCTGTTAACTTTAATTAATTAAGTATAATTATACCTTACATGAGGGACATAACTAAAACACATCCATAAGGTAAAGGGTTAAAAATCTCTATAGTTGACCTGTCCAAAATATTTCATTATTCAATACTCAAGCTGTTGATATTTAACACGACAACATGACAGACACTGCATCTTGGTAGCCTTTGATGCATTTTCTCAATCAAAACAAATTCTAACTAATTGAGCACCCAGGGCAAAATATTTGGACAGGTGAAAATCGATTAGACAAGTTCTCTGCCCATACCTCATATAAATCATAGAAGGTGGAAAATTCAGACATAATTTGAGGAAGTAGTGCCTTAGGCATTCACTCAATTACATTCCACTGCAAATTTGTTTTTATTTCAACTAATTAACTATATGACTCATGTTTTGCTGCCAATTAATTTTTCAAGAAAATCGAAAAAGGTTTATGATACAGATATGTCTAGCTATACATAACGTATATTCAAGTTTCTACCTGAATATCTGCCAAGTACCCTAAACCGTTGTTACAATTAAAATGTGTATCAAGCAGGTACAAAAAGAATAAGGGAGCAGCGAACAGTATGAAATATGAAAATGACCTAATAGTTGTGACATCATTTATATTATGAATAAATATTTTTTGTATCTAAAGAGGTTGCCATCTGTGGTAAGTTTGAGTTGAGATCAAAAGGGTTTCCCCCTCATCATTTTGTTTTGACTGTATTTTGCATTAAGAGAAAGATTAGACTAACATGCATTAAAAGAGAAAATAATCAACTTAATTCTTCTCCAAATGACAATATGGTTATCATTTCAAATTGAAGACTAACAAACCTACTTAGAGAATAGAATTTTAATTCAGTTGCAAAGATGGTGCATTGCTTAGCACGTTAAGGGTTCATTGTAAGACTATTATTGTAAGTCTCAATAAACGAGAAGCAATTACCATAGTATTATAGCACTGATGCCTTTAACATAAAGTTAATATACATTATATCATTTGATATACATTATATCATTTGTGTATAATTACAATTCTTGTTTGACATTATTGTATGGGATTTAACATCATGCCTTTCAGTTAACAAATAAACAGTTTTAAAACAATGTCAAAGGACCAAAACAAATACATGATTTAAACCTGACAAGTAAATAATACTTTGTTCCTGACCCGAGCAAGAAAGGATAGATTCCAAGTCAAATTAACAGTTATTACAATGCATTGGGAAATGCTATTTGGGGAAACCTAGCTCTTTTGTCTTAAGTCATCGGCAGTTGATGAATTAAAAGATATAAATGCGTAAACTTTAAATCACGTAATAGTTAAAATTCAGGAGTCATCATCTAAATGTTTTAGTCGTCCCCTCCCCCAATTAAATATACAGCAGATGTACCTTAGATATACAAATAAGTAAATTATCTCCAAATCAGGGCACATTTCTCCTGTCACATTGGAATGACGGCATCCTTAACTCTAACTCTTACCCTTATAAGGTTCAAATTGAAAGGAACAGCAGACGGAAAAAATGCATGAATAAAATACATGTCATTGGTTAGAAACCATTGTGAAAAAGGGAAATTGCTTATTTCAATTCAATTCAATTCAAACAACTTTTATTTCACGTCTGAATTTAACAGACAAATGAGTATAGTAATACAATGATATTACATTCATTCACATAAACAATAGTAATGTATATATATTTAGTCATTTGTTTCAATAGTATATAATGCAGCAGAGACATTGAAGCGAGGTATAAAAGGCATATAAATGTTTAAACAAACTACAATATTCAAAACAGTTTGAATATGCTAAAATAAATATATGAAAAAATTATTAGACATTCCTATGATACAATACACTATTGTAAGGAGATGACAAATTGCTCATTTGTTACAAAAATTCCTCATACCAAATTAAGTAACGAACTGTAAAGTTGTCCACAGCAGATAGATAAACTCTGACGATTGATTAGTATTTTAACCCATTACCAAACAATATCGTCATTTGACCAGTTTGTTGCAGGCGACTCTTGAAAACATTGTGGGAAAAGAAGAAATTGCTCTTAACGAGCAATTTCTCATTTTTCCAAAATGTTTTCTGCCCTACCAGAAGATTACTTTTCAATTTCATCACATTTTAAATGAAGTCTTCAAATTCTTTCAATTTGGGACAGTTGAAAATATGGCGTTTGGTAAAGGGTTACAGGTGAGTTATATTTTGTTACTTGTCAGCCCTTAGGCTTGGCATCTGGTCCAGTGACTGTTTTTGTTTTCCCCTTTGATAATATGTGAACTGTAAGCTATTTTATCTACCTGAAGCCATCTTTACCTCTGTCAATATTATGCATGTGTTAAATATTTATGTCAATCTGCAGATTGGGATTAGATAGGGAATGAAAACAAATAACTTTAATTGCTTCTGTAGCATTTCATAAATAGCAAAACATTGTTTCAAAAGAATAATTTACTCATGTAATGCAAACCCTCCATGTGCCATTTTGTTCTCAAATGATCACATGTAAATTACTTTTATCACAATCATTAAAAAAAAAATCTTATTCAATGTAGATGTGTGCTGAAAATCATGTGAAAAAGTTGTTTTGCATTATAGCAATTATAGTTCTAATTAATGTCTATAAAAGTGAATGTACAAAGTTTGAAAGGCTTGAAAAATTTAACTGACTAAAAAAGTGATATACATAAAACATGCTGCTACCAGTTTTTTCATCCAATGTCCCTTGGCATAAAAAAGGCAATAGGTTAGGTTTGTATGAGGGAAAGGGTGAGGAAGAAAAACAGATTTTAACAATATTTTATCTAAATGTAAATCACTTAATCATCCTATGAAGTCAAAAAGAGAGAAAACATGTATCAAATGCATGGGACAAACAGAAACAAAACAAAGATTGTCAGTTTTCATTGTTCTACCACAATATAGTTAACGGTTCAAAGATGTCATGCCAAGATAAATCCAGTTATAGAGTTATCTAGGACAGATCTATAGTTGTGACACATTCCCCCATATCAGGTCCTGTACAAGTCCAAATTTACACCAATAGCAGATGACAAAAAGAGAGCAAGAAAATGATATTTTTCTTTTTGCATAATTGGGCAAAGAATCACAGTACCCAAGGGAGAAATAGCTTTACACCAACAATTTCTCCTTTTGTCACTGCGCTTTCTTAGATCTACTGCACATATCAAAATATGTATATTTGAAGCATTATTATATGAAGACAACTTTGGACACAACTGAATAAGGGAAGTCAGGCAAATTCACTTTTTTTAACAATGGGAATAACTAGAATTTCTTTTAACAATTCTAACACTTTCCAGTTGGGAAGATAGATAATTTGTTATTAAGTAACTTTTACTCAGGAGTCAAGAGTGTATTTTGGTTATCAAATTCTCATTATGATGAGAGGACAATTATATGTACATGTACTTACATCATAGGATTTTGCACAAAATGAAATAGTAAGATATAAGTTATAAGACTAACTGCATGGAACATTGAGAAAACCTTTAAGCTTGGCATCAGTTCAACATAATTCCCTCTTGATTGAAGTAAACATAAAATGTTTTTTTTTAAATTTCATTGCAAATAAATCATATTGAGGGTTCAATGCAAAACTATAGTAAGTGCTAAATAAACATGAAGCACTTACTACAGTATTGCAATGAGCCCTTAATATAATAGGCTTGAAACAACACAATTCTAAAGTCTATCAATCCTATCTCATCTGGAAGGATTTACCATAGCTTCAGGACAGTGTGAAATTGGATTTGTGTCTCATTTTGTTTCTTCTAGACCGACATGTTATGTCATACTTCTTTCAATGCCATCATTCTGAGAATACCAACTATGCCATCATTCTGAGAATACCAACTATGTTCAACCAATTCCTTCTTATTTGAGTATTTCGCCCCTGGTTCAGATGGTAATGGCAATTATAACAAGGTATAAAAAGAAGCGTTTCGATGATTCAATGCAAGACTATATTAAGTGCTTCACACAACATGGTTATCAGAAATCTTCTGTTGCCATCAATTCAAACCCTCTGAGAAACTGGCTGATAGAGTTATGTCAATAATCAGTTGAATGGGGGAACAATGCTGATAATGTTATGTCTCAACAACACTAATAACCCATCCCAAAAATAACACAATCCGAACATTTCTTGGCTGCTTTTCTATCAGTCATAACAAGGTAATAGACATATCACGTCAGCTTCCAAGATGAGAAACTAATCATACATCCTTAACCAATAACCTTGTATAATTGACTTTACACACAGCGGCAGTGAATGCCGTCTAAAATAATTATTACAGAAGGAGAATTTACTTTTTGACATTAGTAAATTGATTTGCAGAATTTCAAGGATAGGTTGGTTATTTTTAGCTTTATCATCAATGTCTTGATTTAGATTGTCACCTGAAAACTGTCTAAATGTAAATTATCAGAAATGATAACATGTTACTCTGTTTATATTTATATGGGTTTTCGTCATGTCAATAGTATGTTAGTTATTTTACGGCTCTCCTGGATTTCATCAGTATGTACTAGAGTAGGGTTCTGCAGTGTCTTACCCAAGGAAACTTGTACAAAAAAT